>CAXAMN010011792.1:170634-197226 GCA_963970005.1 Durusdinium trenchii
ACTGAGGTTGGTGGTTGGTCAACTGAACTGCGCCTTGAGTCCCTCACACTATTTTATTCCGCACACCAGTGAGCAACTGTACGTATGGTACCAGGGTCCCGGGCCCAGATGAAGCCACGGTGGCTTGTTTCAAGATGCCGTACAGATCAGTTTGTTGCACAAAACATTCATCCCCCACTTCCTTTGGGTAGGGAAGCTCTCCGGAAAGAAAACAAGCCTAGGGGAAGCACTTTGTGCACAGCGAATACTTTCCCAGTTCATTCTCCTGGACATATTTGATGTTCCTGGAGCTGGCAGCCCACTTCCAACCACAAGCTGTGCTCCAGTCTCCCGGAGGCATCCAGTAGGGACATCCTAGAGTCGAGTGCACCACTCCTGAGACCAGGTTGCGAATGAACTTGGGCCTGAGGTTTGCCCACAGGTCTCGCACCTCTTGCTCCAAGGCTTCCACGTTCCCTCCCTGAGGCACAGAGGCCATGTTGTCCAAGGTGTCCTTCTGCCTGTCAATCTCACCCTTCAGCTCCTCAACCTCCTTCCTGAAACCAATGAGAGCACGCTGCATCTGCCTGTGGTCCGCCAGCAATGTGGCAGCGTTTGGACACTCTTCCAACGCTTGCTCAACATAGCCCTCAATTGCACTGGACGAATGCCTGGCTGCATGTTTGATCAGCTCCAGCGGAACACCAGACCTTGCCAGTAGCTTGGCGCCTGAGCGCCTCATGAAGTGCCCAGTGATGCGCGACGGGTCAACCTCCACTGCCTCCTGGACCTTCTCAACCAACCTCCCAGCATCCCTCTGCGCTGCAGCAATCATCTCCGCCTTCTCCACAAATGCCATAGGGTTCCCTTCTTGGCCAATGAGAGGGATTTCGAAGGCACGAGCTGCACACCGATCGACGCCAGTTCTAAATTCTTGCCGACACACTAGTTCCTCTACTACTTCGAACGGGCAACCAAGTCCATGGAACGCTCCTTCGGCCTTTCCGCAACACTGGAGGGTTCGCATGGCTCCCCTGCCGCTTGGGTCCGATTTGGACACCGTTAGGCACAGCGAAGCCTTGCGTCCAACATTGTCCAGCCTCACAATCTCCCTGTGGAAGACCAAAGATGCCATCTCGATCTCCCGGAGGAGGTAATGTGTGCCCAATGCCCAGACCAGAAGCCCACCATGCGGCGCTGTGGCGCGCTCAGCCGTCATGAACCTTCCATCGGCTTCTAGTAGCAGTTGCCAGTGTTCTAGCCTGACTTCCTCAGATCTCCTTGGTGGGCCAATGGCGCGCGTGCAAACACGACGACATTCTTTCAAACACAGGTCCAGCTGCGGTGTAATGCAGAATCCAGCTTTGATGTGCCTCTGCCGCGCTTCCATGAGATACGAATAGGTACTCCGGAAACCAGCTGCACGCATGATGGAACAAAACAACTGACACTTCTCGATGGTGAGTGGCACTGGAGCCAAGTCATGCTGCCCGAGAATTTCACACCATGCTCGAAACAAGGAGTTCTTCGTATCGATGGTCCCCGCAGCGTACGACAGTTGCTGGTATCCCAGCCTTGCGCGATACACCAGCTCTGGGGAGTTGGCAATCTCAAGAGCCCGCTTGAGTGAGGGGCGCGGTCTGGTCTGCTCTTCCGCAGGATCTGGCTGCAGGGGGCCACCCCGTCTGCGACGGACCAGCCTATCAGCGTCTAGCAGCACAGGTTCCCCACTGCCGGGGTTCCCCATGCCCACCAGGCCACCGATATCAGGCACTGCCGCCCCAGCCTCAACCTGCGCAGTGTCAGCCACCACAATGAAATTCTCATGGCCCCAACCTAGCTCAGCGCGTGCTTGCGCCACTCTTGGGGGCAGCTGTGTCAATGGGCTTGAACCTACCGACCACGCGGAAGTTTCCCTTCCACCGTCGGAAGCTGACCTGGCCATCTGCCTAGTGCGCCCCAGGGAACCAGTCCACCCTGAGCGCCTGCTCGCGCACCAGCTCTTGACATGCCCGAACACCATGTGCGACGACAAACGAACGAACGCGGTCGACCCAAGCTTCACTCCCCCCCAGGCGGCTGCGGTCCGCAAGCAAAGGAAAGGAAAGAAATAAATGCTTTTCCCACACTTGCAGTCTGCGGTGATGTGCTCCTACGACCAATCGCACCTCTTGACCAGCCGGTCTTTCTCAGACAAAGTGAACTGTTGAACGCCGTCAAGCTCAGTCGGGACCACGCCTCGAGAGAGATTGTCAGCGACGTCGTTCAGCAATCCACGAACATGTCTTCCTTCAAGCTGGCCGATCGAGAGGTGTTCCAATTCAAGGAGAATTTCTCCCGCAACATGGTTAAGTGTGACACTCTTGACCCGAAAGGTAAGGGAGGCCTGTAAAGTAGCAGTGTTGTCCGTTCGGAGAAACACCTTGTACTGACCCCCAAACAACACGGTAGAAAAACAGCGCAAAGCGAAAAGAACCGCAAACAGTTCAAATTCAGTCTGCCAGGCTGCACTACCGATACAGCAGTCCGGATGTAACCACTGACAGTCTGTCGTGGTCAACTCATGCATGAAATAACCGACAGGCCTTGCCCCGACGGTGAGGTAGCCTCCCAGGCCCTTTGGACAAGCATCGGTCCAGAGCTCACACAGAGGGAGCTGTTCGTCAAACCTATACAATTTTGAAAGACGAATGGGCTCAGAAGGGGGTGGAGGGGCCAGGGATCCATGTTCAGGGGTATGACGTACATGCTCCGCACCCTGCCGTGCAGAAGCGACGCGCAGCATGGCAAACAGGCCCTGCACTGCCCAAGAGATCTGCTTCCAAAAGCAGAGCCCCTTCCGGCGTCTCGTTTGAGGGCGCACAGGCGCCCGCTCCTCCCTTGCCACCGCCAAGGCCCCCCACAGTGCAGCCGTCCAGGGCCGCGACGACGGTATCAGGCTGCCGGCCATGCACTGCCTGAAATGCCTGCACTGTGACCTGGTCCTGAACCACCTCAAAGGCCCGAACACCAGGAAGCCGCCAGGGAGTCCACCAGCGACCACACAAGAAACCAAGCAACCACACCAGGCCTACGAAGACGAGGAAATCGTCGACCGAAGGTGAGTGTGGTCGCTCAGCTCCTTGAGCCAAAATCGGCCCACGCTCTCCTGCCTTGAAAACAGTCCATCACCTCCAACAATCTGCACACTGTCATTACTCGAAAATGAGATTTTCATCGCGAAAAACTGATTCTGAGGCTTTCACGAGCTTCTTGGCACAGAACACCGCCTAATTGACCCAATCTCAAAACAAAGTGCATTAGATTGAAGACCTAGCTGGGCGTCCCACACTCCCGCGGGCTACCAACCAGTTGGGATTACCAATACCAAAATGTCCTCATGTTAGCATAGATTGGCTAGGGTCCTTCAGCTAAGAAAATTTGGGTCTGTCTTAACATAGGGCTTTGAGCCACTGTTGAAATTGACAGAGTGACACCATCCAAAGCTCATTCTGTTGGTGTCCCAGAGGTCTCCCAGAGGTCTCCGCATCGTCAACAGCTCCGAGTTACCCGTGGCAGCCCGTGGCTCAGTATGGCACTGAAGTGGAACGGACAATCTCGATGCCACGTCCATGCGCGCCAAAATGGATGTCGGCCCTGCGGCGGAATCGGGTGTTCGACACCGGTGTTCTGGGCCGTTGGGTCGGAAACGGACCAGACGTGCGGTCTGGGACAAAGTAGATCCAAATCCTTCGTTCCTCCGTTCCATCTCCGGTTGGTCACACTGACAGCCAACCAGTCAGTGCATCAACCCGGGCCATTTTCCGCAGAGTTCCGTCTGAAACCTTCGACGAACGCCGCCGGTCTGCGATGCGGCGCATCGGTCCGCGCGGCAGGCTGTCCTTTGAGCTTGGCAAGCCAAGCTGGGCTCGTCACAGAAGAGCTTCACCCTCACGTCAGGACGAGTCGCATTCCCCGGCAGCAGCACCTCTCGGCCTGCAGAGTTCGGAAGGCGCGAGGCACGACTCCGTGTTCAGGTGGCTGAGAGTTTGGGAGGTCGAATAAGATCACTCACTGAGAATTGAATGACCAAAAATGATGTTGTTTCTTACGTATCATGTCTTAAAGACCTCATCATAGGAAGAAGGATGAGTGTAGTTCTTAGGCCTTTATCACTTGTCGTAGTTCATGACCAGTGTTAAAACCAATTCTTTTTTTCGCTAAAAATAACTTGGCCCTTTGATTGCACACTTTGGGAGGAAAAACATTTCGACCCAAATCGAGAAAGCATTTTCGACCATGAAAAGCTGAGCAGCAAGGAGTGCGGCCCCGAAATCTGCTCCACACATCGCTCACCGGCCGGGGGGGCGGGTCTCGAACCACACGAATGTCTTCCACAACGGGTGGAGTATGATGCACCACTTTCACGTCATGCAACACCGGCGGCGGGTGATGCACCACTGGGATGTCCTGGAGGGCTTGATCAACTTGCAAATTGCAACCTTCTCCCTCCAACTCAAATCTATGAGAACTTGATGACAGCAAGAGTTACGTCCAACTCTGAGCTACGACTGGTAAGGCTGCGTTCGCACGGTCATAATGAAGAGGCATCGTGCAGCCCTAGTTTACCGTCAGCTTGGTGCTGCTGTTGTCATTGTGATGAATTGAAATGTCATTTGATGTTATCACTATATACATTTGCTATTGCCTTTCTTCCGGCTTGCCATTGTGGCTTGCCATTGGTGTTCTTATTGCATTCCTGTTGTTATTGTTGTTGTTGCTGCTCATTGGACAAGCCACTGCTTTTGCCATTGTGGTGCGCCGCGGCGTGCCAGTAAATTTTGTCATTGTGCCTCACATTGGTTTTGCAGTTATGGCCTGTCAGCCTTAGAGTCATGTACGACTCAACACTACTATGGCAACTGCGGATTGTCTTCCGAACTGTCACTTTGAATTGGTCATTCCTCTCGACATTGTCGCTTGTCATTCATGTTGCTTTCGTTATTGCTTTCGTTGTTCTGACTAGTCATTGCTGGCCCACTGCTTTGATTGTTTGTGTGACTCCGCATGTCTCGTTGCGCTTGGTCATGGCGCAAGCGCCGCGCTGGCCCGATCGGGGTAGACAGCACGATCGGGTGTTCGCTGTCCTGGACCACGGGCGGCGGCTGATGCACAACGTTGATGTCTTGGATGATGGGAGCTGGCTGAATCCGAGTGGAACGCCTCACACCCAAGTTGTGCAAGGCCAAGTGAAACATACCATTGAATCATAATGCCATACCCAAATTGTTATAGGCTTAAATAACTTAGAGAAATTTGTTGACAAAATGGACTTGTGCGCGAGTCCATGATACCAAGAAGTCCAAGAAGTCCAAGGTGTCGCCCTGATGTGGCCGCCCAGAGCGGGGACTCGAGTGTCTGGGACACTGGGGTGTCCATACGAGTAATAGAAAGCCATGGCAGACGGAGCTGCGCAACAGGTGAAGCTGAGAAAATGCTGCGGGCGTTGGGAATTACCTTGCACTGCCAGAAATCAGACTTAAGAAACCAGACCAGTTCCATCCTCCTGCAATCTTTCCTTGGACCTTTCTCCAGGCAAAGGCACTGGGAAAACCTTGTAAAATCAAAGTGTCCAGCAATTCTTGGCCAAGTTCAATCCCATCGGTTTCCCAATGCAGCCACAGCATTGCCCATGACAGACAAGAGAAAACGGCAGCAGGTTCGAGATGGTTCTTTTCCCCTGCCAAACCCCGCACCACAAATGATGCGCGATGGCAAGATGTCGTGCCAGTCGAACTACAGACAAGCAATTCGCATCCAGCCATAGACTTGGTCCAAGCGACGAAAATGCTGTCAAGATTGATGTCCTTTAAAACTGGAATCACACGGTCAAGGTGGACCCTGCAATGGAAGTTGGCGTCCCTACATTGTTTCATGAAGCTTCAGCTGTTTGCAAGTCGCCCGACGGAGTCCGATAGTGCAGGGTCCCTTCAACCAAAAAAATTGGGAGCCGCAGCATGTCAGCAATCTTCTACATGTGAGTCGCAATGAACGACACTCCCCATGTTTCTTGTTGAATGGTCGTATTGAGCAAGACCAGGTAGATGTAATTCCTCTCTGAGGCTGCTTTACCCATTCTACAAGAGCAAGAGCATCTCTTGCTGGGAAAAAGAAGTGGGATCGCTCGGTTGCAGAAGGCTTTCATGGAGAAACTCAGGGAGTTTGGGCCGCTCCATTCCAAGCCTCACAAGATGTGTCAGAGGTCAATCGGGTGTTCTTCCATGTGCCTTTCCTGCTAAGCTACCAGTCTATGAACCATTTATGGCATGCAAGAACAAGATGTGCCTGCACGACTCTTTGATGTCCCAAGTTGCCTGCAACCACATTCCAGACAGAGCATTGGCCTGAAATTGTTCATGGGGCCGGTAGCGAAATACATCTGTCTGTCCTGTCAGAGATAGAAAGAAGTGCAAAAGCCTGCCACCAAAAGAGAACTAAAAGTGTAGGCTCACAGTATTTAGGGAACTGATGCCTCAAACCCATGTCAATGGCTCCAGTCCTTTGCACTTGCGGACTGAACTAGCCGCAGAAGAGCCGCACACGGACTTCAGGGCGACAACAAGTGCTCGGCAGCACTGCTCGGCCTCAAAGGTACTCCCAAGCCATCCCTCGGCCCACCCCCTGGCCCACCCCATGGAGAGAAGTCAGCAGTTTCCATGTAAAAGATGCCAATTGACAGCTGGGCCACAAGGGTGACCCCGAAGTCTGTACCACATATCACTGAAGTGATGAACCACGCGGTAGTGCTGGACCACGGGTGGTGGATGATGCACCACCCGGACCTCTTCAACCACCGGATCGGGCAGAGTCCTCGTATAGTGCCTGACGGCACGGCGTGGTGTCCACAAAAGAGCACAAGAGGTTTCGCCACTCAACACGGTGGTCCTTCTTGATCCCCCCTTCCAAGCAAGAGATCGTTTGACAGGAGACGAAAAACACCTGGCAAAACACGGGAAGACACGACTCGGCACCTGCAGCAGCATGGACGGCATGAGCAATAGTCAACGTGATGGACCTGATGGATATGAACTCGGAATCCGCAAGTGCAACAACCTGCGCAACACGCCATGGCAGGGTTGATGGACGTCACGCTTTTTCGGCACCAGTGAGGGAGACTCCTCAGTGGTATGCTGCTGAGATCCCTGCGCAGCAGGGCGAAGTCGTTTTCGGAGCCAGGTAAGCGTGTTGACACCTCCATGTCGTGTTGACCTCCTTACACCTCCTTACTACTAGGAACAATGTTCGCTACTAGGGGCTCCTGGCATCGCTACTAGGAGCAAGGACGCTACTAGGGGCTCCTGGCATCGCTACTAGGAGCGAGGACGCTAGTAGGGGTACATCTCCTTACGACCACGACCTCCACATGTGTGTAGTGGCCCCTTTTTTCCACGGAAGTTGGCCTCGTCTCACAATGGATTGCGAGCCAGTGGGCGCGTTTCCTTCAAGCCCGGTCTGGCGCTTCACGCGGGACCGGACGCTAGGTATGGTGGCCAGTCTGCTGGAAAGCGCAACTGGTCGGTCGAGCTACACAACTAGTCGGTCAAAGCCGTAGGCCGGAGCACTGCATAGATGGGGCTTGCTTGGTTCACTAGCAGATTGTGGGTTGGGGAACTCCCTGCAGGCTCCCTGATTCCCTCCTGAGCACCTGCGGCCGTTCAGTCCTTCCAGTGCCGCAGTGCCGAAGGCCCTTCAAGAAACTGCGGCACCCAAGATGGCACTGGAGAAGCTACTCTCGGACCCCACCACAGAACCCGGATGCAGTTGAAATGCCGGGTCCGCAAATCACCGTTGTGCGAGCCAAAGTATGGGAAACCACGGCGGTATTCTCTTACACGTGCTGACACACCGTGGCAAGAATCCGCAACTTATTGTAACACACAAAAAAAGAAACAATCTTACCACATCATCAAACCAACTGTGTGTGGTCAGGGCCCAACTGCAGGCCTTTGACCTGCAACAGCAAACTCTTGCTAGCGGAGAATCTGATCAATCACTCAAGTGGTCAATCTGTTGCCTGGGTTGCAGCAGGAAATTGTGTGACGCAACAGAAGCAAAACAAGGCTCTTTTATGCTTTTTTGTCAAGCAAGACCTAGCCTCGTACCATGCTTTCACAGGGTCAAAGAACTGCGTTCTTTTGGAGTATATGCATGTTTACTGGGTTCTCACAATTTATCCACTGCAAGGCCACGATCGGCATCCTTTCTGCTTGATGTCTATAGATGTCTATAGTACAAATAGGATCAAGCTGCCAAGTTGCCCCGGCAGCTTCTGACCACATGGGCAAAGCTGCATCGCCGGCATGAGACCATGCACCGGTCTCCTGCTCGGCTTAAGGCGCAGGGGCCTTTGCCAGGTTCATGGAGAGTCCAACTAAAGCAACGCCCAGCGATACCGGTGACCCCCCAAAAAATGGTTGTCTGAAGAGTTTCCAAATGTGTCGGCTTTCTGGGTTCGTCATAAGAAGCATGCAGAAGTGGTTCTAAGGAGGTTCGATTGACGGAGTTGTGCTCGTTTTACAGCTCCTTCTTGAGGTTGGGTTCGTTGGGCCCGTCACAGAAGGACTTGATCCGCACATCAGGATGAGAACCATTCCCTCGTCGCACCGGTTGGCCTGAAAGCATTGATTGGGAGGCGATCTACATTGGGTTGAAGAGAAGGCTTCCATGCGTTCCTGCTTCGATTGTGCAGCAAGCAAACCATGTTCGGTGTGTAATCGCTGATCCATCTCTGCCCACACTGTCCAACATGATTTCTGGAAATGCGAAATGCTTCTAGTTCGTCTAGCAATCACGATAACAGCAATTGCAACAACCATGCGCGATCTAGTGGACAGCTGAGCCACAGGATGTGCGGCTCCAAAGCATGCTCCATATGTCACTGATGACTCCAGAACGGTGGGCAGGGTTCGCCACACAACTGACATCAATCGGACACATCGCTGGCTGATGAAACAATCGGTTGTCATTGCGGAGAGGTGCTTGATGAACCACATGAATGTCTTTTTGAATAGGCTCTGCATGAATTTGGGCACAATGCCTTACAGGCTGAGGCTGAACAAAAGATACTATACACTGGCCCAGAGAAGAAAATATGAATACAGTACTGAACATAGAAAAACCTCGAAAGCTGGCAGTGGTGACCCAAACAAGAGGCCCAAACACCATTGAAACCCAAAGAAGCTATGCATGTCCCATGATGTGCCATCATGGTGTGCCATCCAAACTTCCTCAATCCAAGCTTCCAAGGAGTACCCAGCCCCCAAACATCTGCGTTGGAGCCGTTCTCCGCACAATTGCATGGACGGCATGAGCAAAAGCGCACGCGGTGCACCCAACTGCTCCGGAATCCGCAGCTGCAGCACGCTGCACAACACCGGTCCATGAGGCCCGAGCACAACAGCCTCCGCGCCCGTTGGGAAACCGCTGCGGTTCACCAGCGGACTGGAGCCAAAATTCGCACGAAAACATATACAGGAAACCTAAAGGAAACCTTAAGACATCTAATGGCCCTCCAACCTAATAGCGATGGCCTCCAACCTACTAGCGATGGCCTCCAACCTACTAGCGATGCCCTCCATCCTAATAGCGATGGCCTCAACCTAATAACGATGGCCTCCAACCTATATGCTAGCAATGGCCTCCAACCTAATAGCGATGGCCCAACCTGATAGCGGTGGCCTCCAACCTAATAGCAATGGCCTCCAACCGAATAGCGATGGCCTCCCAACCTATATGCTAGCGATGGCCTCCAACCTAATAGCAATGGCCTCCAACCTAATAGTGATGGCCTCCAACCTAATAGTGATGGCCTCCAACCTATATTATATGCTAGCGATGGCCTCCAATGGCCTCCAACCTATATGCTAGCGATGGCCCTCCCACCGAAAGGATCTAGGGATCGTCTCTTTCGGAAAGGGCCTCCGTGATTCAGGATCATCAGTGGCA
This sequence comes from Durusdinium trenchii, assembly GCA_963970005.1. Lineage (NCBI taxonomy): Eukaryota > Dinophyceae > Suessiales > Symbiodiniaceae > Durusdinium > Durusdinium trenchii. The sequence continues at coordinate 180,598 of CAXAMN010011792.1, forward strand.
CCCCAGTGATGACAGCAAGGTCTGATCAAATCATGATTCACACAGACCCTGTACAGTAGTACTTTTTCTTTACCAAGCTCTTCGAGCTTGTGCGAAGCCAAAATTGTCTGAAGCCACGGCCTTTATCTTGCCCGAAGCGTGGCACGCTTTTGCGTCACACGTCACTGCACCAAACCCCACTTTTGCCAGCCACTCTCCTTGTTCAACCAAGCGAAATGTCTCCCATAGTTCAACAGCTAGGTAAAGCCATGCGTTGGGGAAGGGGGGCAATATTCAGGGTGGGTGTTGGTCAAGCCGGGCAAGATTGTAGGCCAGGTGGTGTGGGTCTCCCTGCAACGAGGTCCCAACACGCTTCCACCAGTCCAACCGGAGAGTCCGGTGGATGGCCGAGGCGTCTCTGCTTCGTTGCCGGAAGCTCCTTGAGGATCCCCAACAAAATTAGTTTGAATCATCAATAACAACATCATGTCGAGAACCAAGTAACAAATTCTGACAAGGGAGCCGGAAAGAAGAAAAGGGCAGCAATGGCTGAAACATTGGCCTTACCACATGCAATTGAATGTTTAGCGCTTTCAAGGGGACAAGTTGAAGGGAGCAGGTTGTTGACGCCAGTTTCATCGCCAGCTACCCATTCAGAGCGAGTTGCTCTCAAAAATCTGATCACTCTGTACACGTCTTTGCCTCAGTCACTCGTCACCGACAGCTATGAACGTCTGATATGAAAGAAACAAACGAAGAAACGTTTTCATAAACTTGCCTAAACTGGAGTCCTGAAAATTACATGCAAGTAGCTACTAGGAACAAGTGCCACGCTAGTAGTAACAGGTGCCTTACTAGTAGTAACAAGAAGGCTTACTTAATTTAAGTTTTAATTAATTCTAATAGCTTCTTTGTTACTACTAGTAAGGCACCTGTTACTACTAGCGTGGCACTTGTTACTAGTAGAAACAAGTAGCTACAGTACTCAAAATCCTGCCACAAGATGTCCATCTCCAAGTTGCCCGTGACAAATAAAAAGGGCCGCGGGAGGCGAAGTACACCTGCGTCCTGCAAAGAGCAAAAAGAAATGCGGTTATACACATAACTTGGTACTCTAGCAAATACTTTCATCACCACTTCTAAACTTGTGTGTTGTGGGTGTACCACCTCCGGCGATTTTTTTCGAACTTTCTGGTTTTGATACAGTCTCAGCTTGACTTGAGCTGGGGACTACATGCAACTTCTACATGAGAAACCTCCTGGAGCTAGCGTGCAACATCTTAATCTTGATGTACCAAAAGCCGAGTGCAGGTGTCTGGTATCCCTGCCTGTGCTCCATGGCCTCTCAGCAAATACCACGATATGGCATTGAACTGCAGCGAACGTGGCTGCTGATGATGCGAGACCTGTCGGAAGCATCTACAGATTCAAGAATCGGATCAAAACGACGAGTGAAAGCTACTTGTAGAACAGCATAGAACAGCTGCCGAGTGGATAAGTCACGAGCACGAAGAAACCAATGCCCAAGAAACCTGCCTGGCTTCGTCACAAATGCCCATCCCAGCACTCGAACAACCTGACCAGCTTCATGCTTTGAAACTCTTTCGACAACCAACCGTAGACTCGTAGACCTTTTGAATGTCTATGGATACAAATCGACAGGAAGCACTCAGCTGATACAACCCTCAGTGGATCTCTGGATACACACAGCTCCTCAATCAGCTGAGCTGCAGGGAGTTGAGCTACAGACTGTCGTGCAGCACGGTGCTGGGTCGCTGACAACGCGGATGTCTTGTACGATGGGGGGTGGTTTGTGAACCACGCGGATGTCTTCGATGATGGGTGGCGGCTGGTGAACCACCCGGATGTCTTCCACGACTGGCGCTGGGCGATGGACCACTTGAATGTCTTGCACGACTGGCGCTGGGCGATGGACCACATGGATGTCCTCAAAGACTCGTGCTGGGCGGTGGACCACATGAATGTCTCCAACGACAGGGCTGCAGTGCCTGATGCAGTCCAAAAACTGACAATTTTTTGGACAGGCAAGACATTGCTCTATTTCCAAGCCCCGGGGGTTTCGTTTGCATCTAATTGTCCATCAAATCCATGATGCCAATAGTCATCGCAGTGCCAAGAGCACCTTGCTGGAATGCAAGAGCACGGCGCACATGCGCAAACACGCACCTCTGGTAGTCTTCGGTATCCACAGCGACAGCAGGCGCCACAACAATGCGTCATAGTGATCAAGAGGCTCAACTCTCCGTCAGATCTGAACCTAAAATTCTGCAGCCCCAGACTTCACGATGCAAAAAGGAAAGAGCTATTCCTTGCCAAATGCAAACCCTTCAGAGAACATGGTGGTTGCTCTGACGTGCATGAAGTCCTTTCTGCTCCACGCTCAGCAACGGTTGACATCACAAATGACGCAAAGACGGCCTTGCAACTTTAGATGAAAGGGGTTGCAAATGGTCTTCAAACTGCGGTGAAGCTTCAACAAGCACTTCCACCACTTCAGCCACTAGACTTAAATCCAAGTGACATGGCCGAAGCTTGTTCACTTCAATGGCAGGAAAAGTTCAGCGCAGGAAAGACTTGCAGAAATCCCAGCAGAAGATGCTTTAAGCATCAAGAATATGCTTGAACTATCACCTTGGGAGCTATCTGTCGAGTTCTACTGTTGGGAGCTCTCTGCAAAAAAGCGAATAGCTGCAGTGACCGAAACAGTGGGCTGCCCTGCCACATCTCAAGAAAATATAATATAACCTACAGAGCAATCTACAACATTCTACACGTGAGCACTCATGTGTTTTGAACAAAAGAGAACAAGCTCAAGAGAGCTTAGTTCGCGGGTAGCTCCAGTAGTTTCAAAACCATCAACCAGCTATCCATACAGAGCAAGTTCTTGCTCTCAAAATCTGATCGCATCTGCACCCTGTATGTCCTCTTTGAGGTCAGAGTTGCCACTGCCTCACTAGTAGAGATGGCGGCAGCATGGCACCGAACTGCTTCGAATGTGGCTGCTGATGATGCGAGACCTCAAGGACATATCGAAGAATCTCAGGAAATCCATGGAAAAATCATGAAATCCGTGGAAATGCTGAAAAGCCCGTTGTAGAATGATTTGTTCCTCTCACAAACTGCCACAAACACTTCCACACTCGCTGGCTGCCCGGCCCAGGTCCATCACAGCAAAGGTCCAATGAAGGACGACCTGACTAATTGCTCGGTGAAAAAGACGACTCTTAGACTCGCTTGAGAACCGACTGTAGGCCTTGCGAAGGCCTTCTATCCCCAAGGTTTTGAGTCCTGTCATATCTTGGCAGCAAAGGCAGCACTTTCACAACACTGAGTGGACACGCCCGGACAAATCAGCTGAGCTGCAGCAAGTTGAGCTCCGGAGTGTTGTGCAAAATGGTGCTGGGTCGCTGACAACACGGATGTCTTGTACGATGGGCCGTGGATGGTGAACCACACGGATGTCTTCGATGATGGGTGGCGGCTGGTGAACCACCCGGATGTCTTCCACGACTGGTGCTGGGCGATGAACTACATGGATGTCTCGGACAAGCGGCCTGCCAAGCCTGATGCTGTGGTTCAAAAAATGGATTGAAGAACTGTTTTGACATAAGAACTCCTGCCGGCTTGTGACCTTTATCACTATCTACTCTCACGCAAAAAGGACTCAACAATAACCACGATGCCAGTAGTCATCAAAGTGCCACAATGCCATGGCGATCAGGAAGCTCAGCCTTTCTCTGATTTCAAGTGAAAATGCTGCAGCCCTTGAACACTTCGAAGACACTCATGATGCTGCGCAGACTTGACAACAATACCGACTCTATCCTGTCTTCTTGGGTGACTGCTGGCAAAAAATAGAGTCTGGGCTTCCCTGAAAATCATTATCTGACATGCATGTCCTCTTTTCTGTCCCAAACTCAACCATGTCTCACGTCACTGATTGGAAGACAACAAATGGTTTAGCAAAGCGCTCCACCTGGCCGCTTTCCAAATCTCCCACAGGATGTCCGAACCATTGAGCAACTAGAATCACCAGTCTCTACCAAGGTCATCACCCTGATCTGGCATGGTTAAGGTCCAGTGTTGTGCAACAGCTGGAGAAAAGGACTTTAGAAGACGGCCATAGGCCATTGCAGTTGGCACTCAAACCGGGCACTTTCAAGAAATTGCCGCTGACTGCTTCAGGTACCTCGTTTCGGGGACAACAAAATAATCCAAAGGTCCAACAAATACTTGGCGGTTGGGTGCACCGAACGATGTTTTGTTTGCCCGCATCGAAAAGGCGATGCGACAGGGGACCTTTTGGTCTTGAAGCTGTACATGGTACGCGTTTTGCGTTTCACCTGACTGCTTCTGCCCATGTGTGGCCAATCCCTTCAGTTGGCACAGTTGCAGCCGCCTTCGCACCAACGCAAGAGTCAGGACCCTTCCTCCACCTCAAGCAATGGCCAAAGATCCGCCCGCGCCAAGCGCGCTGAGGTGTTTCGAGCAGATATGCATGACGCGTGAGGATTGCTTGGCAAGCACCATAAAGATAATCTGGAGGGTGCCTTTTTGCGCTACGAAGTCCTATGTTGTTCAATATTTCGAGAGAGACCAAAAAACACATAGTAAACTCAACATAGGCCTCATTAAAACAAGATTGATTAGCTGATGATGCCAAACATGCGCAAACAGTCGCAGCATGTTTTAAGACGTGGTTATCTTTGGGAGCCCCACTGTGATGACATATCATTGCCTGTGAGTGGCTATATACACAAGTCACAAGTGTATGTCCAATCCAAACTGCGTTTGACTATAATTAGTCTTGTGGTGCACTACACGGGGTGTGTTCATGGATGTCTTTTCATTATGGTTGGATGCCATCTTACATGGCGAGCATGAGGACCCTCCGCAATCTCAATGTGCAAAGAAGCTATCATCCCCCTCAAAGGTTTGCTGTTGCCCATGTGACCGGTGCAAATCCCGCATGTTATTGACCAGTGCAGTTGGCCTTCTTGGTGTTCCACATCAAAGGGGGTCATGAATCACGAGCAACAGCAACTTGTCAGAGTCTTTTTGGACGAACAGTTCGTTGTATGCTCCCATTTGAGGCCAAGGAAAATGCGAACACCGCGCGAGGTCCAGCAGATTTCTGTAAGGTGCTTGGCTGGAAGTCTGGATGATGTAGGGTGGCTTGAAGTGGCCTGGATCCGATCTCTAATGATTTGGATCTGGCTGATGAAGCCTCCGCCCTCAGCCTGGGGATCCAACGTTATGCAGGATTTCAGCAGACTAGGCCCACCAATAGTTGGCTCCAGGCAAAAGGCGTGTGCGTGAGGCCTTTATGAGCAAGAGGTTGCTCTTTCTGTATGGGTCGCTGATGAACCTGCTCTGCTTCTCATGTTTCTAGAATTTGGTTGCAGAACCCGCTGCAGTTAGAATGGCCTTTCAATGTTCTCCAAAGCATTGTGATACCAGTCTTGGGTTGGACTTATTCAGGTCGCTTTGCAACAGAGACTGCCTGCATCACATTCATTTCGGAGGTTAGAATGGCCCCGAAAGGAAGACCATGCAATCCACTACAAACAGGTGGTTTTCCACTTTCATGTTAGTTCCAGGGAGAGTAAAGAAACTCAAAGGCTCAAACACCAAAACCACTATCTGGTCCATCCACTGTCCACCGAACTCGGCTTCCAAGTTGCTGTGCGTCGCAACGGCGACAAGGCACCGAGCAGGTCCGCAACGCCCGGTCCGACCCAACAGCAAGGCCTCGCGGTGCGTCGGGGCGCGGTGCGTAAACCGTTCGTTGCGAGGGTCACCCGGGGGGGTTGCTGAGACGTTCACACCCCTTTGGCCGGGCATTGTTTGGGGTCATCTCAGGGTCTTGGCCGGAAGTCCTTCGTCCACTCTCTTCCGGAGTGGCTTCACAAACGGACCAGGTAACCTAAGCCGGTCACCCCAACACCAGCAAATCCCGTCCTTTGAGGATCACACTCCAGGTAGTCACAGAAGGGGTTCACTCGGACTTCAGGCCAATCGCGTCCACTTGGAAAGACCGCCTTTTTACCTCAGCATGTGGCGGGCTCTGTTTACTGCTGTGGGCAGCAGAAAGTTCAACCCAAATCTCCACAAACTGAGAAAAGCAGGATCCGCTTGCTTGTGACAATGCTTATGTCCAAAAAGGCCAGAGCACAATCACTAGCACCACAGCGTTTAGCGAGACTCCAACACATAGTGTAGCCCGGCTTGATCCCCATTGACCCCAGGGACAACACATCTTTCGTAGACGCACAAGGAGGGCAGAATCACAAAGAGTCTGGCACACAGCATGTGTAGTAAGGCACTTGTTCCTAGTAGCAAACATTGTTACTACTAGTAAGGCACCTGTTACTACTAGCGTGGCACTTGTTTCTACTAGCGTAAGGCACTTGTTACCAGAAGCGATGCACTTGTTCCTAGTAGCTTCATGGCCTCGAAAACAGTCATGTGTCGTGAACAAAATACCCCTGTCAGGTGAGGCAGCAAAAGGGATGTGGGGCACTGGACCTTGTGCCAATATCATCTGCCAAATATGTCATCTCGAATTTGAATGTCAGTGCACAAATCAGAGCACACGCCGCTAGAAATGTCAGAGTGTATATCAGGATGCAAGAGGGTGCAAATGGCAAATGAAATGCCAGTAAATATATCAGTATAAATATATATATATATATACAGTATGTCAGGCAATTGTCAGGTCGCTTCCCAGAATATGTCCTTTTCTTCCAACTCACCTCTAAGGGGTCGGCCGGGGTGGGGATTACCCGATTACCCAAATAAGCAAGTTTCATCTTTGTCATTCGGATTGGGGACGCGGTGCTTCATTGGATGTGTTTCTAGGAATTTGGTGGAGAGTTCTTATGGGATGTGAGGTTTTGCCAAACCTACCATCTGCATTTGGGATCTGATGTTCCTCTCAAAGGCTTGTCGTATCTCTGGTGGAAGTATAATTCTCAACAAGCTTGGGATGCACAGCAATCAAGAGGCAGCTCAGTTCATTGCCACTACTCAGCTGAGCAACCCTGGCAGCAACACTCTTGACTATTTCAGGGGTGTGCAATATGTAGCCACACGTGCTGCTGTTCGGTACAGCAAGCAAATACAAAAATTGAAAACGCTCGCTATGATTGACTCCTGGGCAAGTGACTCCCACTTAATCTGCCCCACAAATCACCGAAGACCTTGTAGCTGTGGGACTTCTCTAAGATCGGGATGTCTTGATGGACAGGTGAGGATTCACGAACATCCTGCATGTCTTGGGCGAAAGGCCCAGGCTCATTCACTACCCTCCTGACCTCTTGGACGAAAGGTCCTGGCTGGTGCAACAGTGGAAGGTTTCCCGGATGGGTGATGGGTGGCGCACTTGGGCAACAGGCCCCGAGTCCACTCTCCCGAGTGGTTGATGGTGTTCCACCGGAATGTCGTGGACAATGGGCGCCTCATGAACCACATGGATGCGGTGAGCTAGAGGCTCTGGCTCATGCAGTATCCTTTTCACCTCTTGGATCGGAGGTGGTGACTGATGGGCCACTGAAATATCGACACTGGATACCCAGGCGTCTTTGGCCAGAGGCCCTGGCTCATGCGCTATTCTCCTTATCTCCTCAATGGAAGGTGTTGGCTGATGCAATGTTGGAAGGCTTTCAGGGGCCAGGGTTGGCGAAGGCTCACAAACAACCCGGATGTCTCGGACTGAGGACCTCGGCTCATACACCACCCTCCTGAATTCCTGGATGGAGGATGTGGGATGATGGAAACTTGGCGTGCTATCGAGCAGGGGTGGCTGATAAACCACCAGCGTGTCTTGGGCGACAGGCCCTTGCTCATGTATTACCCTCCTGACCTCTTGTGATGTTGGCTGTTGGGCTAGGAAGTCTTGGAAGGTCGCTGGCTGTCGGTCCGCAAAGACCTGGATCTCTTGTGAGGGGGCTGGTTGGTGGACAGAGTCGAGGGACGGCAAAGAGGGGCTCGGATGCACTTCGAGGCGGGTCGAAGATTTTTCTTGCATGATGGGTGGTGGCTGGACCTCCTGCATCGTAGGCGGCAGCTGACGGGCCACAGGCACCTCTGGACCCTTTTGGAGCAAGTCTTGGCGCAATCCCTTCACTGTGCCTCAGAGTGGGATAGGAAGCACAGGACAAGTTGAGCTTGAACTCTTCAAAGAATGATAAGAAAAGAGTCCGCCAGAGTCTTCATCTTGGCACCCCCCCAGCAGGAATGGTCTCTATTGAGCAAAAGTAAGTATAAAAACAGCAAAATGTCACTCATTCATTTGTCGTTCGTGACAGCCAATCTGAGGCACAATGGGATCCCCAGGCCCCAGACGTCTTGTGTGTTCTGAGGAGATTGCCCCACAACGCGCCGTTGCCGCGTGACGATGGTCGCTGGCACCGCGTCCACGGCATCGACGACGTGCAGCGGCCCGGATCGAAATTCGACTGCAGCTGCCGTGGCCATGGCTTCGAAGCCCAAATTTCAGCGGAGAAGCATGACAGCACCAATCACTTGGCTTCTACAGACGGTCACTAGGTCCTAGGGGCCTCCCCTAACACATACGAACAAAAGAAATGTGGGAGAACGGATCACCCAACGAATGCCAAGTCGTTTCAGTCTGAAACCTCCCGGAGTCGGACGAAAATACAAAACGAACGGCACACCTCCCATCTTCCTGGACACCTGCCGTTTTCCACCAAACGACTTGTGGAGAGTGAAACGAGTTCCGACGCCTAGAAGTGATTCCAAGCCCTTGGACCAGGTCTCTGTTGATATCTTTCCCAAGCACTTTGTCGGACCTTGCATCTGTGGGTTCTTGGCTTGAAGCTGTCGATCTTTGGTTCATGACCCGGTTCGATGATGTCTTTCCCGGGCTCCAGACCACTTTGAGCTCCCCCTGATCTTCGACCTTCTCTTCGATGGTTGTGGTCAACGCCTGAAGGAAACCCCTCACCATAAATGAACTGGACTGCTGGAGAGCGAAATCATCCAGTGGGGTCATGCCTGTCTCCGACTTCCAGAACATTCTGCTACTGCAGCCACGAGAGTTTGCATTCTTGCTTACTCTTGCAGTTGCACGTATATTCTTACTAGTTCAGCGTCTCAAAGATCCTTTGTGACTCAGCACCTACTGGTGCTTCAGGACCCTCACATAAGAAGATATCCTGGCGCACCTTTGGAGCCTCCTCCCTAAAAAGCTGGGAGCCCAACCAGACCAACCCCTGACACCGAAAACTATTTTTCGGGACTTCCTGCATGGATTCACACCACTAGCACGCCACATGTTGCAGGCCCGTTCTTGACAATATTGGTGTTCCATCAATTAAAACGTTCAAAAATTAAGATGAAAAAAAACTGCCTTGATCTCCTTGCTCTTTGCAGCTGAGAGCTCTTTGAACTCCTCCAAAGTCGCCATTCAACGGTGTTCAAGGCATCCAAATCGCTCAACAAGAATCGGTCCAGCCCGGGCCCAGGAAGAAGAGCGGTCAGCCCACTTTGAAAAGAAACTGGAAGAGAAACACCGCATCATCCTGAACGCTTCGCGCATCTACAAAAAAGCAAGAGCGATGAACAACTATGGGCAGATACAAAAAACACCCAGCTGCCAGCCGACCCCACGCCAAACGGGCCAAGTCCAGTCCCACGGAACTTCGACACCGTCCTGCACCGCCTTGGCCTCGGTGGCTTGGGCCTCTGCCAGGGCCTCCCGTGTGTCGGAGCCCATGTGCTTCAGCATCCCCAAGATCTGGGCGGAGAGACATCGGCGCCCCAGCGACCGAGTTCAGAGCGATGTCTCAAAAGACCGATGTACCACCGATGTACCAAACCCTTTCTTCTTCACAACACTGAAAGCTACTAGTAACAAGTGCCATGCTAGTAGTAACAGGTGCCTTACTAGTAGTAACAAGAAGCTATTAGAAACAAGTGCCTTACTACTAGTAACAATAAGAATTTAATTAGAATTGTAATTACTAGCAAGTCGCCAGTCACACATGCCCAAAATTTCATGAGCATCCAGAAATTCATGTGCCAATGACACTGGCTGGTCTTAGACTCAGTTTCTGTGGATGTGATCTGTGCTTTCCGTGATCACAAAATTGCCAAGTCGTGTTCTTTTGCCACTTCTATCTCTATATAGGCTCCATAGTTCAAAGGCTCTTGAATCAGGAGGGGGTTCCCCTCGCAAATCCTCGTCCAGGCCTGGCCACTTTGCGGCACGTAGTCACTACCTGGCACTGGGTGTGGCGTGCACTACTGGAACGAAATAAGGACATGCGAAAGGTCAGAAAGTGCTGAGAAACATCGTTTATCAAGAAAATCGAGTTAGTTTAGCACTTGTGCCACAGATTTCTTTGGCACATCACGGTAAAAATGATCCTATTGGTTAGACTCACAAAGTGAAAGTAAGCACAGAAAGGAGTGGCAAATGTCCGGTTCTTTTGACTCTGGCATTCTTCACCCATCCTCTTTCAATCCAACATTCAGCAAACTCTGCTTGAGGGAGCCCTTGTCTGGTTTTTGGGAGCCCTGCCGTGCTGCAGAAAAGCTAAAAGGTCCTGGCAGTCTCAATGAAGCCAAGGGCGCTTCAGAACGCACTGCTAAGCCCGAAACAGCGGGTCGATCGAGAGTTTCCAGTCCCGCATGCTCACCATCTATCTTCATGCCTCTCCTGGCGTTCCATCTCCTCTAGCCCATCCTTGTCAAAGGCAAACCTGCAACTCTTTCCCTCGAAGCCCTCTGTACTTATGACATCACCCTGACTGCATTTTCACACGACAAATCTGCCAGCTCAAAATCGAACAGCATCAACTGACATCTTGACAGAGGGTGGGAGGTTAATGCATGCTATTTGAAAAAAGGCTCTGGATACAGGCATTCTTTCAAACTACATACATATAGGCCTCGTCAAATTCCAGTCTTTCAAACTGGGTCAAATCCCAGTCTTTGACAACTCTGCATTAAATGGATGAAAGTTCCCCAAAGCACCCCCATGGCAGGCTCTTTCCAGAACCTCCGGAGGGACTCAGCAGCGTCCGTCTGCAAAAAGGACTCAGCCTTGGTGTTCCGGAAAAATGCCCTCCACCACTTGCCACTGACACCAGTTGAAAAATTGACTCCTGCATGAACTTCCAAATAGCACCAGAAGGTAAACCATATAACATGACAGCATTTGGAAGCTGCTTCCATGATTACGAGTTTGGGATGACACAGGGAAAGGAAAGAAAACTCGAAAACCTGTTTGGCCCTTACTTGTCTTCGGACGTTTTCGAGCGCACCTCAACGTTTGCACCGTCATTACACCGTCTCATGGTGGACTTGTTTTGAGACTTCTTTCTCAAGTCTGCTCCTCGCTGGCCCACTTCGAGTGTGTTTGCGTTCTTTTTCAGTCGCGGAGTGGTGCTTCTCACTGGTTCAAGAGAGTAGTCCGAAAGTGCACCTTCCAAATGTCCAAGTGTCTCCGAAAGAGTGTGCCCCTTTCCTCTGTGCTCCAAAGAGTCGCGTGCAAAGCCGTGTGAGATCAGGCCGTCCCAGCGTTTCCACTCCAAGGGGCCATGCCCTTGGTCAACGCTGCAATGGCTTGCTCGATGGATTCCTGGGAAATCGGGGCATCCAGGCGCTTCTCCAAGGAGAACTGGGGCCGCTGGGCGCCGAAGTTAAATGTCGGCAACCAAAAGCACTTGCCCCCATGTTTTGTGAAAAAAAGAAAACATCCCCAAACATGCATGAAAGCATCGCGGTCGTCATGTGTTTCCCCATATTCTCAGAAAGATTGACTTACCACCACTGCACTTGTGAAGGAGCGCTATGTGAATCCTTTGAACTGCAAAGGCATGGGGCAGGCCGTTTCACCCCATTCTTTCCCTAGGCAGAGATGTATTCAAGTTGCAACTTCAAAAACACGTTCCCGAACACATTCCACAGGTCAGGAGGGTGCTCACCTCTCCAAACACATCTCCAAACCGCCAGGCTTCGATTGCATTTGTCTGCTCTTCGGAGGTCTTCTGAAAGCTCTCAGCTTCACCCCGCCGCAGGGCGGCGGCCTGCGCCACACCATCCTCCGCCTCAGCCCGAACTTGGTGGATGATGCAATAGCTGGCCTCCTACCTAATAGCAATGGCCTCCGACATACTTGTGATTGATGGCCTCCAACCTAGTAGCAATGAGATACATCCCAAACTTGAACAAAGTCCTTGGCGTCGTGACGAACGATGGCTGATGAATCATGCATCCAAATTCATCCCATCCCCACGGACAACCCTCTTGCCACCTCTTGACGTTCCGTCTTGGCCGTTTGGATTTGCGCGGTGACCTTGTTCAGCTCTTCTTCCTGAGAAGAAAACCACATTGGAAGAAGACCACATTGGAAGTGGTCGCCCTAACCCTTGAAGAAATTGAAACCAACGACCTTCTGAGAAGGTGATTGGAGACCAACGAGCTGAATTGCTGGCAATACTATTGCACCTCTGCTCTGTGCGAAGAAAAGACAGTCTGCCACCCAATCAATCCAACCACCAGACTGAAAGCACATAACACCAGCTAAAATGATGGATTCTCAGCGAAGATTGCACAAGTCATTCAGTCCGAGCATCAGTTGCTACGAGGTTCTTCCGTAGAGGCGGAAGTTTTGCTTCATTGACTTTCAGGCTCTCTTCCATTTCACCAATGTTCTTCTTGCAGTAGCACTGAAACTTCTCGTACAACTCCTTCTCCGTCTCCTCAAAAGAGTCTGTCACATTGACAGGCTCCGCTGGAATCGAAGCAAAAACAGGCAGAAAAACTAGCGTTCTGCCGTTCTGCCAAGTAGCCCCTTCTTTCTCGACCTTGGTCTTCATGTTCTGCAACAAGTTGACCACCTGAAGAGACCAAAAATCACACACTCAACAAACTGGACCACAAACTGGACCTTCAACAGACTGGTGGCCACAAACCTGACCAATGAATAAAAAGTAAAAACCGGCCTTTCGGACCGGATTGGCGGCATAGATCGGATTCGCCCCATCGAGCAGAAGGAACACATGGAGCAGCGAGAACAGCCGCACCGACATGGGCAACCTCAGTTCAGCCAACATCCTAGTATATAGTAAGAATGCTCCTAGTAGCGATGCCAGGAGCCCCTAGTAGCGATGCCCTTGCTCCTAGTAGCGTCCTTGCTCCTAGTAGTAAGGCCAGGAGCCCGTAGTAGCTCATTTCCCTGTTCAACATCCAAATGGGTGCAAACAAGTTCATGCCGATGGCTGGGATCACGGTAACAATGACTCAGGAAGTAGAAGCCTGTGTCTGGAGCAGTCATCTTATCCCATATTCCAGCCAAGTCACGTCAATAGAAGCAAACAGCTACATTCCGGGTGGTCAACGGGTTATGCAAAGTAACCCTGCTGGCCAAAATGCACAACAGAGCAAATGGTGCAAAGACTGCACACTAACAAAGGGAAAATGCAACAAAAGGAGTGAAATGCACAAACTGTGAACAAAAATGACAAAGAGCTGGTTGAAAACGAGGTTTTGGCACCGTGGGGCAAGCAAAACAATTAGCACTTGGTCCTTTGCAAAATATTTGTGCATTTTGCAATAAGTTGGACCATGCTGAAGTGCCCCAAACAATGCAACTAAAACATTGCGGCATTGCAATGTTTCAATTTGTTTCCACAAGAGTTTTTACTACCCTCCAAGAATTAGGAGTTACCCCACGACTTGCCACGTGTAACCCAGCCATAATGGTAAGGAACATGTAAAAATGTGTTAGGTTACGTGCCCTTTTGATCCACTAAGCCCTACGTGGTTAAATACCAGGAACTCTACCCTAGATGTGAACCCCATCTACACACTCATGACACATACCAATTCCGTCCAATGCCCTGTGGATAGGACGATGACGGAGGGTTGAATTGACACCTGGCACCTTAGCATCGGGTGCTCACAAGAACTGTGGTACCCTGCTCCTTTGCTGCTGAGTGTCCTCATCCATGAAATGAGTCACATGGGTCTTCGTCTGATGCCCTGCGGATAAGACGTCGCACCATAGCATCCTTTGTCCTAAATCTTGCAGAATTATGCCTGTTTTTATGTGCTAGGGTATGGGCAGGCCCATGGATTGCTAAGTCCACATGAGAGCTAACCCTCATGTACAAATTCCGTCCGATGCCCTGCGGATAGGACGATGACGGGGGGGGTTGAAATTGACACCTCCACACAGAGTGTTTACAAGCACTGTGGTACCCTGCACTTTGCTACGATGGGCTCTCGTCCATGAGATGAGTCACATGGTTCCTCGTCTGATGCCCTGCGGATAAGTCGTCAACCCATTGCATCCTTGCCACCCCATGCGCACTAACTCTTGCAGATACTGGTGCACAACCTGGTTTGCAGCCCGTGCCTGCCACATGGAAGGACGTGTCCTCAGCTTAGCTGTACGAGCGTCCTGGGTGGGGAGGAATAGCCGCATGTAACAAGGTGGGAAGAGGAAGACATGGCCCTTCCTGTGGCCTATAGGGCTTGACAAAAGAGCATCTGAGAACCTGCCTGCGCACGGACCGACTCAAGTTAAAGGGGGGGCCTCCCACCCTCTTCCTTTGGTTCTTCCTGATGTTGCCGGACTATCTCCTGCTTGCCCGTTCACTCACAGAAGCTGCTGCAAGCCACTATAGTCCATTTTTTCTCACTCATTTCTTGTTTCGTTTTTATCTTCTGGATCTACTCATGTCACTTCATGTGGTACATCTGGATGTTCTCTCATCCTTCCTGCGCAATCCAACAATTCACGGAAATTATCCATGTCTCTTTCAACTGCATCTGCTGCCTCTGGTTGTCCTCTTCCCAACAAGTTGTAATGTTTTTCAAAAAATGCTGCAATTTTGCTTCAAGTCTACCACACAGTTGGTTTGCCTGTGCTGTTTCATAGTCTTGCCTGACTGATAGTTCTCTGCTTCTTGGCCTGAACCTTCTGTATGTCTTTCTGTTGGGTTTGCTCCATTCATAGAATAGTGTTGTTTTCGGCATTTCTTTTAAGTTTCTTCTGGATAAGTAGAGTCCTGCATTCACGCATTTAACAAGTCATACACACTGATAGCTTGTGTGTTTGGAATTTCTGTCTCTGCAAAGCCTCCATTGAGAATCAATCCACTGTGAATTCTTCTGCCGTGATTGTGTAGAGTGTTGATCCACCATTATCCATTCGACTGATATCTCTCTCCATGTTCCTGATGTCAGTCTCAAGTTCTTTAAAACTGAACTCTAGGTTGTCTGCTCTCCAATCAGTGTGTTGTCACTTGTCATAGTAGCGTTTTTCTGTATGACCCCATTGTTCATCACTGTCCTGTTTGAGTTTAAATTCAAGACGTTTGGCAATTTTACAGACCACAAAGATTACTACCGCAAGGAAAATCATGTTGATTGCAATAGTCACCATGATCAAAAATTTCCAGTTTC
The DNA here is from genome assembly GCA_963970005.1 of Durusdinium trenchii. Lineage (NCBI taxonomy): Eukaryota > Dinophyceae > Suessiales > Symbiodiniaceae > Durusdinium > Durusdinium trenchii. The sequence goes on from CAXAMN010011792.1 coordinate 196,039, forward strand.
CCTTGGGTTCCTTCCTCTCCTCCAACTTCATGTTTTTTTAACAATATGGATGTTCTCTTTGAAGAATGCTGTAACCACTGGCTGCAAGCCCTCTAATGCCACCACCATCACAAGCATCTTTGCAATCTTGTTGACCTTTCCTGCAAATTGTTTTTGGAAATTCCCTCCTCTCATATTCTCGTACTCTCACTCCGCCTTGACTGTGCCAGTACCCAGTCAGGTTCACCAAGTGTCTGATTCTTTGTCCTCCAAGTGGTTGTCTGTTGAGGTCTGCCATGTTGCTGTCCGTTGGCACTTGTACCATCTTGAAGTGTGTCCTGTTCTGGACTCATAACCATTTTCCATCAAAGTGTCTCACTTTTGAACTCCTCTCTTTGTCACAAGTTGACGCGCACTTGCTGAATCTGTGAAGATGTGATGGTCCACCTTTGTCCCAAAAGGAAATTCCAGAACTGCTTTGATGTAGTTTGCATCTGACGCTGAGGAAACTATGGCATGTAGCTCTGCTTCACATGAAGACAGGCAAACAATCTTCTGGGTTCTGCTGCTGTTGAACAATGGACAACTATTCAACGCACCTCCTGATGTTGACTTTCTGTGGCTTTTGTTTCCACACCAGTCTGAACCTGAGAATGTCTCCAAGCACTAGCTTTCGCCTTTCTTGACATAACCTTCTCCTCCTCAAGCACCAGACAACAGCCCATGGTCTTCTTCAAATTTCACAAGGTCTTTTTCAAGCGATGCAATGACATGGCTGTAGGATTTGAACAGTGCTTCAGAAAAGGCCATCTTATTTGGCTTATGCAAGACTTCTGACTTGTCTTCCATCTGGGTTGAGTTGTCTGCTGGTAGTTGTTGGAGCTTGACAGGCCCAATCTGATCTTCCCAGGCTTTCAACATCTGCTGGACGTATCAATCAGCTGTTTGTCCTTTCTCCTCAGAAAATTGAAATCAACTGTTCAAGCGTCGAATCGTCAATCACCCGCTGTGGTCCCACAAACTCCACCATCAGTTCAACATCCGCGCCAAACTGTCGAATTCCTCCGTGCCCACGACGCCGACGCTCCATCGCGCATGTCATGTGAACATCCACATGCCTGAGAGGTTGGAGACTCAGCTTTTGATCAAGATGAAGGTACATGCAACACACATTCACCAACACCAGCGCTGAAACGTTAGGTTGCGCAA
>CAXAMN010011803.1:223-60462 GCA_963970005.1 Durusdinium trenchii
ACACAGAGACAGACACACAGACAGACAGAGAGAGACAGACACAGAGAGACGGGTCGGACACAGAGAGACTGACACTGACACAGAGAGACAGACACATAGATACAGACACAGAGAGACAGACACAGACAGGCACACAGACAGACACACACACAGACACACAGACAGACACATGCACAGTGGACACAGACACAGACAGACTGTGACAGACATTGTCATCGGTACTGTCTTCATTGTCATCGTCATCGTTGTCGTCTTCGGATTCACTCCTCTTGTCCAAGGCATATAGTCTGTTCGATGACATCCGATGACCGATGCGTTGCCAGCGATCCGTGGCCTGGTTGTCATTTCCAGGGCTGTACTGCCGGTCGAACTGCTTGTCGCATTGAAGCAGCTGTCAAGGTAAGCCCTTTCCCACCTGCTCTGGAACAAGAGCAGTAGTGCCGACACCAGGGATCAGAATGGAATCGATTCATCACTGAATCACCCAATGCGGGGTCCTTAAGATGGGCGCAATACATAGGCCAACTCGGCAAATGGTCCTGGATGCTATCTCGAAGAAAACAAAGCATTCAGCTCGCCATCGAATCAGCGGGCAATAGGCTCTCAAAGCAGCGTACTTGTCCCAGAACATTAACCCACATGGCTCGACTGCTGCTTTGACCTTCTGATAGAAGTGTGATTCGCTTCGACCCTCATGTAGAATCGCATCTTGGAATGGCCAAAGATGTGGACCAAATGTGGACCAGTATCTGTCACTGGCGGGCGAAAGCCAAGACTTCCTGGAGTTCTTTGAGGTGGACGGGTCTGCCCTCTGGTCCCGTGTCGGTGGCTCATCATCAGTCCTGGCTGTCTAGGCCTGGCGGCATTGAAGGACTGGTAGTCTTCGCGACTCTTGTAAGCCTTGGTCAAGCAATGTAGAGTTCCATCACTTGCAGAGCGATCCAGGTATATCCAGTGGAGACTTGCCGGGAGATGTGGTAGCGTTGGAAATGACATCGCCAATCTTCTCAGCAAGCTCTCTTGAATCTCCGAGCCACCGTTCAGTCACTTATCATTGCACCAGGTGATTGACCTTCCAAACGTTCCAATTGCACATGCGGCATCACGCACTGCGTTCTCAACTGCGCCTTCTCCTGGTGCTCTGGGATAGAAGTGCGTGACCTTCCAAACGTTCCAGTTGCGCATGTGGCATCTCGCGCTGCGCTCTCAACTGCGCCTGCTCCTCGTGCTCTGAGATAGGGCGGTCGTTCGGTTCGATCAACCAATGATCCACACCCACGGATTCATTCCGAGTTTGAATGTGCGCCGCTCAATGGTCCCTCCCGACTCCCTATTGTACCCACACCACCCCGGCCCAAGTTCCGCACAGCCTCTCCGGTGGACCAGAGATTGTCGCAGGTCTACCTGCAGGCGATCAACACTGCGATTAGCGAATGTGTGGGGCAAGACTTGAGGATGTTTGCGCCACAGGCCAAACTCTCCTACACTAAATCGGACATGGCGCTAAACCCTCCCCTGGTCAAGGACAGGGCCCTTTTAAAGGGAGCGTCTTGGCTAATTTAGTCGATGTAACAATGACTTGGATGTGATGTGGGTTTAATTTAAGGGTTCAGTCAAATTGGTTGCTTTCTGGATGGGGTACAAAGCATTATTTATTATATACTAAGATGGCTCACTGTCTGATTGTCTGTCAGTTTCAAGTGAAATTGTCAAAGGGTAGGTGCTGTACCAGAACTAGTTAGTTACCAGGTAACCAGGTAACCGGTAAGGGCCTCTGGCTTCAGTCCAATCCCATAATCCAGTGGGTCCTTTGCGTTTTGTTCGATGTTGTTGTGGGCTCGAATCGAACAGCGGTGTTGGTTGTTTGTTCAACCCCAGTATGGTAAAGGCTTCTGCAATCTAAAAGTAGTGGCCGCCTTAAACCCGCACTGGTCCCAAAAGGTCAGGGTGACCGGAACCACCTCGCACTCATTGCCGTCATCAATTCACCCACCAACAATGCGCCTGGCTCATTGACGAGTCGTGCCCGCCAAGGAGAGAGAGAGTGAGAGAGAATGTGCCTGCGCCGAATCATCGAAGGTTGGTGACAATGAGAAGGTCCAGAACAAAGCCTGGAAGATGATTGGATTACAGCTGCGCAGCTGGTTCAACTCTGATGGTTGTCATCATTCCTGGAATGACACCCGTGGTTTGGATGAAACTATGTATTTATTGGTTAATTAATTAATTTGTACAGCAGTAGCAAATAGTAAGGGTGTCAACCTGACCAGCTACTGTTTGTTTATTAAATAGGAACCCGTTTGACTATTTGTTATATCTTAGAGTCCCAGTCGCCAACTCGTCTAAGATAGTCCACACATCAATCAACCCATTGATCGTCTATTAGGAATTCAGCTAACTTTCTCCAAAAGGACTGGGGGGGTCCTTGGGTCGGGTGGTAGCCGACACCCACACCAAGGCAATGCCTTTGACCGCGCCGGTCAGTTGGGCACCCTACTGAAAGCTACCGTGCTCAGCGCCGCGAGTCATGGCCCGTCATATGGCTTCTAGCTATGTTTGGCATGGTTTGGGGCAGTGTCAGTCATTCGATTCAATGCAATCAAGCCTAAAACAGGAACGACGACTATGCTTTGACTCATTGACACTGTTTGTTTCATGTTTTTTGCAATGACTGCGCAACTATCATCACCAGTCAGTCTGAGTCTGACTGACTGTGAGCAGCGGGTTGGCCAGCGGGTTCGCAGCGAAGACAACCGGTCAAGTTGTACTAGCTACAGTAACTTTGATACACCTGGTCACCACACTTTGTTGTGGTGACATGTCAGTCACTCCATTCACTCCCAGGGTATACCCAAACACCATGAACTTTGACAAAGCCCCCACTCAACCCCCGATTCACCGACCGGCCCATCCACCAACCCAGTCTCCGACCATTCCCCATCAAACTTAGTTACTCTGGCCCCAGCAAATATTACACATTCCAAATTGAGCATGGTCCAATGGTGCTGCTTTGACACCTCACCCAACCTGAGGGAACCAACGAACGAACCTAACCAAAGAACCCACCAGCGATCCCAACGGAGCGAAAGGAGGGTGAGGTGGAGCCCTTCAACATTCCCCACTCGAACCAGGTTTTCACTCCCACAATGTACCATTGGAATGAAAAGCAGTTTGCGATGCAACATCGGAGTCCTAGCAAGAGTGTGTTTGACAATACAATAAACTTGTTAATTGTTGAAACTGATCTTGTAACATTGTAGTTCCTGGGACCCTGCATCTTCTTGTTCATTGTATTGTCAGTTATTATATGTTGCCAGGGTTCCTGCGCACGAATCCCATCCAAAGCCAGCCCCTTGTGGGTATCAGGTATTTGGGTGGATCCAACTTCATGGCAAAAAAGGAGGTTGCCCGCCGCTTTGTGGAGAAGGTGCGCTCCGATGACGAGAAGCTAGATGAGCTCTTGAAGTGGGTTGCTTATGACTGGGGATGTGAAATGGACTCCGCAGAACTTTTCACTACAGTGGAAGAATGGGGAACATCCGCGGCCATTGAAGACCGTGGGGAGTATGCCTTTTGACTTGAATCAACATTGATTGTGTGATATACATCTAATATATGAATGTGATAAGTGAGGGGCGGGGTCGATCGAGTCGAGGCACATTTCAAACATTGGTGCGGTGTTAGGGCCCTCGAATGAACCCAACGGGTGCAACAATAAGTTCAATTGATGTTTCTTTTATTGCACCCCCCTTCAAAAATCATCGTTGGTTGGTTACTGTGAGTCACAATGGGTGACCGTGTGACACTCTACCTCTCGTCAAATTAGAACACACTACAATTTCAATGAATGAAAACCAAAGTCGTATGAACCCCCTTTGAAAACTTTGGACTTGAACCTATTGGACATTATTGTTGTTGAAAACCCTCCCTGCGACGCCCGCAACTCCGACAACACACCAGTACCCTACCGGTTACCTGGTGACAGGTTTGCCCTGGATCATTGGTGTAAGTCACTAGTAAAAGTTAAAAGTATGGACGTGTATTTTTGTAAACAATGGACGATTCATTGATTCATTCATATGATATGATGCAATTTGAATCCGGATTCCCTGACTAGGTCACTCTGACCAATCAAACCTGCTTCGTGTAAACAGTTCTGTTCTGTGAAAATGCCACCGCTGAGGTCCGCAACAAGGGCTGGTTTCAATTGACTACAAGGTGTCAATCGTTGGTCCGAGAGTGGAGCATCAATCAGGAGATCTTCCGTATGGTGAGGGATGAGCAAATTGCTATGCCAGTGCCTGGACAATTGATATTCCAACTATCTTTTGAATTTTGGATCCAGGGGTGTCATTCAAATCAGGGGTGTGATATTAAAATAAGGGTGCGCTCCCATTCAACAACCAGACCACTCAACCAATAATACAGTGTATCAGATCTGATACTATTCTGGGGCATTATACCGTGATCATCACTGTGTGTCTTTGGGACCAGGTTTCTTTCCCGGGCCTCACCTCAGGATGAAGACGATGCCCCCCCGTCCTGATGCAGAGCCTGCCTCAGAAGATGATGACGCGGGCGATGGGAATCCTCCTGGAGCCGAGGGCGCAGGTGAAGGAGATGCGGCTGGTGAGCCAACCACTCGGAAGGAGTTCCGGGAATGGAAGCAGAAGTTCAAAAACACAGTGCATTGCTGCGCTGAAATCTATGAAGACAGGACCGATTGCTGAATCGAACATATAATAATAAACTACACGTTGGAGAATGAGATGAGATGTTAAACAACTTCTCTGAGCTGAGCGACAATGAATCTGTTGTGGATCTTTCCTTTCTGGAAGCCTCCCTAGGCCAAGGCCATTCCTGGAATCGAAACGCCCCCAAAGAGTCCCATCTCAATGATTTAACACTTGCAGTTTCTGGGACAAAATGTGAAGCGCACTTTGTAGGAGTTGCCAGCTACGGATCAACATGCTCTATGTGACGAGCCGGTGTGTCGCTTCTGAATACTACAAGTTCCTCGAGACCCAAAGAGCTGGTCAAGAGCCACGGTTGTAGCGAACATGTTTTTTGTGTGGTTACTTGTGTTTTCGGGAAGGTGGAGCCCTGTGCCCTTTGAAAGAACCTGTACTGGGTTTCAGAAGGCATCTACAGACTCTTAGACTAGAGTGTACCCCCGGCCCCCTGTGATATGTACTGTGACAATACTAATCTGTCAGTCATCAATTCAATGCTTGAAACAATCAGATGACACTCGACTTCCTCTATTTATTAGACTTGGACTCTACTAGTAGACGAGTCAGAGGCCAGACCAGACCAGTCATACTGGAACAGCTCAATGGCCCAGACTCGACTGATGACCAGTTGCAAGGATTCTTTGAACTCTTCCACTTTCGATGAGGTTCCCTCCACGAATCGATCCGAGCCAACCACCCCGTTTTGGTGTTGTGTCATCTACCCCTCTCATGGAAGGTGTGCGCTTTTCAAACACTAAAGAGTTGATGAAAAATATGTTTCACCAAGCCAATGATTGATTGGCCAGGAAGCTCAGTTGGAATGGGCTGCGCTGAAAGCTGGCGGCTCTTGGTATGGCACAGTCCTGCAAACCCTTGAAATGGTGCACTCGGCTGAGTGCATGTCCTTGCTTCGGATCAGTCCTGCCATGTCAAGGGCTGTCTCAGAGGATGAGGCCTGGGCACAGGCTGAACAACAGTTGCTAGAAGAGGCCTGGGAGGTCCTTGTGCAGCTGGCTGGAGCCAGGACTGTGAACCGGTCAAATATTGGCGACTGGTAACCTGGACCACACCAGCCAAACCGTGGAAATCAGTCCAACCAATTCATCATCCAATGGTAGGCCAGGTAGCTAGTAACTTAACTCAATTTGAGAAACATTTATTTATTAAATTTCAATTACTCTATTAATAGTGACGCTCAGTCTATACGTTACTAACTAATTCAGTGACCCTACTACTTGTTTTTCCAACATTTTGTATTTGATTAATAGCAACAAACAGTCAATTAGAGCCCGGGAGTGGTGCGGTGCAAGGCAAGAATTTCACAAATTTACATTTTTTCTGTCAGAATTTTAATTTACGGTTCTTGCTATTTATGTGGGACATATTTTCACTACAGCAGAATCTCAGAACAGAACATCTCCATGTTACATGTCAGATTCAGATTTTGATTGCTGACTCTGGACTGTGTGCAGGACTTGGTCTCAGAGTGTCCACAGCATTTGCCCAGAAAACATTATCGCTACAGTGTTTGCGCCGGGTCCCTATCACTATCTATGTGGCTGGGGCATGAGCCAGCTGAAGAAGCTGGACGAAGGCATGGCGCTTGCCACGGACTTGGTTGAAACAAACAAGATGAACGCCTTGGGCCGGGCACTGTCTGAGATGATTCATGATGCTTGGTGGCCACGTACACAGAGTGCGTTGGAGCCATTCAAGTTGCTCGCGATGCAGAGTTCCACTATGGTGATTCGGAGCTGCGGCAGCAAGCCTTTACGCTACATGCTGGGCCCGCCAACTCCAAGCACACGGCGGAGGATGTCTTTGCTCATCTCTCACACATCACAGCCCGGTCCAACAAAGGATTTCAGAAGATGAACAAGTCTCCTGACTCAAGATCAAACCTTCCCAAGTTTGTTCCCAAACCTTTGAGGTGCAAGTGAGGTTAGACTGTGACATTATTGTTGCAGTCACTCTTGTGACTCGGGTTGATTGACAGTGAATGTCATGTGGTTACTAACTACCTTTTTAAAGGTTTAAGCCCCTGTGTCACCAAACAGCAACCTTTCTTTACACCTAAAAGGTGTTGCCAATGGTGATGGCACCGCTCCTCAGAAGGTGGGTTCATTGGGCAATGTCAGCCAACCTTGGATCAGGTGGGTGCGCTTCTTTTACCAAACGACCTGTCAATCTACATTGACCAACGGATATGAACACATCAAGTGTGACCTCTCAGATTACTTGGTTCCGATGGCGCAGGCTTCACCGAGTGGCCAGTACTTCACTCCAGAGCTGAAACTACCCAAGGAATTGGGCATTTCTACTATGTTGCAGGTTGCAGGGTGTCTCCCAGTGTAACTTTTTACCTTTGTGCTTGCCATTGCTTCCTCAGCCTCACCAAACGGAGCATGACGACCCCATTTTTGAATTAACCCTGAAAGCTGAACTGAACTGGTAAGTCACCCTGCGTTCAACCCATTGTCAGCCAAGGTTCAAAGGAAATGGGGCACCGCTGGCACTTTGGCAGAAATGAAGATGACGGCTGCTTCATCCGCACTTCACCAATTGCAGGGTGATGGTTTCAAGGGTGTGGAACACCTTTGGGCAGGTGGCTGAGTTGAATCGCAAAACTATTGCAAATTGTTTATGGCATTGAAATTACATGTTGAGTGTTTTAATAGGATTACATGGGGCCCCCCTTTGAGTATTGTTGATTCCAGAAACCGGGTTTGGAGTTTTTGCCAACATTATCCGCATCCCAGGTTGCTTCTTTGTTTTGGGCATGGTGATCATGAACCTCACCCAAGACCTGGCCTGGCTATGCATGGGGTTCAGACGGTGGGGTGCGCAAGTGATTCCCCTCACTATCCGCCGGGGTTAGTTGCTTTTAAATTTGGTACCATTGGTCCGGTGTCCAAGAACAAGCCCGGGCAAATTGCCCAAACTTCCTCCAATCATTTTGCGCTGCTCTTCAGCTCCCTAAGTCTGGAAAGCAACGCATCACCAGAGCATTGGCGCAATTTTTTTAAGCACTCCCCTTTTACCATTCTTGCCCTTCTTCCCTGTGCCCTCTGGCTTTGGAATTTTGTTGGCTTAGCAAATGAACTTCAAATTGACCTCAGGCGGTGTTCACGGTTGCAAAGCCAGTGGTGCAGCAAGGGCGACCCGCTCTTCCAACATGGCTCTTCAACAAGACCGTGGACCTAGACAACCAGACCTACCTAGCTTGCTGTGTGCAGCCTGTGGCCCCAGTTTTTGTTGAGGAGCGCTACCGGGGGCATGTTACAGTGTTGAAGCCGGTTACCCCTGTGGAGCCCTTGATGAAAGCAGCTCTACGTTCTTGCAAGTGTTTCATCGACGCCTCCAATTTGAAGTTCATTTGCCACGCCAACAAAATTCCAAAGCCAGAGGGCACAGGGAAGAAGGGCAAGAAGGGTAAAAGGGGAGTGCTCAAAAAGGATTGGGCCAATGCTCTGGTGATGCGTTGCTTTCCTGACTTGGGAGCTGAAGAGCAGCGCAAGATCATTGGAGGAATTTTGGGCAATTCGCCCGGGCTTGTTTCAGATTCGAATGTTGATGAAGTGTGTGAAGAGCTCAATCAGTTGGATGATGAGAACAGGCGTGCCTTCTCCAAAGTGGATACCATGGCTCAGAAGATTCAGCACTACGCGTTCGAAAGCAAAGTGAGGGAAGATGCACTGAGGGCTGGACGAGGCGCAGTAGACTTTTATCTTTTAAGTTTTAAACAAACAAGTTTAAGTACAAATCAGTTCAAGTTGGACCTAGTCGTAGTTACATTTGTTTGAGAGTCGTCATGAATCAATGAATGACAAAGAATGAATGAATCTAATCAATCAGGCAAAGAACTAAACCATATAGAATACCACGACTCCCGGGCGTGAGATTGATTAGTTAGTTTTTGGGTTGTTCCTATGGATATTTTCTTAAGTCTTAAAGTCTTAAACTAATAACAATAAATAGAAAGTTCTTTAATTATGTCGCTTTTTTGTTGGTTTTATTACTTAATAGCTAACCCTCCAGACTCCAGAACTGATCTGAACTGTCAGTCACATGTACCACCCTTGACCAGGTGAAAGCTCTGTGCCCTATGCGCCAAAGAAGCACATGACGCCTTTGGAGCTGTAACTCACTGAAATTGCACTTGCTTTGATATGCTTTCGGTATAGTAGACATTTGCCTTAGTAGCTGCAATTGCCATCTGCTAACTGTGTCATGTGTTCACCCACAGAGTATTAATAGTATGAACCTCTTTTTGGCAAAGTGAGACAAGCCTACCCTACCTACCCTGGTTTCGAGTTTCACTGGCCCAGGAGACCATTGATTCCTGGAAAAGGGCTTCTTGGCAATTGCTACATCCAGCGGAACCCAGCACAGCAGACCTATCAAGCTTTCTACCCGAAAAAAGGTGGACTCTTGAATTCACAATGAGATATATATTCCTTGTCGTTCACTGTTGAAACTGTTGGTAGCCTAGCTTACTGACAACCCTTTGAATCCACCAGTTTGGGGGATCAAGTGGTCCTGGCCCACTTGTGCGGTACATGTGCCTAGGTGACAAGGTCTCCCGTTGTGCTACATGGGGCGGCGTCCGCAAAAACATGTCGGAAGCAGAAGCTCTACACGCTTGCTTGAGCAAAGTTTGGGATGTGCATGACCTGGAAGAGAACGCTGCGAACTGGGTTCCTGGTGAGTCGAGGCCTAGTGTTGGGCCATGAACCAAAAAAGTGCACCGGGTTTTGAAGTTAACCTCCTAATCCATCTTGGAAGTTTCTTTGGACTGGGGTCAGCTCCCTTTGACTCACCTTCCGCTCGCCGCCCGTCTCAGGCCCACGCTTGCTGATTGTCAACGAACAGTCGCTGGCTTTTTGGAGCCAGGGGCCGCGAAACACACCGCGGCCAAACCAAGCGGAGCGCATGGATGAAAACCAGGGGTTTGATTGCATCGGAGTTGATGGGAATGGAGTCAATCAGTGATTGGGATTGGGTGGCTTCATCTGGATAAGCTAGTCAGTGTCTATCAGGGCTTATTAAGCCTCTATTAGGGCCATCTGGATAAGACCCTATTAAGTGCTTAACCATGGGTGGTTAAAGCTTATTAAAGGCTTAATAGGTCCTATTAGGATCTTAATAAGGATGCACACTTCTTGAGGCTAATCGAGGAGCAAACCCTAAGCACCATAGCCCCCCCCCCCCCCCTCACCCCCCCCCCAACCCCCGTGATTATTGGACGGATTGAAATCAATCAGACGCGCAGCGCGAACAACTGTGCGGCTAGCTTTGGTCAGGTTTTGGCCCACGCCGAGTCCGTGCAGCAGCAGTATTCTCGGATGCCCTTGCTGCTAACCCCGTCCGCCTCTCTGCCCTTGCCTGCGGAGGCAACGGGGTGTTTGCAAACTGTTTTGAAAAGCCTTGTATTGTAGGTTTGATGCCTGGTCGGCGTCGGGGTTCTGTGTAGTTTGTCTTTGGTCAGGCGTTTGTCTATTTCGCGAAGGATGAAATACAAATTACTTCACTTCGAGAGATCCCCACCATGACATGTCTATCCACTATAACATGAACATGTGGCACATACTTTTGTGTTCTGAAATGCTCACAAATAGCTGCCGCGGTTTATATTGGGATGCCTGGCTTGCTCACTATCCGATGATGTGGAATGCCACACGTTGCTAGTTACAGTTGCCTATACTAACATATGCTACTTGCCTAGGCTCACACATGCACATACTTGCTGTGTGGTGTACGTACTTGCTGTGTGATGTCGCCTGTGTCCCAAGCCTGTTTAGAAACAGCTGCTTGTGCAAAGAATCACAATTGCCAGATGTGACTAACTAACATTATTGCAAAAAATGCACTTCGAGATACTTCGAGTGATCACCCCAACAAGACAGTCACAGAGAACACATAGTAATCTACAAAGAGCTGGCGTTTGAGGTCCGGCGGGGAACACTGCCAAGCGGAATTCGCGGTTGAGGCCCCGCAGGGAAAACTGCCAGCCGGAGCTCGCGGTTGAGGTCCGGCGGAGAACACTGCCAAGCGGAACAGCTGGCAGTCGAGGGGGGAACGCCGCCATCCTACACTTGTGGTTGAGGTCCGGCGGGGAACACTGACATGAGGACGAGGCGGAGGAGGAGGAGGACGCAAAGGCGGAGGCGGACGCGGAGGAGGAGAAGGAGGAGGAAGGCAGCTGACATAAAACCTAACAACCCTCACTTGACAGGCGGGAAAATATTTACCTACTGTACTACAATTGGGGTGGCTTGAGGGATCAATGCAGGTGAATGTGCTTATTTGCATACATGGATTGTAAGGGTGCTTTTTTTCTATGACTGTCCTGTCCAGGCTTGCCGGTCGGTGGATCACAGTTGGTCTTCCTATAGCAAGCATGAAGCTGATAGAGCAAGGTTATATCTATATAAGAAATTTGACTTTAAGCTGCCAAGCAATTTGGGCACTGATCTGGAAGTCTGAAAGCCTGACAGATTGGTCCATTTCCTCGTCATGGCTTTGCGGATCATATGACTTACTCACATGACTTACTTTTTTCTGGCCTTTGGGTGAATCTTCTGGGGAATATCTTTTTCCTGGCTCAGTATTTTCCAAAAATCCAGCTCGTTGAGTACTGCTTTTTCACTTGGACCTCCCATTTGAGAGCCCAAAACACAAACCCGGTCGGAGGTCGCGCCCGGTCGCTTTTTCCGGTCGCTTAACACCTTCTCATCAGACTTTGTGCTCGGATCCCGGTGAGAATCAGTTGGATTCGCCCAGGTGAGTGGCAGATCGTTCACCATCCTGAGGATGTCCTTTGGCCCCAAAAACAAATTCTCTGAAAATACTTTCACCTCCAAGACCATCCTCAGGAGGTACCTGGACCCTATGGGCTGCCACTTACCGGGATCTATGCTCCATGGAATCCATGGGACTGACATCTTTAAAGCGACCTCTGAAAGGACATGCAAAGATGCCAGTCCCATCGTCCTTTTCTGGGATTGTAAGGGTGCAGAAAATAAGTTCACATATTTTCACGAATCACCTCATCCCAGTGCAATGTCCAACTCTGTGGGTCTCACGACCCGAACGTCAAATCATATCAAATTTTTCTAATTGGGGAGGGAAGTATTCCCTGGTCCAAGACACAGGGTGCTTTGTGTGTGTGTCTTTTCCAATGTGTCTCCATGTGCAGCCACTCGGAACCACTCGCTCGCAGGAGAGCTGGGCAGCTCGGTGTTGAGCCTCCCTCCAGTGAGGCCGAGTTTCGGTCCGATGAACTGTTGTCGTAAGTACCTTCGAAGGCTGTAAGTGATTGGACATTGATGATCATTTATGTAGGTCTGGAGGCTGTGAACTGGATTATATTATAGGATCATCTAGGGAATGGAGGTCAAGTGGCCGGGTTTGATGGGTCGTGTTTGGGAGGACTGACGCTTGACTTTCAGAGATTTCAGCTGGAGTGGCACGTCAAGCGAAGCGAAGTGACGTCAAGCGAAGCCCACCGGGGTCAGGTGGATCCGACAACACAGACAGATTCACATTGGGTGCGTAATTTCATTGGGAGACCCTCCCAGGTCTCTCAGGTGGGCTTCCGACCCTCTGAAAGAAGAACGAAGAATAGACTAGTCTACCCAGCCAGGGCCACGTGGTCTCCCTATTGAAAGCTCGCGAAGTTGGAGCGAATTCACCACCTCTTCGGTCTTCGGAAGTCCATCACATGGTCGAGGCCGTTGTTCCATCCACGGTCGCCATCCGATGAGCCATCCCTGCAAGGCAGAACCTTGAAAGCATGTAAACACCTGCATTCCGACATTTATGGGATTGAATATAGAGCTTTTATCAGATGATTTTGTAAAGAAGAAAAACATGGAAAGATAAAACCCAAAATTAGAATGAATCATAGTTAAAATATTATACACTCACTTGTCTCGCAGTCTTGAAAATACATTCACTGGCACCCAGCCGAGACTGGGCTCTGACATCAAAAACGCCCTTCTGGTGCATGTCGGGCAGTACGTCCTGTTTTCGTTCTTTGCTGCAGTGTGCCCGGAACTGTTTTAATTACTTTGGTCTGTTGCGCGTACCTCCATGGACTTCAAAGTTGATATTAGATTCAATTTCGCCCTGCTTTTCCGCTGTGCCTTTTTGTGTTCTCCAGGTCCTTTGGCGAGGCAGGGAGGGCCCTGACTGGCCATAGAATGAAGTGATTTTGTCTCAAGTGATGCAGTTCAAGTCCCAGCTGTGTCAGGATTTGACATTGGAGATTAATTATAGTTGTTGGGGAAAGAGGTGTATATATTATGTGTTTGCTTTTCACATTCAACAAGTTTGACACGTGAGTGCGCTGCAGTTCCTCGTTTGCAGTCTCAATGTTATGTTGTTTTGGCGTTTGCACAGGCAGCTTCGACAACTTTTCAGCCATATATACCTAGATCTTCAGTCCGGCACTTTTACAGGGTCCGGCGCCGGACTTCCAACTCCGGCGTTTTTCTGGATTTGGTCCGGCGCTTTTTCCAAGTCACTTTATGTGGATTCTCAAGGCTTTGCATTCTTTGTGGTCTGCATTTCTTTGAAGTTAAACCCACTACTGATGCAATGATTTTGTTTGCAAAGTGTGCTCGTTTGCCTGTTCCGCTGTTTTCTCATTCCACCGGTTTCAGCATGGTTCACACTGGATCAATCAGATCCGTTTAGCTGATCTTCCAAATGAAATCGGATGAAGCCGGTACAGTGCGATGCACCTGTTGAAAGACCCAAGTGGGTGCACCTAAGCTGAAAGAGCATAGGCAAAAATGCACAGTACTCCCATTGTTTCAGGATGTCGGGGCGCTGGGATATAGTTCTAGCTGCGCAGGTTTGCAGAGCCTGCCGGACACGTTTTGGGCTGTGGAACATGTGTTGTTCAGAATCTCAATGTTTTGCAGAGAGTTGTCAAAAAATTGCACGTCGTAACTCCGGCGTAATCTCCCGTAATTCCGGCGTAATTTCCCGTAACTCCGGCGTATTTTCCCGTAACTCCGGCGTATTTTTGTTGGACTGAGTGTTCTGCAGGCTTTGATTGTGAACAGTTTTTCACAGAAGAGTTTTTGACAGGAACCATGAGTTCTGCTACTTTATTGGGGGGCCGTCCTGAGGCAAGCTTTAAAGAAACATTAAGAAGCATGAGAATCATGAAGAGCAACCCACTTTGTAAAAAAACACTTGAGAGACACGGTTGCAGAGAAAGAGGGGTTCCTTGCCACATATTCCTTGGTTTTTTCTTGGAAGTCTTTGCTTGGGCACAAGTTGTTTTTGTTTTGTGATTTCTGCTCCATTCGGAAGATGGGCGAGGGCAATGGGAACGGGAAGGTTCGAGTGTGCTCCAGAAAAACTACTCGCGGCGCAAAGGCAGTTTGCTTGTGTATGATCCAACCTTTTATCATCTCTGTTTTTCAGAATCTTGGATCCGGATGTTTTTTCAGGTCTCCGGCGTTTTTTTTCGGAATCCGGCGGAAAATTTTGCCGGATTGAGGTCCGGCACTTTTTTCCGCCCAAAGGAGGATCCAGGTATATATATATATATATAGGCACAAAATAGCAGCCGCGTTCTCTACAAAGCCAGGCTGATCAACTTCAGCTGCCTTGCTAAAGGATTATTTATCATGTGTTGTATTATTGTACAGTTCATTTTCCTTGGCCTAAGGGCACCTTGAGAAGGGCGGGTTGTTGCTCATGTTCGCTTGCAACGTTGCAGCGGAGCCCACATGCTTTCTCAAGATGCAAGAAACGACCACATCGGTAATCAACCTAGTCTAACGATGAACCAATTTACCTCTTGGAACTGTTCTAAAGGATCTCAATTGCCGGAGCAATCATGTGTTTCTGGCCGTTTGGGGTTTCCAGGCTGAACAGACCCTTCCTCCAGCAACCTCGTCACTCCTTTTTGTCCACGTCACGCGGCGGCGGCTGACTTCGCCGCCCCCGTCTCGCCATGCTGCTGCGGTGTGGCGGTGCCCAGGCGACTTCGGGAATTCAACACAAGTTGATGTCCTGTCCAGCCGAAGAAGATGGTGCCCAACCAGTCAGTCTTGAGGTAAACCTCTCCCTATATATATATATATATCTATATAAACAACATGTGGCTGTGAGTCAGAACCTCTCCCTCTATATACCTGGAGCCTGAGTGACCCCTGTTTTGGAGGATCAACTATCCGAAATATTGTCCTTTCCCATCAAAACAGAGGTCAGTCAGGCTCTAGGTATATATAAATCACACCATTATTGGATGACTAAACCATGTTTTCGGTCCACATCCCTTATAAAGGGATGCGTTCGACCCGGAGTCAATCAAGGTGCGATTTGGACCCCTCACATGGCCGCGTCGAAGAAAACCAGGTTTTTCCTGCTGAGACTTGGTCGACAGCGGAGCCGAGTGGAACGGAAGACATCTGAAGACCAGTTTCTTGACATCTGAAGACCAAACAATCTAGTCGACAGAGTCTAGCGAGTCTACAGAGTCTTGGACAACGATTTTTCAAGAGAAACAAAAGGCAAGAACATGTGTTCTGTTACGCGGGTCTTCCATGGTGGGCAATTCCACACCAATGTTTGATCGTGCTTGGTATACTGTCATTCCTTTTCAGGATACACTACTGCCTGGTAAAAGGTTCGAATCAATGGGGATGAGGTTTGGTTTGGTTGTAGAAAGTTTTATCTCTTTCATAGAGTCTTTGGAACGCAGACACTCCAATGCATGGTATATTTACCTACATTGAGGTGGTGCCAGAGGGGTCAATGGGGCGGCATATATGGCAGTCCGAAGTGTCTATGGAATGTACTTTCTCTCCCTCAAACTCGGAAGCGACCCGGTCAGCCTGAGTCTGACCGGTTCCTCTCCGTCGTTTGGCTCACTTGGGGTTCCCTCACAGTCGCAAGGACGAAGGAACCTCCTCAACCATCCCATGCTTGCTCAGTCGCTTTGAACCAGGTGGTTTGAGGGTTCCAATGGGTTCCGAGCCTGGCTGTTCCGCGACCGTTCGTTCAACAGAGACCCGACCACCAAAAATTCGTTTAAGCAGGTACGTTTCCACGAATCTTGAGCGTCTTCATTGGCGCAGGACTCATCAAGTCTCTGGGCCCCCTGCTTTTAAATAGAGAAGGCAACGGGCTACCCTTGACTCCAAGGTGTACCCGAAGGGAGGCGAGAGTCCAGCCTCCATCTGGAAAGGAGGCGCCCCCCCCCCATCCTGCCCGGAAAAGGGGTTGCGAAGGCTCTCGAGCGAAAGCTGCGTTTTGGTATCTTGTGATGTTGTCTTTGGAAGTGCTCTTGCTGCGAATCGCCTTGGCAGGGCTGCACAATGTGAATCTTTATGTGCACAGATTTCGCGGCAGGGGCAGCATTTGTGGAGCTTGAAGCGCAGAATTCGTGGCAGGCACAGCACATTGTGGACCTGGAAGTGTTGAGGTGGTGACTCACGAGAAGGTCTGCGAGGAAGTGTTGAGCATGTCAAGAGCCGGAGGGGATACAGCAGTGATCAAGCAAGGCCGTTGGCCGTAGTTTCAATTCAAGGCAACGTACATGGTGTTGCAGTGTTGGTCAAGTAAAACAGTAGTTTCAAGGCAACGTACAGGTGTTGCTCAAGCAGGCGCAGCGCTTCGTGGACCTTGAAGCGCAGATTTCGTGGCAGGTGCAGCCCTTTGTGACGCAGTACTTAGTGGGCCTTGACGTGTAGATTTCGTGGCAGACGCACAGAAATGTTAGCCATCCTGGTAACTTGGTGACCTGGCAGCCTCGCAAACATGCCAGTGTTCCGTACCATCGTCCAGCCGCACCCTGGCCCAAGGCCAACACCAATCCAGGCCCCAGTGCTGCACAGAAGGAAAATGTAGAACTTATAGGCAGAAGGTAGTGCCAATGAGTAGTGCCCATGAGTGTGCACATGGTAAATACTGGTAGTGCTTGGACCTCTTGGCAGGAGGTAATCCAGAAAGAGTTGCAGAGAGTAAAATTTCGCCTTTTAGCAAGAAGTCCGTCAAGCAGTCACATGACTGCCAAAAACATCTCAGAGCTCGCAGCTTTGAACAAAAAAACATCATCAAACAATTTGATACATCTCACCTCACTGCCAGTGCTGCAGGTCGTGCTGCCAGTCCCACGGCCCAGACTGGCATAGGAATGATGCTGGCGGTTGGGTGGATAGCACAGTACTTTGTGGACCTTGAAGTGCAGATTTCGTGCCAACCGCAGCAGTTTTTGCAGCACATGTGCTCCCATATCTGTGCTCCTCGAGCCATTGGATCGATGTTCATCCCACACCAACCACCATGGCCACCAACCACCGCTGCAGGGCGTTCCACGCTGCTGTTCCTTCGGCGTGGTCCTTCCACGTTGGTCGGGGCACAGGCGGCGCTGGGTTGCTGGGCACCGCTGTCCCTAAACACTCGTCGTTGTTCATTTCCTTTTGCATTGCCCAAATTAGCTTGTCTTGATCAGGATCTACAAATACTAGAGAGTGACAGAGAGTGTAAGACAGGGGTGGTTGGAGGGGTCAAGGTATAAGTAGATCTTTAAAATGTGCCAATCCCAGAGTGTCTGGGTTTTGTAAATGGGCGTCTTCGACCTTGCCAGATCCGCCAATGGCGCAGGCGCTTCGCCGCTGAGTTCCATGAGGAGGCCGGGCGACGCGCTGCAGGATGACGCCGGTGTCCGGAGTTTTGGTTGGCTTCGCGAAGCTTTGGCAAATTGACCTGGGATTGCTGGCTTTGGATTTTCTAAGCACTTACTCAGTGAGTGGATCACCTTGAACCTTTAATGGGACATGTTCTCTTGCCATTCAAGTCCATTAGGTGGACAATCTATTTAACCGTAATTTTATGTTCCAGGGAGTGAGTCGGTTCAATAAGACACATCACGTTTGTTAGAAAGCTCCTGGCTGGCACAGCCTGTTGGAAGTGTTCATTGAAACATATAGAGTATAAACCAGGACCCAGGACCTTCCGATCGATCCGTGGTTGAGTTTGGACCAATCTCTCACAGACATGACCAATGGGACATATGCATGTTTAACCACATTCACCCTATTTCACCCCCCCCAAAGAAAAATTAACCAAATGCATGTTTAATATTTACCAGGAGTCACAAAGGGGTGCCTATTGGAGGATAGGGGTGCCCATTATCCACTTACTTAGAAAAAAAAACACAACTCCATGTGGCTCCTGGTACTCGTATAGTTTTTTCTTTTCAGACAGGTCTGACCCAAAAAGGGTCTTCTACAGGTCGTGACGACATGTGATGATCCCAACCCAAGTCGTGAGATGGCACGGCGGGTCGATGTGGACCCGGACTTGGAATGGTTTCAAGGAGTTCAAAACCTCATTGGAGTATAGATTTGGAGTATAATGATATACCAGCACCCGACTTCAGTCCGGTCACCAATTCAAACCTGTATATTCGGGCCCTTCCCAACCCGACCCTCCATTTCGGAGACCTGTTGGAGGGTGCTGGTAGATAGATATTTTTTGTGTTGATATGTTTTAATCATGAACTCCAGCAACATGAGGTCAAACTGACCTGTAGGGACACAAAACCCTTCCATTTCGATTGAAAAGCCTCTTATGAGGGGTTGAAATACAATCAAGAGTCTACAGTGTACATGAACTCCCGGTAAATTGAGGTGGCGTTTTGTTTCTGTCTCCGAGAGGACACTTGAATGTATTTCCCATGCACTCCACTCCATTTTCATCATGGAGTGTGTGTTTACATTGGCCTCTGAAATCTGGTTTCACACCAATGCTGACCGGTCAGTATTCGAGATATGTTCGAACCGTGTTTTTCCAGGTCCTGGTAGCAAAAAGGAATGAACACCTTATATAGACCCCCAAATAGCTAGAAAAGTAAACATTGGAAACTGGTTCTATCTATTTGGGGACCCCTATAATGTAAGGCATGTTTATGTGAAACCCTTCACTTCTGAGTTGGTCTTCTCCTGAGATGAACCTTGTCCGGCTACGGCTTAAACACAAAAACCGAGGCAGAGCCTCCCCCTTTGAGACATGTCAACATGCTTGTGCGAACAGACCCCACCAATTCCTGAGAAAAAACCCTACGGGTCCAGTCTGACCAAGACACTCGTCTAGAAAGCCTTGTCCTGAGAGTAAAACAAGCTCCAAGTGACTTGTATGGGCTTAGAGTCCCAGTCCTGGATGTTTGATGGTTCACACCTTTTTTTTCCTTCCGTCCATAGTCCATAGACCATAGACCTTCTCTCTCTCTCTCTCTCTCCCTCCTCGTCACCAGTGAAAAAGGCGACCGGATCTCGCCAGCACCAAGAGCCAGGCGAACCCTCGCCATCCAAACTTGCGAATCCCTACAGAGGTTAAGTGACCGTAAATAGGACCCTACAGGAGTACTTATAGGATAGTCTATAGGGTTCTTTCAACCTTTGCTGGTCACCGGAATCTTCATTTATATGGCATGCCGACAATCACCAATCACCTACTGTATATTCATCATCGTAGACATTTGAATGGCAATCGTAGACATTCGGGGATCTTCATTGCTTTTTTATATCCAACGATTGCCAGTCAAAGTCCCGTGCTTTTGGAGGAAGACGACAGATACCGGGGTAAACGTGGAACCGGACCCCCTAATTTCGGTTCGAGACCTCGACCCAACCAGGGGCGAGATAGAGAGGAGGTCTCTATCAAAATACACACCCATCTCATCCGTAGACCCGCCAATAGATATGGATCCCTATTAGATCCCCACTGTACTGTATACTGTATTGGAAACCGAACCGTGCCCCCATAGATCAATTTAGGGCCATGATCCCGTTTTAGGGCGGATCAATGGCCTGGGCGCTGGAGCTCCGCTCCCAGGAGCCTCGGATCTTCCCTGGAGCCCGGAGGCGGCGGTGCGTGAACCTTCCGCTGCTTCAGGTCGTCGGTGTGTTCTCATCCGAATAAAGCATCCGGGAGTAGGTATATGACCCAGACATAGAGGTGGAAGGTAGGTTCAGGTAGCTTACTAGCAGCTGTCTTTGGGATCCAAGCACATACTCAGAGTTTGGGACTGGGGCCAGGGTAGTCTAACTACCTTCAGATGTGTTCGGAGCCCTATGGCCGGTGTAGGTATATGACCCAGACACGACCCATGGAACTGCCATATATCATATATGCCTATACATGGACCCCAAAAAACCGTCCCAACTGATCGGCAGTCCTATAGCAGTCCCATGGAGTGTTTGGGTTAGGTGTAAGCGCGGTGGGGGGCAGAAACAAGCACAAAGAAGGACAACTTTGGGCTGGGTTGGTTCATTGTTTGGGGGCCGAACTGACCAGCTTCATGTTATTCTATTTCGAGTTCCTCCGTACTCCAGGATAGATCTACAACTCAGGGACTGGTCGAAGCCATCGAGGTTGAGGTCTTAGGATTCGATGTTGATGTTTAGTTATGACCTACCTTGACCCCTTCAAACCATCTTCAATGAAGGTAAATAGATGATAATAGATGTACATGGTGTCCATGTATTGCCCAGATGCTCCGTGAAAACCACCCTACTTCCGGTCCCTCCAAAACAAGAGATTGCTTGGAACCCTTCGACCCCTGACCAGTCCGGATTCGGGTCCGATCAATCCAGAAGATTCGGATGGATTCGGGGCCGAAGGGGTATGATGGTTTAGATGTTTTTTGTTGGACTGTGAGGGATGGAGGAAGGTTTGACTCGCCGTTCCACTCACACATCACATGGAAGTGGATGGCCTGGCCTCGGAAGACTTGTTCTTCCGAATACCAAACACAGGGTGGGCCTGGCCCACGAAACGATGCGTGATGCGTGAGTGTCACGGAGTGTACAGGGTTCATGTTACACACGGAGTGTCCCCCGAAAACGGACCATGAGGACATGACCCCCCGGCGGTGTTGCCCTGCGGAAGTGCGGAAGGGCACCGTACCGGATGTGGTTCGCGCACCGCGGGAGCGGTAGGGTCGCCATTCGGCGAAGGGAAAGGGGTAGGAAGACTGGAAGTGGAGATAGATATTTGTTTGGTGTTCGTGTTCAATAGTTATTCACTGTGCCATGCCCTCCAGATCCATGATTGTTCCAGGGTTTGTGCATTTCTGAGCTGCATGTATGGGTTCTTTCATGTTTCCAAAGCCTCTGGACCTAATGACACGACCCTCTAGACAGCAGAAGATCTTGGGGCAAGACCGATGGCACACCGATGGCCCGATGGCAGATTGACATCCACGTCACTTCGGTCCGTGCTTATTATCGGACCTTACAGCTCAAAGAGGGCGGCCTTGGTGTTTACTTCGCTTGTACTCCCTACACCTCCAGTCGTACCTCCTCAGGTTCGGTATGACTGGACCCTCCTGGCACCCAGTCCCAGTCCCAGTCTCACCGACTGGAGGCGAGACTTGACCCCCGTCACTTACTGCATCCACTTGACCTTCCGACCCTTCGTGTCCCTTCTCCGATCCAACCGACAGGTCCCAGACACGTCAGGGTCTGGAGCTGCCGGAGGGCTGGCGGCAGTTCCAGTCACCCTCGCGGGGGGTCCGGGAGACCCGGCGGTGCAGCGGGTGGTGTGGATGAGACCGTGGCAACGGAAGTGGTCTTGAAACCTATCATGGAAGTGAAGTATAGTGTGTCACTATGGGAATGAAGTGTTTATCATACGAACAACCATGTTTGAATACTTTTGTTCCCTCGGTCTCCAACCATATCCTCAGAAGATAGTTAGACCCCCTGGCACCCAGCCCGTCTGAGGAAGGTTGTCAGGATGTAATTGGAGCCCTCGACAAAAATGTATATGACTTGGGGTCTTCAAACTTCAAACATACCTTGTCGGTGATATCACAAGACGGTCTTGAACAGTGACGAAACAGATCAAAACCCATTGAGGGTTCCTCCAAACCCTCCATGAGACTTGCATCTTGGCCGATCCCTAGAACTTCCAATGACTCGTTTTACACCACCTTGCCCACTTTGCAGTCAAAATCCACCACTATATCATAGCTGGACTCTCAGAGTTTGCCATTGGGCTGTCCTTTTTGGGGGGTGAAATGATATGGCATACTGGTTTTGGCTTGGGGTGATGTATTTTTCCCGGGGGGCAATCCCTCCCCAGGGACAATATATATGTGTTAGTGGATTGTTTTGTCTACGGCAGGTCTTTCAATCTGGGTCCCCGTGAAAACCGCCTCAAACCCTCCACTCGGTCTGCATAGAATAGATTGGAGGTCATTACTTGCATGATGACTCTTTCGGCACCTTATGAGAAATCAAAGTCTTTGGGTTCCGGGGAGAGTATGGTCGCAAGGCTGAAACTTAAAGGAATTGACGTAAGGGCACCACCAGGAGTGGAACCTGCGGCTTAATTTGACTCAACAGGGAAACTTACCAGGTCCAGACATAGTAAGGATTGACAGATTGATAGCTCTTTCTTGATTCATCTTGATTCTATGGGTGGTGCATGGCCGTTCTTAGTTTGTGGAGTGATTTGTTTGGCGAATTCCGTTAACACACGAGACCTTAACCTAACTATATAAATATATAGTTACATGTAACCTCGGTTACATGGGCCACTTCTTAGAGGGGCCCTCGCTTTGGGATGCTTCATGGACACCCCTTGGGATCACCTCAGGCATCCGAAGCAGGATCGGTTGACCCAGCAGCCACCAATCTTCGGCCGAAAGCCGCAGGTCTACTATGGCCATACCTCAGGCGCCACACGCTTCGACTTCCCCACGGGGCCTCCCAGCAAGGACGAGGCGGGGCGAAAACGCGAAAACGGGCGGGCGAACACGCGAAGTCAAAGGGTTCAACCCTCGATCCTTCGGTCCCATCTGAAGCCTACAGGGCCCTAGACCAAGTAAGAAAGGCTCATCGACTTGGACCTGACTGGATTGGGTCAATTCGAGTGGTGGTGGAGCTCAACTAGGGCAGACCTTCCAGGCGTTCCGACCTCCTGGAAGGTTCAGGACAGAGACCATGCAGTCTACCCCACCGGCGAGAAAGGGGGTCTCCCCATTACACACCCACACGAAGACAGCCCTCGGTTCTGCCAGCCCAAGAGCATGGCTATTGGACCTGTAGATCTCTTGATTGAACAGCCCCCTGGCCGCCCTGGACGTTTTTTCATGTCTGACGGCTGGCGGGGGTGAAGTATTATCATCAAGAGTCTACATATGTCTACATTGGTATCCAAGAGTTGATTATATACTTGATGTTATACTTCTTCTATACGGTATATCATCAAGAGTCTACTGTTTGACGGCTGTCATTGCTATCCAAGAATTCACTCCACCTTTAGGCGAACGACCATCCACTTGATCGGTACGAGTCAGACCACCCGAGACCGGAACGAGCGCCGGGCCAGGTCCATCGCGCTCAGCAAGAGCGGAAAGAGCGCTATGAGCACAGGACTCCCAATGGGCGCCGGTCTCCATGGGGACCGAGCACCAAGGGGGATTTGGATGTAGCAACCGGTTGACATACGTAGACTGAGGGAGATTCTCCCAAGCATCCGGACAGGGTCAGTCCCAAACAGAAGCAGGTTGGAACTAACCCAATATGGCCATGATGGGGTTGTAATGCGGACCATCGTCTTCCCATCCATAGCAGCTATAAGCAAACAGGGCTTCTAAATTGACAACTCAAACAGCTCCAGAGCGATCGGTATATCAATATGTCAGTCCCATGGATGGATTCTCCTCTTGGCAAGGTAGATATTCCCAATTGCGACTGTACCACTCGTTCGGTAATTTCAGACGGGCTTTGCGGCAAAAAAAGAGTGCACCATGTATACCTGTTCATCTCTCAAACCAGCCAAAAGGCATAGTTGGATGATCTAGGTATCCAGTCTACATGGCGATGGCGATAGCCTTTGTGGCACCCTGTGTCCATCCGTAGACAGGGCATGGCAGTTGACTCGTTCCGTTCGCAACAGCTGTTTTCTCACTCTTCACCACCCTTGCACATCAAGCAACCAATGAGCCGGTAAAGCAACCAACCAAAGCAAACCTTCACATGATGCAACATCTGAGTAGACTTGCATGCGCCCCTGGATTAGACTCATGAGGTTCGAGGTAGGGAATGTTCAGTTGGCTAGAAACCAATCAATGTGGCTCACAAACAATACTTTTGGTAGGCTACTTGTACTATCCGACTTCACATGGATGATGGGGATCGATTTGTGTCCACTGGCACGTCACCAGGTTACCTGGGTGCTGTTGCATCCAAGTAGTTTGGACCACTCAGTGAAGAGCCAAGTGTTAGGGATCCACTTCGATTTGGTTTCCAACAGAGGTTGAACCCCAATCCGGTCCAGCAACCAGGTGACTAAGGTGACTAAACCTCTGACCCATATGAGGCTTCTTTGCAGGCTTGTGTTGCATCAAATGATGTTCAAACATTGAGAGGGAAAGGAATGAGAACACCCCGATCCCACTGTGGAGACCCACCTGTGGGAAAGGAATGAGACTGTGTGGAGACCCACCGATCCCACCCTTGGACACACTGAATCCGACACACCGCCATGAAGCGGCCGGGTCGACCAAGAGCGACCCGCAGGCGCGGACGACGGGGAAACGGCGGGAAACGAGTGGAACATCGAGATTGAAAGCTATATATACATATATATATATGTACGAGGGACCTCCATGTATAATGTAACGTACGATTTTTTCTTATATATTATCATAATATATATATATATAAAAGGACACTTCAAGTTATATAAAACAAATTATATCAAACAACGAAAACCAATTATTTTTGTTTTTTAATATATTCTTTTTTTGAGACCTACAAAATAACAATGAAACAACTACATATGTTCTTTTTGTTTTGCGGTCTTACCAAAAAAATAGAAACAAATAAATCCTTCAGGTTTCAAGGTTTCCAGGTATTTAGAACTTCTAAAAAGACTAAAAAAAAACTAAAAAACAAAAAAACAACTAAATATTTAGTTTTTTTAATTGTGCGGCCTTAAAAAATTAAAAAAAGAAACTAAATATTTTGTTTTTTAGTTTTGCGGCCTTTTAAGAACAACCAAAAAACTAAAAAAACTAAATATTTAGTCTTTTAATTTTGCGGCCTAAAAAATATAAAAAATAAAACGAAAAAACCTAAATATTTAGTTTTTTTTGTTTTGCTGCATTTAAAGAAAAGGAACAACTAAAACCACTAAATATTTAGTTTGTTTAGTTTTGCGGCCTATTAAAAAAATAGACTTAAAAAAACAAAATATTAGTTTTTTTAGTTTTGCGATCTTTAAAGAAAACAACTAAAACAACTTATAAAAAAAATCCTTCAGGTTTCGAGGTTTCCAGGTATTTAGAAATTCTAAAAAAACTAAAAAAACAAAAAAAAAAATCCTTCAGGTTTCGAGGTTTACAGGTATTTTGAAATTCAAAAATATAATAAAAAAGCTAAATATTTAGCTTTTTTAGTTTTTTTAGTTTTTTGTTAAAAGGCCGCAAAACTAAAAAAAGTACATATTTATTTTGTTTGAAATATTTAGTGTTTTAGGTTTTTTTAAGGGCCGCAAAACTAAAAACAAGTAAATATTCAGTTTTCTTTTTAAGTTTTTTTAGTTTTATTAGTTTTGCGGCCTTAAAGAAAACCGCAAAACAAAAAACACTAAAACAACAAAAAAAACTAAATCCTTCAGGTTTCGAGGTTTCCAGGTATTTAGAATTAAAAAAAACAAAAACTTTGAGTTCTTTATTTTTTTTTTAAGGCCGCAAAACTAAAAAGAGTAACTATTTAGTTGTTTTTGTTTTTTTAGTTTTGCGGCCTTTAAAAAAGGAAACAAAAAACAACTAAATATTTAGTTTTTCTAGTTTTTTTAGTTTTTTTTTTTTTTTTAAGGCCGCAAAACTAAACAAACTAAAAAAACTAAAACAACAAAGTCCTTCAGGTTTCGAGGTTTACAGGTATTTAGAAATTCTCAAAAAACTAACAAAACTACAAAAACTAAATATTTAGTTTTTTTAGTTGTTTTTTTTTTTAAGGCCGCAAAACTAAAAAAACTAAAAGGCCGCAAAACTAAAAATAAAAAAACTAAATATTTACTTTTTTTAGTTTTGCGGCCTTCTTTTTTAAAGGCCGCAAAACTAAAAAAGTAAATATTTAGTTTTTTAGTTTTGCAGCCTTTAAAAAATAGCTAAAAAAAAGTAAACAAAATGCGACACTTCTTCTTCAGTCTCCTGAGTCTTCCTCAATCTTCCTCAGTCGGTTTCGTCTTCGGCGCATCTCCGGGCGGTCGCGTCGGCGGCGCGACAGGGTCCTCAAAGCCGTGCCGGGCGTTGATAGCACAGGCGCGGCGCCGGGGACGCGCCGGGACCGGGGTGTGGTAAAAGCTGTTCGTTGATGAACCGAACAGCCTTTGACATGGGGGATCACCAGGGGGATACCAGTGGGGATACCCCACTGAAAATATCTCAAAATCCAACAGGTGGTGAACAGTTAAGCTGTACATATGTGTTATATGACCTCCATTCTAAACTGGGGTCAGTGTGTGCTATGGTCTTTGGCGATTGACCTATCAACATCCTTGCTGGCATCCACCCGGCAATCCCACACCAGCATGGAGGCACGATTCCACCATCTAGACTGCCTGAGGCAGAGGGTTTTGGTTTGTGAGTCGACAGTCAATTCCAAGTAGAGTTGCTTTGGAATCTTCTTTCCCTATAGGGCTCCTGGACCATACCCTCAGGTGGTTAGACCACCCTGGCACCCACCAACCACCCTGGCCCATCTTCGAAACGGAGGGGGCGGCCAGGAGCCCTACATTTTTTACATACCACGTACGCTGGAGATTCTTGCGTTTCAGTTTCACGTTGAACGCCATGGACATTTGGCTCAGCAACCGAGCTGTTCAGATCAGTTACTGAGCTGTTCAAAACAACGGCGAGTCACTGGTTTGAACATGCAGCGAGTCACTGGGTTGGAAGAACATCGGTTTTTTTGCTTCACAAACCAACGAGGAGGCACTGGAATCCCGGTTTCAGCGACCTGATAGGACCATATACCGGTCACCTGGGGGAACAGTCTATAGGGTTCTGAAAACCTCCTGTTGGTCCTATGGTGACCCTATAGACTATGGGATAGATAGTCTATAGTCTATGGAACAGAGCCCCCGGACGGACCCGCTCCACGCCCCCCCCCCGCTGCGCCGTCGTCACTAGCGGGGCTGACTCCGCGCGACGCGGGCCTTTGGGAGGGCGCTGTTATGCCGACATGAAGAGCTTCTGGCGTGCAAAAAGGGCCACCTGGTACCAACGTGCGCCTCAACCAGCAATGTGGGCCGACATCCACATGCCTGAAATCAACAGGGAAATTACGTATTTGCTTCGTTCCACATCCCTTATCAGATCAGCAATATATGTCTCAGGTAACCAACTTTGGCGACTGTGTTTGCAGATGATGACTGGTTGCGCCTTTGCTTTGGTATGAACATAGGGCTCAAATTTGTTAAGGAACCAACGGTGGGAAGCCACAGATCGAAGCAATTGACCACCTCAAATCAGGATATCAAGTTCGGTCACCTTTGAAGAACCAAGACGTCTACAGGTGGGTGCAATTGTGGAGTCTGTGTGGCGGGGGGGGGGGCCGAAGCAAGTGGCCGTGGTGGTGCGACCTCCGAGGTGTCGAGGTTTGCTGCCTTGAATCACCAAGTGGCCGCGCACAGCAACAGAGGTTGAAGAACCCGACTGTTCGACTATCCCAGTTCGGTACCTCAATAGGGTGCTATAAGGCTATAAGGTCACTTATAACCTCTCTTGGCACTGTTGTGGCTCGCAGAATTTCCCGTTGAATTTGTTTTCCCACTGCAAGAGTTCAGGAGATGCTGGTAGCGGATTCGCGGATGCTTGCAAGGTCCTGCGAGCATCAGGTTGGCCACTGCATTTCTTATGCATGGCGTGCATGGCAGCCACGCAACAGGGCTCTCTAAGACTCAAAGAAGGTCGGTTTTGCTTTCATGGCTTTGATCGTTGGGGGAAGAAACATAATTTGCTAGAAACTATGGTCCTGCTTCTTTTCAGTTATGAATAGTAATGAATTAAAAGCGGCTCGACGTATGCTGTACTTCAAAAAATGGCTATACTGTTTTTCCCATAGTCCTGGAAAGGTACCAAAAACAGCCATACTGCCAATGGTCCACCTCAACCTGTTGGTGGCCGATGATGACTCCCCACCTAGGTGCAAGACTACTGGGCCGGCGCCGAAGCCAACGATGATGGCGTCCTAGGAGAGCGGAGAGCGGAATTGCCTGAACATGAAGAGACTATAGATGACTATAGTGATAAATGCAGTAACTGCATTCATGAATTAGGTCCAGGAACCAACCGAAAGTATATTTGATTGGGAGATTTACGCACCGTTGCGCACGGAAGCATCGAGTAGGGTGTCCCTCTGATCCACCTCACTTGCGCCCGGCCATTGGGAACTGATCGAGGAGGCTTGCCTGAGACACACGGCCCAGACCTCAAGGGCTCCAAGCGCTTTTTGCAGGCCCAGCAGTGGTCAGTGCGTTGGTCGGCGGCGTTTGGGGCAAGTTCTTACGTGATGGAAGGAAATGACAGGAGCAGGACCATGGGACTGCCCCAAATAGGCTTGCAGGTCAACTCTTGTAGCATCCAAGGAAAGTATACCCTTTGATGCACTCACATGAAACTGGAGCATGGGTCCAGAGAAGTTCAGAGGCTTCGGGTCAAAAGCGGGGGCACCCTGGTTTGCCCCACTGAAAGCGAACTGAATAGGCTACGAGGCCTGTGCAACGTCGCCAAAAAGCTCACCCAGGTCTTTGAAGCTGCAAACCACTTGCCGGGAAACGGTTGGCGCCCAACGGGCAAACACCAATTTTCTTCATTTCCCGTCCTAAACCAGATGAATGAGTCCATGGACCCAGGTGGATTGTGGCATCCTCAGTCTGACAGTTTTCGGATCTTCTAGCTGCACCAGTGGTTTTCAGGGTCGATGGGATCGGACTTATGAGCACCTTTTCCAAATGTTTGGACCCCAGAACCCTAGGGCTCCTGGACCATCTAGTCGTCACGCACGTCAGACACCGTACCTTCCCTGGCATGCCAATGTCCACTCCAACCCTAGAGATTCACGGATCCACCGTACCTCAGGTTTGGTGCGCCTGGACCTTGATTCCTGGTGCCTATATATATATATATGATATATTATATATAGCAATATTATATTTCAGATGTATACAAATGTGTTGAACGCATCACCGAGATACTCAGAAGGTGCCAGTAGGGCAAGATGAAGATCCAAATAAGGCCAGGCTCCTCTCGGCCGTTCCGCCACCTTTGACCAGGCCCTGAAGAAAACCTTGACTCCGCCGGTGACCTTTGGCACCGTGTTGGATTGCGGTGCTGGCGTGGGACGTGTGGGACGCTGAGTGGAGTTTCGGTCGACGGAAGCGTGTTTGTTGCGCCGGCAGTGTTTGACTCAGGCACGTTTCATCCGATTCGCTCACCTGTTTGCTTTGAATGGCTGGCGCTTACAGCGTCTTAATACGTCTTACAACTTACAACTGATATCAACTGATTAATAAAAGCGTATTAAAGCTCACAATGCTTAGCGGATCAACTGCCAAGGACCAGCATGATGCCCTGAGCATGCTGATTCGGGCAAGCTGGAGCCCTTTTTGCACCAGTCATTCTTTTAGGCAGTGGTTTGTCGCGGGAGCAAGAATCCCTTTTCGCTCAGAAGAGACCTTTCGCGTATGGCGAAAGCTGAAAACACTACCCTGCGATCGTACCTTCACCAAAGAGGACGATGAGGCGCCGGGCAAACTTGCACGATGAGGCGCCTGTTCCATCTTGATGAAGGTTCGACGGGCTCGGGAAGCCCGTCCCGCAATCGAGCCATTCACATCCATTCTCGTGCGCTCTGAGGAAGCACAGCAAGCTACAGATGTGAAGACGGGATATGTTCCTGCAGTTCCAAGGGAGCCTGTGCTACAAGTGTACACAGGTGATCCATAACAGTCGCCTGGGGCGATTTTTGGACGCTGAACTGCTCCGGACCAGCGCCCAGCTGCAAGCGCCCAAAATGACATCTATGAGCTCAGCTATGGGATGCTACTGCACGGAAGACTGAAGCCCAAAGAAGTGACACGCGAAGCCAAACAGGACGCAGACGCGGACACGTCATGGCAAGTAGTTTCCTCCAGGAGCTGCTGCTTGTGGTTGGTGTCGTTTGATCAGGTAGCACCAGTTACATGTCTAGGTAGATGATCTGTAGATATGTATGATTCATAGTTTGTTTGAGTTTTACTGCAGCCGTTTTTCCTTAGCTCAGTGAACCTGACTTGAATCAGGGATCAGGAGAACAGTGTTTTCAGCGTGCCTAAGCTTTGAACCCTGTGACACAGGGTCACCACGTGATTTGAGATGATTTGAGAGCAAATCTCAGCTCATGGTAGCGGAGCGAATCCTTTGTGAGGATCGAAGGTCAGCCGTGAACGGGTCGAAGGTCAGCCATGAAGGTCAGCCGTTGACAAGTTCGACAAAAAGCACAGGGCTTTCCGAGAGATTGATGCCACCAGTTGTCTTTCCGCGTTGCCATAATCATATTACCGTACATTCTTGTGATTCTTAGCGGGACTTCGGTGTTTGTACTGCAGCGGAGCTGTCTAGCGGTGTAGCACAGATAGATTTTGAGCTGCTTAAGGTCTGCTACCCTCGTTTGTTGCTGCCTTGTCTCCTTACTTCTTTCCCCCTCTTGTCTCCTTGCATGTCTCCCCACCTGTGTGTCTGCCTGTGTGATCGGCGCTTTGTTTGCCGCTGATACCTTGTTTCCATACATGTCTCCCCTCTTATCCCCTTACATGTCTCCCCACTTGTCGGCTTGTGTGATCGGCGTTTTGTCAGCCGCTGATACTTTGTCTCCTTACTTGTCTCCCCACTTGTTTGCCTGTGATCGGCATTTTGTTTGCCACTGATACCTTGTTTCCTCTTCTGTCTCCCCACTTATCCCCTTACATGTCTTCCAACTTGTCTTTCCAATGTTTGCTTGTCTGATCGGCGTGTTGTCTGCCGCTGCTTCCTTGTGTCCTTACTTGTCTATCCACTTGTCTCCCGTCTCCCTGCTTGTCTCCTTACACGTCTCCGAACCTGTCTCCTAATCTATTTGCCTGTGTGATTGACGTTTTGTTTGCCGCTGCTGCCTTGTCTTGCTTGTCTGCCCACTTTTTGACGTTTTGTGAACTGCGTGATTTGCTTGTCTCCGGTGCTTCTGTTCTAAGAGTTAGTTGCTACTTGTGGTCTATGCCGGTTGCCTGATATATCCCCAAGGTCATGGTGCATGTGCGAGTCAGATCCACACCGCCTGCAACATGCAGCTGGATCAATGCATTTCGCACACAACCATGGTGTATGGGTAGAGCCCTGAAGTCACGTGGCGGTCAGAAGACCACACCAGTAAAACACGACTCTTTACAAGTAAAGTGTGGTGGTCATCGCGAAGAACAAGTCTAACGAATCCTTCTGTTCACATTGCGGTATATCACTCGCAGCCCACTTGTTTGTTGTTTTTGGCTAGGCTCTTGGACCAAAATGGGTGGAAACATATGTCCGTGTTCAGTTGGTTTTGCTTAGGATGATTTTCCCTTTGGGTGAATCCCCTTCTGGGGAATAGGTTCCATGATTCACTGGACCGCGTATCCAAGTTTAGAAGTCGTTTCCCTACATGAAAAGGTCAAGAACCGCTGTATTTAGTCCTTAGAAACGAACAAACCCCGCTGTGATCCGATGTTTTCGTGCTTCCGGAGTGCATGCCAAACCAGCCGAACATCAGCTGGACCTACTTGGTTCATTTCGGGTCGTTTCTTCTACTCTTAAGGATTCTGCAGGTTCCATGGCCTTGAGCTTGAGCTTTTGTTGCATCCATGTTTTTCCATGCCACTTGGCCCGAATCCAGGGGCCCCTTTTCGAGCGCTGACTCGACCACTGCGGTCGGCGGAAAATCGTAGCCATTGCGGCTGTCCGGACTTCGTTCATACTTTGTGTTTGAGCCCCTCGATACGCTCCACTTGTGCTCCACCCGCTACATGGTAGCGGAGCACGTTGCTCCAGCGACCTCTGCAGCTTTCGCCACTACATCCTGAACACGTTCAAGAAGGTCTTCGCTGAGACTGGTTGAGTGGCTAGCTACTGCCCCTTTTTGCATTTCTCCTGACCTTGCACGGCAAGGCCCTTTTTTGCTGAAGATTTTCCCCCTGGAGTTTGGTCAAGATGGCCGACAAGGATGCTTTCTCTGTCCCTTCCTGGGACGGCTCTGCCAAAAGCTGGCGCCGCTACACGCGGGAGGTTTCATGGTACTTCAGGGCTACGCCCATCTCCAAGCGGCGATATGTCGCTACCAAGTTGCTGAGTCGCCTGACGGGACCAGCAAGGCTGCTTGCGATGTCATGGAGCGACATGGCCCTGGACGAGTATGACGGCACGAAGGTTCTCCTGCAGAGGCTAGCTGCCTCCCCGCTTGTGAGGAGATCGATCCCAAATGCCTCGGCCATTTGTGGTCAATACTTTGGCTTCCAACGAAAGCCTCACGAGGCGATGACGTCTTTCCTCGTGCGAGAGGCTCTTGGCTACAGCGAGTTCGTTGAGGCCTTGGTGAGATTGGCTGAGGAGAAGAGAGGTGTGAAGCAGGAGGATAAGGACTTTGGTTTGCCTCCAGAAGAGCCTGACTATGAGGACTGAGTGGCCGCTCGACGATGAGAACGTTGAACAGCCTGAGGCGGGTGACTTCGACCCCAATGCACCGACGGCTCAACCAACATCCCTGCCGAGCGCTTCGACCAGAGCTGCTGCTGAAAGTGGTTCACCTCAACATGGTGGATATCATCGAGTTCCACAGGACATCTCGCCCAGCCGACGTTCAGCTGGAGTACAACCCTCTCAATCTGGCCTCGCTGATGATCTGTCAGATCTGAGCTTCGCTGACTCCTTTGTGCTTGGAGTCCTTAGGGGGTTCCGGCTTCTCCAATCGGCCGGACTGTCAGCTGAGGAGCGTCGCGACATCCTTTCGGCAACTCATGGTTCCCTGGACTTTGAGGAGGTGAGCCGTGCCTTGCAGACTCTTTGGGACGAACAGTTCATTGGTGCTCGAGCTCAGGTGTCGCACGTCTCCAACTGGCACGAGATGGCCGTGGTGGAAGATCCTGAACCTCATCATGATGATTGGTCATGGGATGCCTTTCAAGCTGAATGGCAAGGTGACGATTGGCCCTCATGGGATTGGTCTGAGGTCAACTATGCCCACGAGACTGTGGATGACAAGGTCGACCAGGCCGAGGACGATGATGAGATCAAGGAGGCCCAGAAAGCCGAGAAGATGGCCGAATCTCTGGCCTTGGAAGCTCAACGATCTTGGGCAGATGCCCAGAAGGCCACGGCGGCCCTTCGACGTGATCGCGGCTTTGGACATGCTGCTCCCACATCGGGAAAAGGCCGTGGCCCCTGTTTCATTTGCAATGGACCTCACCTGTCTCGCGAGTGCCCCGACCGTCGACACCCTGGTCCTTTCAAGGGAAAAGGAAAGTTCAAACACCACTACATGACGGAGTATGACCCGTACATGATGGAGGACTTCATGATGGGCAAGAAGGGTGGCAAGAAAGGAAAACAAGCTCATTGGATGGAAGCCCAAGCCTGGCACAAAGGCAAGGGCAGTTCGACACGCTTCAAAGGCAAAGGTCCGAGCCCTCGACCACCTGTCAATGCCTACAACTCTGAAGTCTTCTTTGGTGGCCTTGAGATGCAGGCCCAAGAGGCCGGAGCGCCACAGCCTGCGCCTTCTTTGCCGGCAACACATGGTTTGCTGGATTGCGGGGCGACGGCATCTGCCGGTCCCCAGTTGGCCGTAGAGAACTTGGTTTCTGCAATCCTTGCCAAGGACAGCAAGGCAGTGATTCAAGTCCGCAAGGATGATAGGCCGCATTTTCGATTCGGGAACGGCAAGTGGGGAAGGGCTTTGTATCGTGTCTCGATGACATCGTCCGTTTCGGGTAGACCACATCATTTTCAACTATATGCACTACCAAATCCGTCGGACATGCACGACCCATCGTTCAAGCCCTCATCCATGGTGCCGGTGTTGATCGGCATGGACCATTTGTCGGGAACACGTTCTTCGATGGTCATCGATTTCGCCACCGGACTTGCCTTGGACTCTCATGAACCACAACCTGAGATCTATCAACTGGAGGTGAACCCCAAAGGACACTATGTGATGGACATTGTCTATTTCCTTACACGGGGACATGAATGCCATGAAGGACACCCCCAGGTCTATGTGGTTGAAGAGCATGCGGTTTTTGAGAATCACTTCATTCAGTTCATGCCCTTGGAGTTCATGACCACTTCAATGGACACCAGACCTCGGAACTATGATCGAATCGAACAATCTCGTCGACATTTGTTGACACTCCATGAACACATCCATCATCAATGTTCGGCGCTGCAGCCCACGACTCAAATGAGCCGGACTGACTTGGTCCAGCCTTTCAATTCGACGTCCCCTGATCGCTCTTGCCATGTCCCGCAACCGAGCCGCTCTCACAGAGAAGGAGGGGAACCTGATTTGGGACATACGCGGCGGCACAGCCGATCTCCGGGAGCGCCTGACGGGCAGCCCGGACAAGCAGGAGCCTCGACCTTTCGACGAGGGCCGTGCAGTGGGACCGGACAATCGCGATCCGAGGTGGAGTCCGGATCAATGGCCATGCTACGGGGAGCACATCGAGGACACCTGGAAGGCCAATCCTCATGCCAAGTACCTGCACTGTGCCACGTGCAACCTGAGGCTGCGCTATGTTCCTCGACACGGATCCCATGGGCAGAGCTCCAAGGTGCAGAACCCCACGATGATCCTCCGGATGCTGACGACCCTGAAGGAAAGGATGAACTCGGCACGACCATCTGCCGCAATTTGCCTGGCCATGGAGAAGGCTATCGATGCCGAGGAGACCCTGTCCACCCTGATCGGACGTCAGATGATTGCCCTGGACAAGGAAAAGGAGCGCGAGAAGGACATCAAGGGCTACAAGACTGCTCCACCGTCCAAGGGTGCATCCAAAAGCAAGGCCGCTCCGTCAAGTTTGACCTCGAGCTGGGACGTGGTACCGACCACACCACCGAGCCCGCACAAGGATCCTCGGAAGAAGACATTTCGGGAGCTCGACCTGGAGGACCTGCTGAAGGAGGAGGAGATGCAGCAACTCATGAAGCTGCTGGAGGAGCGCCGAATGGAGTGCGACCAGGAGGGCACACTCACCGACCTTCCAAAGGCCTATGGGAGCGAGGCATGACCACATCCTCGAATATCACATCGCCCCTGCCGAGATCTATGGCTGCGCGGCTGCTCCTCATGGCTACAACATTGATGACCGCTATGGCATCCACAACTATGAACTTCCTGATGGATGGAAGGGACGGCGTCTGGGAGGTGGCCTGTGCACCTCACTCTTGGCTCAGTGAGGCCTGCAGCCAACACGGACTGAATCCCAGAAGGATCAACCTCTCCACTGGCTATGACATCTACCAGAGATCCACCTGGGACCATTTGAAAGTCCTTCGTCGCCAACACCGACCCAGGCGACTTTGGTTCAGCCTCCCATGCACGAAATGGTGTCGGTGGTCACATCTCAACTACCGGACCGAAGAAGGTCGTGCCCAACTGGAAAAGTACCGCCGGCGTGAGAGAAGGATGCTATGGATGGCGGCTCACTTCATCGAGGAGATCCTCAACGAGGATGTGGGTGGACATCTACTTTGAATGGCCCTGGCCCTGTGAAGGCTGGAACCAACACCCCATCGAGTACATCCACAAGATCCTGGTCAATCACGGTCGTGAATGGCTTCCATGCCGGATTGACGGCTGCAACTATGGGCTTCGAGCTTCTGATGAATCCGGTGGCTTCCTCAAGAAGCAGTGGCGTGTCATGAACCAATGAGCAATTCCACAGCAAGTTCAAATGTAAGGTATGTCCTGGAGGTCACAGCCATACTTGGATTCAAGGCATTGAAACTGCCAAGAGCTCCTACTACCCATGGAGACTATGCAAATCCATCGCCTTGACCTGGCGACAGGAGCATGTGTCCGACCGGAACCTCAAGCTCGTCTTTGCCCAGGAAGATCAGCCGGAAATGATCACACTTGAAGAAGAGCTTCATCATTTGGAAGAGCTACCTCATGTACTACCTGCCCTACAAGCGGAACCATCCTCGAGCTCTTCGTCACTGAGTCCTTCGAAGGAGGAGCTTCAAAAGTGGCAAGCACGGCTGTCACACTTCCACAAGGCAGCAGGACATCCTACAGCTCGTAACCTGGCCAGACTGGTCCGTGACGCAGGCTGTCCTGCCTGGAAGGTTCAAACCGCTCTTGAACACCAATGCGAGACCTGCAAGTCTCTCAAGCTGGGCGGAACTTCATCAGGACAGATTCCACCTGCTGCAACTCATCCACTTCCTGGTGCCTGGGAATGCATTGGCCTTGACACCGCTGAATGGCTCGTTCCAGGACAACAGAAGAAAGCACGCTTCATCCTCATCATTGACCTCGCTACCAAGCTCCGTGCGGTTAAGCTCATCAAGGAGTACCCTGAACTGGCAATGCAGCCAGAATCCTCCGAAGAGATCATTGAAGGTCTTGTACATGGCTGGCTGGCGCACTTTCCGAAACCCAAGCTCATCGTGGCGGACAACGCCAAAAGCTTTGTCAGCGCCCGCTTCCATGAGTTCTGTGAGGCAGAGAACATTCAGCTGCACTTCCCACCAGAGAAGGAACCCTGGAGTCATGGCATTGTGGAGGCTGCCATTGCTGACATCAAACATGTTGCAAGTGCTATACAACTTGAAGCCTTGGACAACACACCAGCTCTTTCCCTCACCTTGGCTGCCTCCGCCTTGAATGGAACAGAGTTCACTGCTGGATACTCTGCACACCAATGGGCTTTTGGCGCTCGCTATGCCATCTCCGACGAAGACATTCGGGTATGGAATGCCATTGACCCCAAGGAGGACTTTCTGCGAATCTCCAAGGCACGAGCAGAAGCTGAAGAGATCGCGAGACGATCGCGTGCGAAAAGGGTGATGAGCAAACTGACCAACACCACGGTCAAACAACCTCTGAGGACCTACAGTCCCACCGACCTCGTGATGATCTGGCGCAAAGTCCAAGCCGGCGAACAGCATCAAGGCTCTCGAGGAGGTCACAAGAAATCAGGTCGACCACGATGGGTAGGCCCTGGAAGAGTGGTTTTCGCAGAGAGCATACCTCATCAAGAGGTGACCGACCAGAGACAACACATCTTGTGGGTTCTTGTTGGCCGCCGACTATGGCGATGCTCGGTCCACTCTGTCAGACCTGTCAATGAGGCCGAGCGACTACAACATGAACTTCATGGAGGTGAAGATCCCACTCTCTGGAAGACGCTAGAAGATCTGATTCCCCGCAGGGAATATCAAGACATCACAAATGAGGAGCCCACTGATCGTGATCGTGAACTACCAGACTTGCCGCCAGAGCCGAATGCCACGACATTGGCACCGATTCGACGGGCTGTTGGAAAGTCAACTCTCCAACCATCGGACTACAAGGTGGTCAAGACGCACCTCAAGCCCGACTACAAGAGCACACATCGATCAAGTCCAATTGGACAAGTGCGAGAGGCACCAAAGCCTCAGCAGTACCTTCCACAGCCTGAGATCCCTATGGCGGACTACACGCCCACAGAACCACCTGATCCTGGTGAACTTCAGGAACGAATGGATGACGTCGCTGACAAGTCAGAAGCCGTGAACGACTATGACAAGCCCGACCTCGAAGTTCCAGAAGCCAAGAAGGCCAAGCTGGACCATCGAACAGAATATGACCTCAAGTGGCTTGAACAGCTCCATGCAGAAGCTCAACAAGAAGTCACCCATGAAGATCTGTTCACCTTCCTCCAATCCTATGAAGGTGACTGTCTGCACATCGAGCTGGACCTGAACTTCAAGAATAGGCGAGATCGCCGCAACTTTCAGCTGGACCCCGTCCTGTACCTGACCAAGAAGCTGAACTCTGCCGAGGTGTCGCTCAAAGCTCTGGGACCCGATGATCTCATCCTCTTCACCAGAGCTAAGGCAAAGGAAGTTAACTCCTTCCTGAAGAATGGCGCTGTTCGGCGTTGTTTGAGCGATGAGGAGGTGAAGAAGGCCTTCGGCAGTGGGAGAATTCTCAAGGCCAGATGTGTCTTGACTTGGAAACCCATTCCACCAGACGAGGTGGAGGAGAGCATCCGTGATCGTGAAACCAACCCGGAAACGGTGGTGGATGCTACCATCAGCCGAAAAGCCAAGGCTCGCATCGTCCTCCTAGGTTACCAACACCCATCATTGTTGGAGAGAAACTTCAAAACCAGTGCCCCGGTGATCTCAACGCTTGGACGCCACATGATCTACCTGGCCTCCGTGGTGCACCAATGGCGCCTCACTGGCCTAGATTTGGCCACAGCGTTTTTGCAAACTATGCCCACTGAAGCCGATGATCAGCTCTACACCACGGGAGTGACTGAGCTCCGTCAGGCCTTGGGAGTGCCTGAACACTCCTGCCTCCGGATTCTGCGCAACATCTACGGGAGCACCACCGCTCCTAGGGGATTGTGGCTGAGCCTGAATGAAAAGCTCACCTCACTGGGCGGTCGCGCCATTCGAGGCGAGCGATGCTTGTGGGCCTGGTACAGCAAGCACGAGATGGATCCCGTCACTGGCAATCCACGCTTGCTCGGTCTCATGGGAGGACACGTCGACGACTTCCACCAGATCGGCGACGAGAACTCTCCCGAGTGGCAAGAGGTGGTGCAGCTCATCGACACCTCCTACAACGGGGGAAGCAAGAAACGTGGTTCCTACCGCCACGCCGGGTCCGATGTGCACACCATTGAGGAGAAGGATGGTGGCTTCCGCATCCAAGTGGATCAGAGCTTCTACGTCGAGGGCTTGGCTGACATCAGCATCGACCCTCAGCGCCTTCGAGAACAAGGTCCCTTGGCGCCTCATGAGGTCAACGCATGCAGGACAGCACTTGGAGCCCTCCAATGGCTCGCTGTCCAGAGCCAACCACTCATCACTGCCCGCTGCAACCTTTTGCTCTCTGAAATCACCACCGCTGGAACCTTGGAGAGTGCTCGCGAGATCCAGGCGATCATCAATGAGTGCCGCGCCCAAGCCACCTGTCTGGAGTTCAGTCGTTTTGACTGTGAGTCTTGGGACCAAGTCGTTTTTGTGGGAATGGGTGATCAAGCCCACTCGAATAGAGAGAAAGGGGGAAGCACTGGTGGGATGGTGATCCTGGCATCTTCTCCCAAATGCCTGGATGGAGCGGTGAGCAAGATGTCGCTGCTAGCTTGGCGCACCTGGAAGCTGAAGCGCCGTGCGGTGGGATCAAACGACGCAGAAGTGCAGTCGATTCTCGAGACCGAGGATGTCCTGTTCCGCTCAAGGGTGCTCTGGGCAGAGCTCCATGGCGCTGGGAAGCACGTGGCTTCCACACGTGGTTTTGACATGGTGGATGCCATGGAGGCGGTGGCTCGCTTAGTGAGAGGCATTTTGTGTACAGACTCAAGAGGAGGATTTGACGCCATTGAAGTCAGTGAGTCTCCACTTTTAGGTTTGACAAACCTCCGAGCGGCCCTTCAAGCATTTCAATTGCGCGACAATTTGCGTCGCACGGGCTGCACGTTGAGGTGGGTTGCGTCGGACTACAACTTAGCCGACGGGCTCACAAAGAAACGCCCCGAGGCGCGCATCGGCTTAGAGAGATTTTTGAAGTCATGGCTTTGGGCCATTGC
Organism: Durusdinium trenchii; assembly: GCA_963970005.1. NCBI lineage: Eukaryota > Dinophyceae > Suessiales > Symbiodiniaceae > Durusdinium > Durusdinium trenchii. The sequence continues at coordinate 39,802 of CAXAMN010011803.1, forward strand.
ATTCGATGCATCGTTCACGGCTGCCAAGAAGAACAAGCGACAAGGTCGCACAGCTGTGAAGAAGATCGATGACTTTGAAAGCTCAGGCCAAAATGGGTCAAAGACTCAAAAACCTTTTTTGCCGGTGCAGGTTCCATGGCCTTGAGCTTGAGCTTTTGTTGCATCCATGTTTTTCCATGCCACTTGGCCCGAATCCAGGGGCCCCTTTTCGAGCGCTGACTCGACCACTGCGGTCGGCGGAAAATCGTAGCCATTGCGGCTGTCCGGACTTCGTTCATACTTTGTGTTTGAGCCCCTCGATACGCTCCACTTGTGCTCCACCCGCTACAGATTCCTAAGATTCTTTGAGACAAATCAGATGAACGTCGAAGGGCGGGTATCAACGTTCGCCCCCAAGTACTCTCGCGCGATAGCTTTTTCACACTTGCAAGCCATGGACGACCATGGGCGACCATGGTTCGTATCGATCGGTCAACCTTGGGTCCCCCTCGTAGACGAGAACTCCAATCGCCTTTTTACCCAGCTCGGTGAGCCACCGTCCCTGCACTCCCTCTTTGAGGTGGCTAGGAGTGCCTCCCTCTTGACAAGGGTACCCTCACAGACTCACAGTACCACCTCCATAAGGGTAGCCCTCCTCATAAGAGTGCCTCCTGATGGTACCCTCCCTCCCAGGTGGTATGCTACTCTCCCAATCAGGTCACTTCTCACCTCTTTTGCAGCCTAACTTGAAGGCACTGGCCCAGAGTCTATTGGGTCAGCACCTGGTGGTCCTTCGCGCGTCCCTTAGCTGAGGCCGTTCGTTCGGATCGTCCAAAATGTGGCGCCGTTCGTTCCGCCAGGTGGCCCAGAGCCTCTTGCTGCCGCGCTTCGGCGCCGTGGACCTCCTCGAGCCCTGCCGACCCCTGCGGGCGGCCGCGCGGCAACGGCTCCGGGCAGACGCAAGCCGCACGCGCAGCTGGACTTGGTGGGGTGTGGGTTGGTGCATTGGGAGAGAGAGAGAGAGAGGGAGGTGAGATAAGCGTTTTTGAATGACCTGACAGCTTTCTGGTTAAAGAACAATCAAGTTTTTTTTTTTCGCAGTTCTATAAAGACATATTAAAGCTTGTTTGAGGATGCAACATGATGCAACTATAATCGAGCATGAATATTGTTTGTTGTTGAATCTACTTTGATGCAGTTGTTTTATTTTAGTCGGCTGGTGGCTTTAAGTTCATGAAGGTAAGGAGAGAACATTTGCGTGGTCAGCGGGTACTGGGTTTATGTAACAGGTACCAGCAACGACTACGGTTCCTTGCAGGTTAGAAGGACCAGGAGTGACATGAAGGAAAATGCAGATCAACCGCTGGGATGGGTCAAGACCTGGAACCCGACCAGTCCACCATTTGCCGCGAACGACGTGACGACGTCGGTAGGTGAACCAAGGCATCCAGGGGTTGACCTACAGCCATGTCCTGTGATTTGTTCAGTCCGCAATCGTGTGCAAGTCCCAGACACTCCATGGGACTGCCATAGATGCCGCCCCAGCCAGACCCCCAGCCTGGCACCACCCCTGGCCGTGCCACTCGGCAGTCCGACAGGGCAGTCCCATGGAGTGTTTGGGAGTTGTAGTTCTGGGAACAAAGCGATCGACCACCTGAAAATAAAGATAGAGCCGAGCGGCAAAAGCTGGTTTTGCTGAAGGCAATGGTTTATTTTATGTATTTTACCTATATATGATTGAATCATGTTAGATCCCGTTCTGGTCAATATGTTATGTGTGTTATCCGCTCCTTAAGAAAACAGATGTCCCAGCTAGGTATGTATTACAAACCATGGCACTGAAAACCGAGCTACATTAGCCCTTCAAACTACCCCCCCACGATGGTAAATATACAACTTTTCCCCATCATATTTTTGCGCACCTCCGCGTCGATGCGTGCCCACCCATGAGGCTTTCTGGCCAAAGCATTGCAAGACTTCACACCGACCAAGGACACCTAACAAGGCTTTCTGGAAGGTTCTCATGTACCTCAGGATACCCCGGCAAAACATTGCAGTGAAATTGTGTTCATGATGGTGAATTGTTACATTTGCCCTCAAGGCACCTGAGTTTCGAGACACCTGTTTGACCTGATTTTTCTGCGTTTTCAGCAGAAGAAACTCCTCATGTTGTTTGGTTTACCAACATGCATCGATCATGCCCTGGTTGGTGAAGTTTGGGTCCAAACTTCCAAAGGAACTGGGACTTCCGTCCCCAAAGAGCGACTGGGACTGCCTTCTTCACAGGACCGTTATGATGTGATCTGGCTCCAGTGGGTCTTGCTGCATCTTACGGACCATGACTTGGTCGCCTTGTTATCCAGGCGCAACCAAAATCGTCCCCGTTGGGGCGCACGAAGAGTCGGATTCGGGCGTTTTGTTTCGGTGCACGGCCACCCCTGCTGCAGGGTTGGTTATCCAAGTACTGGTCGATGCATCGGCAGGATTGGTAAATAGTTGGGGGCTTTGTTGAATCTGAGCAATTAGAACTGTCAAATACAAGAGACTCCTCCAAGAGAATGAGAGAGCAGTGGTGGTCTACACTTGGAAGTGTGCGAACTTGTTGGGGTGGTGGATAGTTTGTTCATTCCGTGAGATTCGGTTTGTAGAAATCCGGAGAACCAGTTGAAACAAAAAGCAGAGCCAAACCAATCAGAGCAGGTGCAATTCTTGAAGTAGGCCAAGAATGGAAAACCTGAAGATGTTTCTGGACTAGACTATCATACCACAAGCCTGAACCGAGCTAGCTGGTTAGCAAGTGCCGTGGTGCCCACTGAGAGTGTGGTTTCTTTTGATCTCTTGTGCCCTTTTTTGGTTTCATTATGTTTCATTGCTTTGGCGGCATCAGTATGTTCCTTTCTGTGATGTGATCAAATGGCTTATTGCAAACTCCAAAGTCTCCAATCGAGGAACCCAAGAGCACATCTGCTGCAGGGTGTGATACAGAAACTCAGCAAGACTCCCACACCGACTCAGACTCAGCAAATCTCAGCAAGACCCCGTTTGGGTAGAAACTTGGACAGATGTTTTTCGGCACTTCAACTTCGGTTGAACTGTTGGACAGATGTTTTCAAAGTTGGAAAAGCATCTCCGCACTTCTGGTTTCATCCCGTTGATGGTTTCAATCAGCGGTTCCTTGCGGACAGCCAGTGGTTCTTTGGGGACACCCGCCCGGATCAGATGTTGTCTCCTTGAGACATCAGACTGAAAGACGGGCGACCTTGCTTCGGCGACCTGCTATTGGTCGTCGGGTCCAAATGGTTCGTATTGCGTGGTGGTTGTCAGTTCAGATGTTTTCAGAAAAACCTTTGCGGATGACCCGGATGATCCGGATGCAATCCAAATACCTTCTCATGAAAAGGTACTATAGAACCCTCCAAGGCTACATAAAAAGTGTCCAATCACCCGAAGAGGGTGCCAGTAGCGATCCATATACAGTAACTTGGTGACAAAGTCACCTGCTGACTCATTGATGTTTGGTGATTTGAAACCACCCAGCAAACCAGTTCTTCGATCCACTCCCCACTGTGCCTTTCATGGGCCGACTCTCCCACTCTGCAGGTGTCGCGATCGCTTGCGGCCTGGTGGCATGATCTGCGTCAAGGACGACCGGGGGACACCAAGAGACGAAGACCATACGTGACCTGAAAACAGGCTCCGGCCAGTCGACCTGGGGTGCCTATATGGGATAGGCTGGATGGGGTTCTGAAACATCTCTGGAAACCATGACTGGACCCATGCTTCCTCCCTGCCTCGATCTCGTTGGTCTCGCTGATCTCGTTTCGCTCCAGGACAACCTCAGCGGCTTGAGGTCACCTGTACGTTGGGAAGCTGACCTGGCAGACCACAGCCTGGCGCGCACGGCCACGCAGTACCGAGAGCTGTTTGCCTTGGCCCAGCTGCGAGTGGTGTACCTAAGCAAAAAGGATCAGAGGTTGAAGCATATTGCCATATTGCTATTAAGTTGGAGGCCATCGCTTCTAGGTTGGAGGCCATCGCTATTAGGTTGGAGGCCATCGCTATGTTTTGTTGGAGGCCATTGCTATTAGGTTGGATGCATACTATGCATATATACATAGCCCATCCCATAGGTCCACGTATCGGGCCCCAGTTCAGGTCCCTCAACCTCTCTTGGAAAACATCAGGGGGTGAGAGAGCGATGGAGAGGGGCGTGGAGAGGGGCCAGAGGGGATATCAATAGATTCAGTCATAGATGTCTGAGTGTTCCATTTGACCGGGGGGTTGGGTTGGGGTGTACAAAATTTTGAAGACATTGGCCATGCGGGCCAGTGTCAATCAGCCTGGTCATGGAGGTGAGGCTTGTGGGCCGTAAGGCACAGACGAAATCAGACGAATGCACAACTGAATTCCAGTTCGTCGTTCGGCCGGGACTTCGGTCTCCCCACGCGAAGCTAGAAGCTATCTTTGGGTTTGCTTTGAGGCGCTGCGAAGAATGGATACTGGTCAGCCACCTGTAATCAAAACGCCTGGATGCAGTTGATGAGCCCACCATCCTCGGACCATGAAGCCCAAGCCCACAGTCCTTGGAAGTTTCATCGATGAACCCACCCATCAATATCCATGAGCGGCCAAAACATTACTGAACATTGCCATGTGACAAACCCTAACAGGCCCTAGCTCAGGAACACCATGAATAAATGTCTACACTCTACATTGATCCCTTTTCGTTTGCCAATGTATATGCCAATTCCATGGGTCGCGTTTTGGGCAACCACTCGTCCCACTGTTGCCCGCGCGTGGCACGCGATAAACGCCGACCTCGGCGCACAACAGAGGCACATGCAGAATCAGCTGGAATGGCCTTCCGGGGTGATTCCTGTAAGGATGTTTGCGCTGCGGCCGGAGAAAATGGTCTCGGAGCAACCAGAGAGACATGCTGGGAGGGCCGATTCTTTTTTGTTTGGTGTTTTGAAGTGTGTTGTCCACGTTGTTCACAGCCGGATCTTCAAGCACCTGTTTTTGTTCTGTTATTTTGTTTGTGCTGGCCATGCATGGCCTCCCTAGTACAGGTAGTGGCCTCCAGCATGCTACAAAGCCTGTCTCCTCATCAGCTATCCAGCGCTATCCAGCGCTACTAACACTACTATAGCCACCAAATGGTGTTGTGTTGAGATCTTTGTCAGATGCGTGTTGAGGTTTCAGTTCGTCTCGGCCATCCTCAGGCGCAGCCCGGCCTCACCGACCCCGAATCTCAGGATGCCCAACCACTGCACCTTTATCAGAGTTTTTTCACACCTCCATGGTCCATCCTTAGGGATCCAAGTACCTCCTCAGAAGGTACTTGGACCCTCCAAACCTACATAACAGTGTCTCCAATATTCTCCAATCACCTTCTGAGAAGGTACTTGGATCCCTAGGGTATAGTTCAGATCAAGAGTGCCCCTCAGCCCTTTAACTTTTCACCCGGTGGACATGGTTCAGTCGACCGAACAGTTATATAGGATCGCCAAGGTTTCGTTGTTTCGGCGTTGGAACCATTGGTTTGGCTGTTCATCCTCATGAATCTTCAGAGTTTAAAGGGGTGTCCGTTGTTGTCCATTCACCACCCCAAGCCGACCCTGGACTTCTCCCCCCGCCCATTTCGCATCTCATATCGACCAGGAGCGACGAGCTCTCACCGGGCGCCCCCGTGCGCTTGGTGGGCTTGGACCGCTTTCCTCACCTCGAGGCACCCATGGTCCAACGGTCCTGGTGGCTTTTTTGGGCGATGATTTTCTTGAACACACGAGGCCTCGGGTGCAAGAATTTGGTGACTGCTTTTCGGGGCTGAATAGACCTGGAGTCGACTTGGGGTGTGACTTGGGGTCACCGGGTGTTTGGTCATGAGGATCTCTTCAATTGATCGGATCGACTCGAGAGTTTTTTGAGGGAATCGAGCCGAAAAAGATCAGGCGACTTGTTTGAGGTAGCATAACTCTGGTTGGTGTTCCTGGTGGACAAGTACACCAAAGCTGTTGCCGATTGGCTGACTTTTTAGGAGAGTAAGTGAAGCTCGTTAAGGTGGGTGCCCCTGGAATGGAACCGGGAAAGCGATCCTTCCGAAGAAGTCTTGCGTTGGTCGACCAGCGATTGATCAGTGGTTTGAAACAGCATAGAAGTTGAAACAGCTATACTGTTGACCAGTGCCACGGGAGTTGTAAAACGTATGCTACAGTTTACAACTCCATGGGCTCCTGGGTCTTAAACCATGTGTGTGCGACAAGTCATTGGGAATGGAGAAGTCATCCTTCGATCTTTTCTTGTGGATGTCAAAAGCCGATCTGCATGGCTTGAGGGGGTTCAGTGGAGCAGGAGTAGAGCCACGTTTCCATACTCCAGAAATATCCAGATCTACTTCAGATGCTTCTTGAACCTTCCAGATAGATGGAACCCTCGAGCCGTCCAGGATCAGATTTGTAGATCAGTTCTTGTTTATCCCGAGGAATCTTTCTTTGACCCCTTTTTCCCGCCAGTGGCCGTTTGGATCCCCCCCGCGTGGCGAGGACGCTGGCACGGCACGCACCAGGGAAGTTCCTCCGTTCTCGGGTCAACTTCATACGTCTTGGCTCGTTTTGCTTCCCAATTGTTGCAAAATTGCGAAGTTTGGGAAGCGTATTTCAACTAACCAAACATATATAGAACTTAAGCCACCACCCTAGGCTACGCTTTGATGGAATTCTTGAAATCCCTGACTCTAAGACCTATAGTGTCAAGCTACTCTCCCGCCATGCTGTGACAGATCAACAGGTCATTCTAGAGTCTATACACTCCCTGAAACAATCATGGAAGTGGACTTCACCGCCTGTTTGGTATTCGGACAATGGTCTAGAATGGTCATCCGAAATCGGAGGACGGGCCATTTTGCAATGGTTTACTTAATCCCTTCCACCTATTAAAAAACACGAGGCCCCCCCCCCGCCCCCCCCCCTAATAAGGAAACCTCGGTCGCATTATAGGGGGTCCCTGAAATCGGGGGGTCCAAAATAGGGTCACCTGGAAAGAGTTTCAAAAACAAAAAGTAAGCCATTAAAATTTTGTATAAAATCCTTTATTAAACTCGTATCAAGAATGCAAAAAAACTCCAGATCGAAGGGTCTTCCTTTTCCCCTACAAACACCTTCATTAGAATAGTGATTCTTCAGTAGACTAACAGCTAAAGCTGTCGAAAGGTGATGTCGCTGTGCCATGCGGTGTTGCATGACCTCGGTGGCAAGTGCGTTTGCGTGAGTCCGTGCCATTCCATTGGGGGAAGGAAAGCCTGCTGGTGTAAGCGCGGCATGTCATGGTGGATAGACAGGGCGGACAGAGGTGGGCAGTTACGAACCTAATAAGAAAAACCCCTCCAAAGTCGGCCATATTGGTAGTTTAGTAGCGGCTTGAAAGGGCGGTAATTTAAAAATCACATTTTAAGACAAATATAAACCGTATTTAGGGGGATCCGACATGACGTTTTTTAAATTAGGGTCCGTTTTTAGATAGGTACTCGGGATGAATTACTTCGTTGGCTTTTCCCCTCAGAGCCAGCGCCAAACCCTCTCAATCCACGTCCACGTCAGCCGGGCTACCCGACTCCAAGGGCAAGGCGGGCACCTGCGTTCAGTTGGACCCGGATGGCTACGTGCGCGTCCGCCTGGCCAGTGGGGAGTTGAAGGCGCGAAACACCGCGCTGCGACTAAGGGAGAGAGTCGATCGGCAGCGCGAGAACCACAGGTTCAAGCCAACAGGCAGAAGCCCATAGACTAATGCCATGACCTGAAAAAGGATCCGGTCGACCTGGGGTACCTTAATATTAGATAATTGTATATTCCTTTTTTGTGGTCCTTCAACCTCCGTATGTTGGTACCCCAGATTATGGTTTTTTTTCAGATAACCTCTCTTAGTAATTGTTCAGGAACCAGGGGCCTGGAACCCGATCCGTCTGCCATTTGGTCCTCTTTTTAGAATCGCTGGTGACGTGCGACAGCACCGTGGTCACCGCCTGTCTCCACTGTGGCGCGCGCGCGCCACCGGGCGAAGACCCGAGGGCTGCGGTGGAAGCTCCGCCTGAAACGATCGAACCTCTTAGATCTCTCAGTGGTGTGTCATTCGATGTGCTTGTGCATAGGACCGTTCTGAATATGTTGGTCACAAAAGCTGTAGACATGCGCGAGGGAGCGACATGCCACTTTCCCAGAGACATGCGATTTATATTCATTTGTCCTGGGAGTAAGCCCAGGCTGCTTGTTGAATGCTATTGTGGGAATCTTGTAGGAGTAGAGTACTGGATACAGACCAGACTGTGCGGGAGCACACATGCTATTGTAGGAGCACAAAATACAGATCTTTCTTCCACTTCCAGCTTTTTGGTGGGTGGCCATGGAAATGATTTCTCCCCACCCTTTGCTGCCCAGAGCAGGCGGTGAAGCGCAAGAACTTGATGCCTGGCTCAGTGGTGGTCTACCTACATTGACCCCTCAAATCACCCCAATTTGATCGGTAAATACGTCAGTCCCATGCATTGTTTGGGTGGAGATTTGGGCATTCCATGAAGTCACATGAGAACCCCACAAGCGTTTCTGAGAAGCTGGTTTTCCCTTTTTCAGCTTCCATTTCGCCACGGCAGCTCGACGGTGTCGTCACGAGAATGCATCAATCAAGCTTGGCAAACACTAATCTCCTGGAGTCACATGTCGGGGTGGTTTTGGTCCCATCCAGGGCTCGTAAATATGCCGTACATAGTGCCGTAGTTACTTGGATCCTAAGGGTTAGTGAGACATCCCATGATTCCGCAGGGATCCATATTGTGAGAGCCATGTGGATCCGGGACATCCTGGTCCTGAAGAATTGATCAAAAAGCGTGAAATACGCTCTTCAAGACGTTCGGCGCCGCCAAGGATGTTGGTCAGGCCTCGCCAGCCGTCCATGCGAAGTCAGCATCAGGAGTGGGTCAGACTTGCTGAGGGGTTCAAGATTTGGGGTCACCAACGTGTCCATGATCCACGGACGGGGTGTCCATCCGCTGGTTTGTGTCATGGACATAGATAGAATGGATGATGGCGGTGGTGAACGGAAGATGACGGAACGTTTGTGGAGATATTGTTTTGAATAGCACCTCGTGAGCCCAAAAAGGATGAAACAGGCATGTAGTCGTCCTGATTCCCTGCTAGGCCCTGAGCAAATGAAAGACCATGTTGATCATGCAGGCTCTACTGTTCACCAAGGAGAACAGCACTTTGGAAGCTATGGCCCCCCTCCTTCATTCTGACCTTGCAATTGCATAGCCACAGGTTTTACAGATGTCTCGACGCTGGAGGCAAAGATTCTGGAGTAACATACTGTATAGTATAGAGGGTAGAACGGCACCTCTGAAATAGAAGTAGTAAGTAGTCCTCCAAATTCTGTTCATTTGCAGGTCACGCCGGTTCCGGTGCGATGAGTGAACAAGGTTCAAACAGCTCAACCCAGAAGCTGAATGTGAATGACTTGAATATCAAACTTAGGCAGACCTATTCTGTTCCATGTTAGTGTGATCATGGAGTGGTTGATTGGGGTGGTACGCGAAGCTATGGATCAAGTCAAGTCAGCCCCAACTGAACAACATTGGTTGTTTCTCTGATTTTGTGTGAAGAATCCTGGACTGCAATCAAAGTAACAAAACTCCCCACAAAAACTGGATCGCTCTTAAGACTCCCCAAAGAATCCGGAAATCGAATTAAGTGTCTCAAACTGACTCAGACCCAAGAATTAATTCCAAAACATTCTTAAATGCAAAACCAGATTCTGTTGTGATTAGTTGAGATTCTGGGACCCAAAACAGCGCCACCCCCAAACAGCGCCATTTTGCCGAGGAGCCAGCGGCCAAAGGACGTCGCAGGCCGGGAACAACGGGTTTCTCAAGCAAAGCGCAGGCTTCAGAAACTGGTACGTAGGTCCCTGTCCTAAGGCATATCAACATCAAAATGGCATGTCTTGCGCCTCGTGAGCCTACGAAGAGTAGCATTTCCACCTACTGTAGTGGCGATTCACCCACCAGGTTCCGTTAACCCAGGCTCAGCGTTTGCTGTTGTTAAAGTCTTTGGACCCTTTGGTTTCTTGGTGTTTTTGTTTTTCGATTTGAATACATTGGTCTTGGCTCGGTTTGCCTCAATGTTCTGCACTGGAACACATCGTAATACAATTTACAAACCTTTAATATCATTTCCTCGGTTGTTTGAATGCCTTCATTTTTGATGTTGATTAAGGCCAAACAAGTCATGGCTCTCTCCATAGCTTCATAGTTCGCCAGCCACGTCCTTAGCTCAGCAAGGTGGCCGATGTTGATGGCCGCGAGTGGGCTGGGCGCATTTGCAGTGCCAGGAGCTCGGATTCGGGGCTGCAGAAGAATCCTGAGAGTGGAGTTTTTTGGCATCTTCAGTCATGCAGATCTTAATGGTGTAGTGCAGATCTTGCTTGTAAAGATGGTCGTTGCTATGATATGATGGTGAATTATATAACTTAAATGCTGGGTTGCAAAAGTTGGGTTTTGGTATCTCGTTTTTTGCACGCTTGCAACCTCGCCATCCACGCCATCCGGTGCTTGCTCGGGGTGCTGCGGCAGGTATTTCCTTTACCAGCAGCAGCAAGCTCGGGCTGTGTGCCAGAAGCAGGCCCAGACTAAGCGCGTAAAAGTGCGTGGGACTTGGACTAAACCTTTAAATAACCTGGTTTATTTTCTTCAGATATGTTTACAGATGTTTAAAGGTTTTACTCCCCCCTTGTTTGTTTGAGGTTTCCAACAATGGTTCGCCTGCTTTGGCAGGTCACTTGGGTCTCGTGTGTCCAATCATGGAATTGTTGGATGGGTTTCCATCCAGCTAACACAAGGAATTATATAGATTCTCAGATATTCTCAGGGGTTGAGGACAATGTCTAAAAGATGTTGATGATGCTAAAGGATTAAATATGCATATCCAGCTTCACCAAACATCAAGAGAGTTACAGAGTCGCATGTGTTATTTTGTACGCATTGGTCAATGGAACTTTGTTCTCAAGGCTACATGGCTCCAATACATATATTGTTTCTCTTATATAAATAAGTGATCATGAAATATAATGAGTGTCCTTATGCTTGTTCCACACCACATCGAATGGAATCAATGCATGTGGTGCCGTCCAGGATACGGCTGAGAAACTATCAGCCGCTCTACCACCTCTGCCAGAAGGCGGTGGGTTGTGCTGACATGCGATGTGGGTGGTTGCCGCTACTTGGGACGCCATGAAATGACGTGCCGCAGGCCGTGAGAGATGCCCCTCAAGGATGCTGAAAAGCACTCACTTGAAACAGTCCAGGAAAGCCACAAGGAACCCACAAGGTGCTGGTACGTCTGGATCAAATGGTTTTGAGGTGAACACATTCCCAGACTTCCCAGAGGTTCGTCGACATGGAACGAGAATGATCTTCGAATAGGTTTGTCCTGGATCCTTTGGATATAAAGAAGGAAGTGCCATTCATCCGTCTTGGATATCAATGATAATTGAATCTATGTGATAAACGTTGACATTTTACATGTGATGGTATGTTTTAGAACAATCCTTTGGATAAGAAGTAGCTAGCAATGTCTTTCCCTTCTTCCTCCCAGGCTGGCGAGAGCACTTGGATCCTGCTTCCGGGCGCCCCTACTACTGGCGGGAGGCCCATCCCACGCTCACAACCTCCGGTTCGGTGCCACTGGGGTTGTGGATCGAAGCCGGGGGACCCCCCACTGACAACCACTGAAACATGAACTGAAAAAACTGCTGAGGAGGTCAACCCAGTGAGGGTTTTGGGCTCCAAGTTTTGATGCATACCCCCCTGATCAGCACAATCATGGCAGAGGTTTGACCCTCGGGATGAAAGCGGATTCACATCGACCGTTCGTTGGAGGACGACGTCCTCCGGTCACGTCGCTGTGGGAAGAACTAACGACAGCTGAGAGACCATCCCGGTGACATGTTTAGTTTACAAACCCTGCGGCTCCAAGAACCCCCTAACCCAAGGCATTTATTGGACCTTCCAAACCCACCCCAAACACATTCCTAGAAGATCTAGCAGATACTTGGAGCCCTAGGGAAAGACTACACTCCGAGAAATCATCATGGCTACGTGGAGTGAAGACCACTTGTTTGGTATTGGGCAAAATGGTCATGCTTTCGGGGCCATGTACGTGCTTTGTTTATGTGTTATGTCACTGGGTGTTTATGTCGTTAGACCTTCTGGCCGCCCGACCTTCCTCGTCCCAGGCAGATCCCAAGAACTCAGTGACCTGGGAGCGCCCGGCCGCGGCGAAGTAGTTCGCCACGGTGGGACGCGGCCGTGGAACCGCATGGGGGTGGAGGTTCTGAACGCACGTTTCGATTGGCCTGAAGCTGAGCTGCTGTCAAGTGTGGGATGGATACAAGGAAGCCCACAGTTTTTTCGGGTGAAGACAATGGTTTGCAGTAGATGTTCCCTTATATAAACCAATGCTGGGAATGGAGGCCACAACGCTGGCTCTGTAGGGCGTCCCAGGGTTTGTTTTTGCATAATTTTTGGTAATTTTTGGGATACTTCATCCCAAATGGATAGGTCAGTAAGAAAACTGTACCTATAGAAAGGGGATTACTGTCTATAGACAGGTGATCCCACAGAAGAAGATGTACCGTTTCAATCTGTTGGGACATCTCTTGACATCTTTGGTCTATAGCAGTACTTTCTTATATACTGGTTGGTTTCTGTCAAAAGCAAAACATGCATGGTAGTTGCAGATCAGTCTGTTACTCTTGAGGGATGTATTTGCTTCTCCTTGGATTGTAAAGTGACTGGAAGAAACGACACATCATTAGACAGAACACCATTATCCAAGGCCGTTTCTATCAAGAATTTGCCAAATGTTGGGTTTACTGTAGTTTACTTGTTGCTTGTAAATAAAGGCCGCGGTTTTGAGACAGGCACGCTTGAACTCACAGGCACCCTTCACCTTCCGCTCCTGCAATGCCCCGCAACGCTCAGGCGTAGCTGCGAGCCAAGCGCGAGCCGCGCCGCGAGCGCACCATGGAGATGAGTGAGGCGCGGTGAGTTTGACTTCACCAAGAATGGCCTAGAAGCACAATTGATTTGCTGAAACAAGTTTTTTGTGCAACAGTTTCCCTACCGCAGCTTGTACACTCCTGTAATCACGAAAACATGTTCACCAACTGGCTGGTCTTCGTGGTCATCCTGTTTCCAACTGGCTGGTTAAGTGACAAACTGGGATAGTCGAACAGTCGGGTTCTTCCACCTCTGTTGGTTGGTCGAACATATCGATCCAAGCCACGCCCCCGAGACGTGGATCACGGGGTTGGTCAGTCGAACCATCACTTGGAGAGATGGCCTGCCACCAGGTCTCATATGCCACTGGGCCCAGGGAATATAAGATGTACCCCAGTGATGTACCACTGAAGCACGAGCAGTCAGAGCATTTCAAAGGAAACCTCCACGAAATGTATAGCTGGCCGACCGTTTCGCGCGCGTTCGCGCGCATTCGGTCCTGAGAACAGGTCGAGCAGGTCGAGCCAGAGCAGATGAGCAGCTGAGAGGTTGAGAAAAGGTACAGCTCCGGAGTGCGGTCCAGATGGATGCGTTTACCGGATGCGCAGATGCAGACTGCACGCACGCCAGTGTAGGTAGCAAACCGTAGCTGGAGAGGTGAAGAGATGCGAAGAGATCCTGAGGATCCCCATGAAAGAAATGACTTATTAAATGACTCAACGATTGCATGGTGGATAAACAAAGAATTCTACAGCCTGGGAAGCTTGCACTTGCAAGACAAGCACACCAACAGCGCCCGACATCTGCGGTCGGATCACCATCCACCGACAGAGCTCCCCCGTGAAGATACCAAGCACTCTTTCCATTGTGAATTAGTCAAGGGGCTCGCTCGAATCCCTTCCCATCCGATCTAGCTCATTAAGAGGGTTGGGGAACCCAGCAAAGGATCACCAGGTGGGATTGCTTCGAAATTGCTTGAACCCAGACGCTCCATGTATATAGACTTCACACACTTTGGGGTGGTTCAAAAGGGGTGACATGTACCTGCCTATGATGCCAGTCCCATTAATTCGTCGTGTTTGGCCAAAAAATAAGTGGCTCATCCACCAGATCCCCCTATCCGTGACCCGAACTAGTTCGATGCCCCCCCTAGATCCACCACCGAAAACGTGGACCCGACTCGGCGCTCGGAACCTGTCCAGGGCTCCTTGGCCTTGGAAGACTCCATAGGCGCCAAAGCGAAGCGGAGCGGAGAAGCACACGGTGGTTCCGCCGGAAGGGAAGCGAACGGGGAAGTGCCGGCAACCGGAAGCGCCAGCGCCTTTTCAGAGCGAGGGTGATGATTGTTTTAGCAACGTGCAGCAGTGGTTCTAGCTCATAATTTTGGTGATGAAGATGTTCCATTGAACTTGCAGCCGCACCGCCTGTGGCAAGACGGGCTTGTCAGTTGCTAGACTGAGCTGAAACGGAAAGCTCATTGCTGAAATGTGTGTTTTGGTTCCTCAGAGAAAGGGACTGAGGCCTACATGAACTTTTGAAATCACCCCAAATGAAGAGAACAACAGTCCCAGTGGAGTCTGTGGGTATTGGACGGCATTGTGTGTGGCTGGTAGAGGGAGGTTTTCCACTTTCTGACCCACCTGGCATCTCCACTGAATCTAGACATGTCAACTTTCTCAGCACCTTTAGATCAGCTGAAACATCCAGATCTGTTGCCCTACCCAGTCAGTGGAGGACCCGGTCACCTTCGGTGATTGGATTGATCCCACCAAATCACCAGAAGCACGTGGAATCTTTGGACCACGACGCTGGTCTTTTCCACCGAAAAGGGCTCGGAAGGTCCGTCTCTGTGCAACCAGGTAACCACCTGTCACGGTGTTTCCCTTCCAACCTGTCACGGTTCAGCTCCGCATGTCACGCCACGCCCAGACTCCTCCAAGACCTTCCCCAGCACCTTATTCTCGGATGGCCCTGTCATGAAGATCGAGGACTACTACCGATGGGGGGTGCACGGATCACTGGTGATCACATGTGCGAGGACGGGTTTGTCTCAACATTACCTGTAACAGTCGGTAAACAAGAACATCACGATTTTAGAGAAAGGCCTGCAATAGGACCATCATCATCATCATCATCATCATCATCATCATCATCATCATCCACGAATAGGCCCTGGTCATAGAATAGATAGACCCAATGCACTATAATGTTAGATCCTGATTAGTAAAGGGGGGTCTCCCCCTCAAACAAATGGAGGGTCCTCTACAATAAACTACCACCAAAACGAATCTGGGTAATTGATTATAGGATTAATTTTCCCTTCTGAAGTTCTTTGTCATTAGGTATTCTTTTGAAGAAGAACTTGAGAAACCTATACTTATTAAAATCTTATCAATACTCTGAGCAAGCCAACCATTGGCTTAGTAGTATTAAGAATTACCTGTTCATTTTTCTTCAGGAAAACACTTTGCACAGTTGAGAACCCTTAAAACAAATTTATGGAGGATCACGGGCTTCCTGGTCTACTACCTTGAAAATTTGTTTAGGAGCAATCTTTACATAAAGGATTGATTAGGGAATTGATGGCTTTGGGAAGCTGTGAGATTTGAAGAAGAACTATAGAAACCTCTACTTATCAATACTCTCAGCAAGCCAACCATTGGCTTATAAGTAGTATGTACTATGTCTATTTTTTCTAACGGAAATATACTTAACCCATCTTAACCCTAATTTCTTTTAGGTAATAAAAGATAGGATCCCACCAAAAAGTAGCATAATAGAGGACCCGTGAAACAAACAGGGTGTCAAGAATTATTTTTCAACAAATTAGCATTGTAGAGGGCCCTATTACTAATCAGCGTCCAACATTGAGCAGTGCAGCAGTGCCTATGTGTTACACTGCTTTTTTATGAGGAGCATCTAGGACACATGATGTCCTGTAGTCAGACCGACCTGGTCGACCGACCTGGGGCCGAGAAGACTCTCTTGGGGGTGCAGCTGAAAAACCTTGGGTCATTGCTACACTGCGGCTTACACGGCTTGGCGCTGGTGACAATGCTTGGCGGGACCTCAGTGAGCTGGCGCGTCACTGGCCGCGTTCCCACAGCCGCTGTCATCAGCAACCATACCCAGCAGAGTCTGGTGCAGCCACGTGGTGAGCTCAGAAAGGGGCAGATGTTACCATGGCACTGTACAAGACATTTACTGCAAGCTTTGGCCACCCATTCCAGAATCTGAGCTGTTGGGAAGTTGTGTGGCTCACCCATCTGGCAAGTACGAGGACGGTACTCCATGGATGTGGCTATATTCTTAACACAGCAGTGATTTCTTCTCCTGTGACAGGCGAAAGACGCCTGCAATGCCGAAATTTGCGCTAGCGAACTCGCTTTGGGTCGGCCGGTCCCCATTGGCTTTCAAAAGTTAAATCAAACCTCTTTAGCCTATGATATTCCTGCTTATCATCTCTCGGCAGAGCTGATATTCGGAAGATTGTAGCTGAGCGACACAAACCTGGACCTGTGCGTGAAAAGCAGAAAGGCATCCGCCATCCGCGGGCAGACTATCGCTTTTGCATGAACTGCACACTGCACATCTAGAGGATGCGGCAAGATTCATGTCGGAAACCCTTAGCATTGCATTGGTCGGCTGGGACCGAGAGGCAAGCAGGGTGGCGCTGGCGGTTGGGTCCGGCGGGCTGGTGTTGAGGTCGGCTGGTGCTCGCGGTTGACGTCCCATGGGCAACAGTGCCAGCCGGAGCTCGCGGTTGAGGTCCGGCGGGCATCCGGAGCTGGCGGTTGAGGTCCGGCGGGGAACATTGCCATCCGGAGCTGGCGGTTGAGGTCCGGTGGGGAACGCTGCTGCCATCGGCGGTTGAGGTCCCGAGGAGGTGGCAGAGGAGAAGGAGGAGGACGAGGACGGCAGCTGACATAGAAACTAAGGACCCTCACCTGACAGTGGGGGAAAGCGACTCATTCCAACCAGTGTGCGCGACGGACGTCCGGTATCGTGCGGTTCACGTCCTGGTTGTATTGGGCGGGCGTCCCAAAATTAGACGCTGAAGAAAGTAGAAGAGAGATGAAATGTCAGAAATGCGACCTTTTTTTGCGTCAGGATCTTAAAAATGAACGATGTATACTGTATACCTTGAGTCTCCAATGACCCTTTTAATTTTGCCTTTCCAAGAAAAAGATGTTTTTGAAAGAAAACATTTTTTGGCATATGTCACGGAATGTTCCTTTTTTGTTTGTGCCCTGTCAGATCCTCCTTAGACAGTATCCTGAGACCTTTTTTCGGCGTCCAAAATGCGTCTTTTTGCGTCCAAACGGCGTCTTTAAGCGTCCGCACCGGACGCGTCCGGATGAAGATTCACATTGTACCTTTTTTTGAGTCCTCATCTCTGAAAACGCATTTTTCGGGCAAAAACGCAAAAATATTAGATCCAAAACAAAAACGCAGAAAAAAAGGCTTTGGAGACTCAGGGTATATATAGTATGTTTTTTATTGATACTATAGTACTATCATTTTGCAACCTTACTGCCCAGTGGGTCAATGCAGAACCTGAATCTATATCTTACATCTCTATTTGTATCTTCGATGCCATTGTGAATTGCTTCTTGCCGGGCGATGTGCTGACAGGACTCAGAAGATCCCTGGCCACCCAAGGCGTGGAAGGGTCGACACACCTCGCCGCTGGAAAATCACGCACATGTCGACCAGGGCACCTCATATATATATATATTTATATATATATCCCATACATTCAGGTATCCTAGCACTTCCTGTTTGGGTGCCCTGTCTGGAGACCTATTTACGCAGGGCAGTCTGGCGGCCAGGACACCCAGACAGGATGATCCTGGTATGTATATATATATATTATATTCACATACATTGGGTTGGTTGAGCAGATGGGAAGGGACCTCTGGATTTGGTCAGACAAAACATTATTCGATTTCGGGTTGCCAGAACCAGGGTTTTGTTTGCGAATCCACCTTACAAGTCCAACCACACTTCGATGTTTGGGATCGACCCTCAAAACCCCTATGTGTTGTTTCGGACCCGGATTCTTAGCGTAAGGTTGAACATCCCACAAGACCAAAATTCAAAAGCACCCAGTGAGCTGACCATGTTGTTTTTGTTCATGAATTTTGTTCGGTTTTTTTCGCCCCATTTGGTCGGATTTCGTTGGTCCAAGAAGGGACCGAAGACGTTTTTGTTTCCATCCAACCACCGCGTCCGGCGCCGGGGCCGAACATGGACCAGGTTCCTGAGAAAGGTGTTTTTTTTGGTGTGTTTTTCTCCATGTGTTTCCCTATATAAGTACTTAGGTTGGTATAATTAGTAAAATCTTTAGTTAACTCAGGTTACTGTATTATAAGGTATTCTAGGTTTGTAAATACTTATATAGTGTAAAAATTCTTAGTTAAAACCATGTTCAAAAAAGGACGTTAAATCGATGGTGGGAGACCGGAACCCTGTGTTTTTTTGTTCGGCGCCGGGCCGTCGTCTACCACCTCCGTGAGAACTACGTACACACCGGCACGCATCTGACCTCATGACAGGGGTTCTATTACTATGATAGATTTGGTTTCCTCAGATTGGTCCAAGAGGCCTTGTTCCCTTCCGAGGTGTCCCAGCTGGGTACCCAGGAACATCCGAGACATCAGGCGGCCGTCTCGACCGCCGAACTGAGCGAGGTTGATGGATGTTTGGGGGCTGGGGTGGGCATGGTTGCATGGTTGAACTGGTGAGTTCGATGCAACCCAGCTTCAAAGACACATGTGTTTAACCCCTACAAGACTCGAGCCTCCTGGCACCCACCCCAGTCCCACCTTCTTAGAAGCCTTAGAAGATACTTGGAGCCGTATAGGGCATGACATTTGATGACATTGGGAAGATTCCGGTGGGTGAGGGTGATGTTCAATCTTCGATCCTTTCTTCGCCCTTCTTGCTTCGGACGACTGGGGGACCAGCATCCGGCACAGCGCAGCATCCGGGACCTCGTCCAGCGACCTGGTGGGTCGTACCTTCTGAAAAAGATGATGTGTTGGACATCGAACATATCACCAACACATCGGTTGGATCCGTATAGGGAATCGGGTCGCACCGAAGATACACCGCTTGGTATGTGACCTGAAAAAGATACACCTCATCAACTACGATCAACTGCTTGGATCTCGAGTCCATCCGTCGGATGCTTCCAGGAGTCACAGATAAGGATCGATATTTTTTTTAGTTTCGATCCACGTAGTGAGTGGATGTGACAGGGGCACCCCCGACTTCCTGAATGGATAGCACCCCACTCCATGGAACTGCTGGTTGAAAGAATTGGTGGCCGGGTCATCTAGATTTGGGCTGTCCAATGGAGTCTCAGATATATGTCTTAGTGGGCTGTATGGTGGTATGGTAGGGTAGGGTAGTCCAGTTCCTGTTCCACCCTCCCCCAACCGGTCCCTGGCATGAAGCCGACACCAGCCAGCGCTGGCCCGCGCATGGATGCGCAGCCAACCGGTCCTGCTTATGTGATTTGTCTGTGGTTTGGAAGAACCTAGAGAGGTTAAGTGACCTTGTAAGACCCTGGTGGGGTACCTATGGGATAGTCTACAGTATAGGATTCTTCAATCTCTGTTGGAATGCACGACGAGTTTTCCATGTGTTTTTCATTGTTTTTCCATCATTTTCGATCAACCATCGTCACCCATGCATCGGGGAGCCCCTCCGTCACGGCCATTGTCCATGTTTGCAGCCATCTTTGGAGCTTCAAAAACCGTGCTGCCCACCATGGAAGCCTTTGCTCTGGCACGAGAGGCCCCTTTGCTACATCATAGCCTGCAACCCTCTTTTCTACCAGAAACAGTTCTGGATGGTTCCCCAATGTCAGACACTTCGTAGGTAGAGGATCTCAAATAGCGTTGATGGAACAACCATTCCCTTACAATCCATGAATGGCATATTCACCTAGATTGACCCCTCAAACCACACCAATTGACCGGTAAATATGTCATGCATGTGCATGGATGTTTTGGGGATTTGTTTCTGGGTGTTTGGGTTTCCAGGATGACGTCCTCACGCGCCAGGTACAAAACAGGCGGACAAAAAAAAAAAAAAACAACAACAACAGCAGCAACAGTGTTATGCAACAACAGTGTTATGATATGTTATGATGTGTTATGTATCATGGACCCAGAGTAGATGGCACAACCCTTTTATTGAAATATGTTCTTGCGGTTTGTGCCATCTACTTTGAACTCTCTGTAGATACCGTGCCCTTCCTTTTGGGCAGTTGTTGGATCTTTGTTTGGTTAGGGCATCCAGTTACCACTATAGCTGGAAACCAGTGGTTCCAAAGACAAAGAACAATAGACCCAGAAACTCACCCTGGTTCCTTCTATAGTGATTTGCCTGGGATCCGGGTTGGATTGAAACCCGTTTGGCAGCTGATGTTCTGCTCTGGTTCCCGAACTCGTACTGGGGTGCAAAAAGCATCGGTTTGGTGGGTTCTCGGGCCTTTTTGGGCTGTCCGACCAGTACCAATCTTTGGCGCCCTGCCCTGCCTGCCCTCCCTCTCTCCTTCCTTCCTTCCTTCCTTCCTTCCTCCCTCCCTCCGTCTCCCTCCCTCCCTCCCTCCCTCCCACCCTCCCTCC
>CAXAMN010011803.1:60862-85149 GCA_963970005.1 Durusdinium trenchii
TCCCTCCCTCCCTCCTCCCTCCTCTCTCTCTCCTCCATCCCTTCCTCCCTCACAAGGCCACCTGAAGCTTCCCGACCAGGTACCTGGAAGGGAGCTCTTTCGACCCTCTAGACCCTCTCTGACCCTTTCTCCACTGACCTTAGAGGGTCAGCTTCACCAAATCCCAAGACCAAACAGTGGGGTGCTTCACTCCACGGTACTTTCTGTTGCGAGGGTCGAGTCGAACGCAGAAGTTCCGACCCTTGGCGCCGGGCCGTCGCGAGCGAAGAGATGGGTCGCCCCTTCTTTCACCGAGTTTTGGGGGGAAGACCCTGGTGGTTGGGGTGGTTGCCCTAGGGATGTGTGGCCCACGAAGTCCAAGGTGGTTGGGGTGGGTGCCAGAGGTGTGTGTCCCTACCTTCTGAGGATGCGGGCCAGGAGCAGTAGGGATGTTCCAAGTTTTTAGTTGCTTCCGGGGAGCCTTGAATCCAGGTGTCTCCCGCCCGTGGGTGTCTCAGGTGTCATCTGTGCCGCTTCCACAGGCGGGTGAAAGTGTTCAAGGAATTCACGGGCAGATCCAGGAGATTTGTTTAGTCAGGGGGTAGTTGAAGGGCGAGTAACTGAGGATCAGACGAGGAGCTTCTCCAGATGAGCAAGAGGCTAAACATGGCTAAACTCTCCGGTTTCATTTCTAGTAGTGGGTCGACATAACTCTTTAGCGCGTCCCAAAACTTGTTCCAACTTGTCTTGTGCATGCGCAGGTGTCCAAAATCATGGAAAGAGATCAATTGAAATCCTTTGAACATGATAGCATGGTGGAAGCAAAGATTATTGCCATATTCCAAGTTGGGAAGATGTTCCCAGTTCCCATGTCTAGTTGCCTGAAACGTACCGAACACGGTGATGGTTTTCATCGGCCCAACATTGGGTCGTTGCTTCGTTCATGCGAGGTAGGGCTCTCCGCGTGGTCTTCTGTTGAATGAGTAGAGCCTAGGACCCTCTAGGCCCAGAGAGTGGAGTCGCAACCACCCTTGCCCTGGGCCTCTAGTGGTACCGTATCGTTTCGGTTCGGGACGACCGGGGCCCGGGTGCCGACCCGTTGGGTCCAGTCATACCGAACGGAGGTATGACTGGAGCCCTGGGGTTTGGTATTCATCTCACGTGGAAAATTATCACAGTATTGTTACATGGCCTTTTGTTGTTGACATAGAGATGGACACCAGTGCCTTTCTAACGGAACATGAACTTGAGAAGATCCCAGTATATGTTTCCATGTTTGTGACACAACTATGCACGCCAATGATGAAGCACATCAGGGAGATGGGAGATGGCTCCCTTACAACTGCTGTTTCCCTTCAGAGCTAGTTTGTGATGCAGGCTTTCATGTTGATTTTCCAAGCAAGGCCAAATCAGTCAGCTGTCAGGTGTGATGTTTCCTGTCCCAGGTGCTTCCACCTGCCGCGTCCGCCCACGCACTGGGCACGCCCCACGGCACCCCACGTGCGGCCGTGAGTGCGGTGTCGGGGTCTCTTCGTGTGCCCGCGCTGCTGGCGGTGGGTGCGGCCGTGGTGTCGCTGCGGAAGAAGACAGACGCTCGGAGCGAAGTCTTCCAACAGAGGTTGAAGATGGTTGAAGTATAGACTATCCCAATAGGTAATTACCCTGGTAGGGTCCTATTTACGGTCACTTAACCTCTGCTGGTGTTCTTCCTGCCGGCTTCGTATTTCACAGGGATTGGGGACCGGACCGCTGCCAGGGCAGCGGTGGTGTGGGGATCGGCCTTTGGGACGGATTGAACACACCACTGACGACCACGTCAGAGAGGTCACCGTGGTTTTGGGGAATGCGTATGGTTTGACTCCGTGAGTCTGGCATATGTGGACTCTTGAGGCAAAGACCCCGTGCCATTTGGAGTGAAGAACCTCTTCACTCTGGGGAGGTTAATTCATCAAGATCTTATAGGTGACATACCAACAGAGGTGGAAGAATCCGACTGTTCGACTATCCCAGTTAGGTACCCCATGGTGATGGGTGCTAGATTCAGGTCCCTATCTCCACCTCTGTTGGTCCCTCTTTTCGTGGTCGGAGCTTCGGAACCCACCGAGCTCCAGCGGTGCGCGCGGCCGCGGTACAGGCTCGGCGCTTGGGCCCTTCGGCCTCCACCGAGCTCTTAGAGAAGCGCCGCGAGGGCGAAGAAGGCGCCGTTCACGGCGGCGTGCCGCCGGGTGTGCGGGGGTTGCGGGAGGTCGTCGCGAAACCAGGGCCGATGCTGGGGAAATGGTGTCGGTTTCGGGGATTGTGAGTTCATGACAGCAGGTTTTATAATATTTGTGGTTTGTTTTGTTACAGCTTTTTTGTAATGCAGTCAGGCCCCCAAGGACCTTTCACATTCTGAAGTTTGGTGAGCCACTCCCTCCACAATTGTGCGTGTGGAAGTGGTTTGGGCTGGGCGCTTTTCCAGGTTTGTTTGAGCAAGAAGATCGCTTCTTGCTTTGCCAAACTTTTGTGGGTAATTCGAGTCTTTTGGTGGTTTCTTCTCTTCCAGAAACCCTGCACTTGTGCAACCCTATACCAGGGCCGCTAAGGGGTGTCTAAATATATGTCTGATCTAATATGATACTAGCCCCTTAGAGGTGTCCATCAACCACCGGGGGCCCTGTGTAGTGGTTTGCTGGAAACATCTTGAAACCTTGGATCCTCCGGAAATCGGAGGTTTTGTTTGGTCCTTTTGGCCCGGCTGCTCGCACTGAGCGTCAAACCACGCTCGCGGCGCCCTCTCCCAGTCACTGAACCACCCCTTCTCGCTTCGCCGGGCGAGGCATTGCAGTGGACGTGAAGCCTTGGCAGTTCCTCAGTGGCATTGCCAAGGACCTGGTGTGCTGCATGGGGCATCGACCCTCCACCTCTAATTCATCCTACCCATCCCAACAAGTGACTTCCATGGATCAGTGTATGTACCAGCAGTCACAAGACGGGATGCCGAACTTGGAAGATAGGGATGCCTAGAACATCCACTCACTCGGGGTCGGACTAAAAACCACCCAACTCCATGTGACTCCTGGTATAATATAACATACACGAATGATCTGGGCAATTTGAATTGCATGTCCAATAGGTTTGTCACCCTGCATTGGTAGAAGCCCTTGTCCACCAGTGGAACTTCTTCGCTGATTGATCAACAGTCCAATCACCGAAAGGGGTGCAGTCCACCGAAAAAAGAAGTGCTAGTTGAACAACGAAAAAACCTGGTTTCAAAGTCAAACATATCGACACAGCAAACTTGCTTAGTCTATGAAAGAATGGACTATATATATGTTTATCTATAGTGTTTCTCTATTATTAAAATAACAAGATGCGACATGCGTGCCAACGCTTTGTCGGTCGCTCACATTGTTCCATTATTATAAGCGAAGTTAGGTGGCATGCGGCATGTCTAGTGTGATATGTCGACCAATCTGGCCAACTCCTGCATCATGTGTCGCACAATACCAAGCAGATCGACGATTTAGTATACACGCTGTGTGATTTTTTCCTCACATACTTACTGTAGATCAAAATACAATTCATAATCATCTACTCCTACCAGTCGGGCAGGGTTCCAAAACGATGGTGGTAAACCTCCGTTCCTGAACTCTCGGCGCGTGTTTCCCGCGTTATCGGCAAGAACCACTGAGTCAATTTGAGCCACATTGACAACAACTCCAAAAATGCGAGCCAAGAGATACTCTGGAGCAAAAAATGGTCTTCGGACTTCTAGGGGATAGTTTGGGGTCTACATGAATTCACCTCATTTCCGCCTATACTATCCATGTGGTAGTTGCATTTGTTTTGCAATTTATGACCCTAATGTAGACCTTGATCAATAAACACCTCATATGAAGAGGTTGTTCTCTCCAAATGGGGGTTTATTGATCAAAAGTCTGGAAAGAACCCTGACTCACTAACATGGAAGAGGAGTTGACCCGGTGTTGGTCTTCGGAAAGTCGTTCGGGACATTGCCATCCACCTCCATGTGATGGTGTTTGTCAGAGGATCACTCTTCCATGCACCCCAGGGCCTAAGGGTGGTGTTTCTGTTCGTTTTTCAGTGGGAAAACAACCAGGGTGTCCTGGTGCCATTGCACTCCATTGCACTCCCATTGCACTCGCCCTCCTCGGTCCAGGACGCAGCACGGGCCTGGTTTGTTCAACGTGCCGAGGAGCGTGGCGTCGCCTGGAGGCGCCCGGCCATCGATGAGACGCACCGGAGATGGAGACTGATGCAGCGGGTGGAGAGTAGGTGGTTGGATGATGTTGGATGTGGTTTGGAGAGTAGGTGGTTGTAGCTCTTGATTCATAAGCTGCCCCTAACATGAAGAGTCTGAAAAGGTTTGATGATTTGATCTGATGTGGTTTTTGTGGTCGGAGGACATCCACTCACATTGAGTGGATGTATGATGTAGAAGGATTGAGGCTCACGTGGGCGTTTCAAAGCCCTTTTGATCACAGAACTAAGGTCAAGGACAAGCCTCCGCATAGGACGATGGACCTGAAGACCTGTCAAAGCTGGACCTGAGGACCTGAGGTCAGACTTCAACACTTCCCTAACGCTTCCCTAGGAGGTGCCCTGTTCTGGAGACCAAAGCAGTGTGGGGCCAGACCGGTGACTTTGGTATTGTAGTGTACAATCCCTATAGGAACAACATGTTGTTGTTCAGTAAAGGATCTATTAAGTAAATTCAAGTACACTCCCGAAAACTAACATGGAACCTGAAAATTGACCTTTGAGCGACCATTTTCCTCTACAACCCAGTGGTTTTCAGGTTCCATGTTAACCTTCCCGAGTGTAAATGGTGGTTCGACTTCTAGGGTTCACCCACTGTGAGCTTTGGTGGTTCACTCAGCTTTCACCAGGAAGAGGGGGCCGTGCGCGTTTGCTGTCGTGCTTGAGCGTGTTCGATGGAGGTTTAGCGTGGAGAAGATGCAGGCGCAGCAGGAGGAACTGGAATCCAACTACCAGGAACTATTTGATGAGTGTCTTGGAGGTGTAATCTTGAAACCAGTTGAAACCTGCGCAGGTGACAAAGCCACCACGCAGCTAACACACCCAGCATCAAACTTCGTCATGGCCTCGCAGTCCCAGGAAGTGTTTTCAACTCATGCCTTCAGGTGAGTTACTCAGTGGAGAATCTTCTGCACACTTTCGGGGAACTGGTGTCCCTAAGTGGATTTGGGTTACCCATCCACCATCATCCACCGCAGTGGTGAAGCACGGACAAAAGCATTCCGATTGAGGGAAGGACAAGGGCGTGTAACCTGTGCGGTGAAACATAGTGAAGCATCCCTATATAATATATATATATATATCCCATGTTTAAGCCGATATGAATCGTTTCGAGATGAATGTCCATTTGCATGCTACTGAATTCCACAACCAGTGGGGATCCTAGCAGCTAAAATTAGATGGTGGGATGCTATATAGCTAGTGTTCTTTTGGGATACATCTTAATCTTACAATATTCCCACCCAAGTATTTGTGGCATGGTGCTCACGAGTTTGTTTAGGGATGAGAAGCTTTTCATCAAACGAAAGGAGCACAAACTAGGTCATGTCAACCGCCAGCTGGGTAAAACCTAGCGGACCCACACAGTGTGCTGGTGGTGAATGAGCACCCTAGTCCCCTCTACATTTCGACATAGGACTATACCCTGCCAGAAGACTCTTCAAAGAAGAATCTTCCTACTGCACATGTAAGCACCATTTTTGCTCCTTCTAGCGCGTCACGTGACGCGCGTTACCCTCATTTTTCTCACTTCACACCGCCGTCTTCGAGCCACGCCTCTATACCTCGCCCTTCGCGACCAGGTCGGTGCCGTATCCGGCCTACTACCGTTTGCCCTTCCACGGCTACGACGAGGGGAACCTCAGCTGGCGCGCCGCGCATGAGCTCGAGGCGGCCACGCAGTCCATGTGTTTGGGACGCTCGGTGGAACGGAGACGCGGCCGTTCGGGTGGACCCGACCGGGTGGGAGGACGGATGTGGGCCGGTTGGTTTGGAAGGGTCCAAGAGGAGCACGCCAGGAAAGCAGCTTCAGCTCACTGCCTGAGTACCATAACAGTTGTTGGAGCCCCTTTATAAGTGGGATTCTTCGCATGCAATACATGGCGGAAGGAGCGATCTAGAGTCAGGGATTTGGATTGATAAACTGTTAAACTGTCAGCTGCTGACACTGCAGACTGAGACATTTTGGAGAAGAAACTCGCAACATGGGTGGAAGAACTGCTTCCTGGGTAACCTGGGCATTTACATTTTACCTATTGAACAAGTTGGTCACCAACCGAACTGCTGAAGAATCAGTTGCTCCGAAACTGCTGAGGATACTATGACGGCATGACTTGGCCTCTTGTCTTGAAGTTCAGACGTCCCATGCAGCGACGTCCCAGCTGTTCGCCAGCAGAGCGGGTCAAGTTGGTTAGCATCCAGCGGGTGAGGGGCGCGCGGGTTCGATCCGCGCGGATCGGGGTCAACTTGAGTGAATTGATATATCCCTGTCCGGTCCCTGGTCCTACTTGGTAGGGTCCCGGGAATTTCCGTAGAGTAGTCCACTTCGGAGGACTTACTCTGTAAGGTCCCAGACTTCCAGGGTATACTGTTCCAATCTTCTGGGGTCGTTTCAGGACATTTTTACGTTCAATCCTACTTGGGGTGTTCAAACCCACTGTCTACCATTCTTCAAGGGAGTTGAAACCACCAACAAGTTTTTCATCTTTAGTGCGGTTTATGGCCCTGGATGGCCTAGGTACATCTATGCGGGCGGCTTGAAGAAAGAAGGGTTTTGAATTGTTCCTTTGTATGAAGATGATGCTTGCTATTGAGGCGCATCGATGATGCTTCATGCTGTGATGTTCTGGATTTGCTACACCCAGCTGCAGCAAACGCGAGAACAACATGTTTCCTATAAAGAAGATGGGGGTGCCAGGTGTGGAGTTTCCCTTCCCTCTTGGTTCAGGTAAACCACGTACATGTGACAAAATTCATCCAGCGGATGAACCTATGATGGTGAACACCATGGATCCCTTTCCACCATGGCTTTCTACTTCGCTGCTGTATTTTGGTGCAAACTCCACGACGGTTGCTCCACTGGACTGCGATGTCCCATCCTTCGTCCCGTCCTCCGTAGAAAGCACCTGGTGAGCGAAGGCAAGATGCGCAAGAACAGTTTCGGGGCACGGCACGTGAGTCGATCCAACAGTTCTGGGGAGGCGGCCGCGGTGGGGGCGCGCGCGGTGTCATGCGGTGTGTTTTTCTTGGGGAGCAGGCCTGATGAAAAACAAACAATATGAACACTTCGATCTTTTTGTTTGCAAATCTTGTGATCTCTCAGTGTTTGATTCTAAGCTGATGCTGAGAAAGCTAGGAGGACAAGGTTGCATCATCAGCATCAGTTTGATCAGATCAAGCATTCTTCACCTGTGCTTGAATCGTTTGACAAAGCACTTCAAGCGTTTGAGAGTTGCGCAACCCAATGGACCAAACTACCACCCCTGCTTGGAGCTGAGGTGCTTGGTTTAGGACTTTTGCCCCTCAACAGCAAGCCGATTCACATCCCCTACACTGAGCGTGTCCGTTCGGATCCTTGAAAAGGGTGTATAACGTGATTAGAATGTATTAGAACCAAGGAGATCCTGGCCCAGTTTTAGGTTGGAGGCCATCGCTAGTAGGTTGGAGGCCATCGCAATTAGGTTGGAAGCCATTACTGCTAGTAGCGGTAGCGGTTGTATATTTCTTCTCTTCCCGACTGCGGGCTCCATGGCCAAAACTTGCCACGGCCGCTCGACCTTCAGTGCCACCATCTTCCTAGGTCCTAGCCGAACGCAAGGCTGAGAAGAACAACATTCACCACCCAAACTCAGACTGAGAGTTAGGCCGGACCCGGCAATCACTTCAAATTCACCAAGTCACTGAGTGCATGGCAGGAGCCAATGACTCCCAGCCCACCACTCTCCTTGACGTCGGCTGCAGCGGCGGCTTCTCCTCGCAGGTTCGCGCGCGTCCGAACGAACGAAAAAGGGATGTGGAACGGGCGAAGAGTCTTCGAGGACGGCTCTAAGAGTGAAATCCATTTCCACCACAACTCAGGGCATTTACCAATTTAGCCCAACTGAGTGCTCTTCCCCGAGGTCTTTGATACCATTTTGCAAGGCTCCTCGAGATTCGGAACCCAATCTGTTTGACCTCCCAAAGGCTGTCGTCACGATCAGGCGGCGTTGGGTTCCCGACACCCTATGGTGGATCCGCTTCAAATGTGGTGAAATGGTCTAAAATGAAACCCTAGGGAGCCAAGTACCTTCTCAGAAGGTGATTGGAGACTATTTATGTAAGCTTGGAGGGCCCAGTCGTACCGAACCTGAGGTACGGTGGCAGTGGATCCCTAGCAAAAAAACACCAATTCAAAAAGGTCTCTCAATTTGTGGGATCAGTGACAGTGTGGGAAAAAAACTCAGCAAATCATCCCTCCAGGTCAGGAAACTCCTGACCTCACGAACGTCACGAATCGAGTGGATGGTACCAAGAACTACTGCTCATGAGGGTTTTGGGAGCGTAAAAGGTCCCCCACACCCAGATCAGGTTGCTTGACCCACAAGTCAACCATGCTGAGCTGGAGGCGTTTTGGTTGGCTCTACAGACATGCATCAGGGATTTATAAGGGGGAAACAGCTGAAGACCGCAGGATGATGGATCCTTTTATCATAAAATGTTTATCATCCAAATCAATGCAGGAGAAATTCATGGGATCCTAGCCTCTGCCCTTTGGTGGTGATGCTCGATTAGATGCCAACAGGGTGTTCCATTTGGATTAGATTAGATCATTTGATCATGTCTTTGGCGGTTTGAGACTCCGGCCTTTCAGGAGATGTCCAAGATTTTCTCCAGCGCGCAAGTCACAGGCCTTGACTTGAGCCCCTACTTCTTGCCCTTTGGACTTCCGGTGCACACATCGCGTTTGAACCACCGAAGTCACTTCGTGGCCACGAAAACCGGGCTACCGAAGCTGAAACGATGCCAGAAGCTTCAACCAGGACGAATTTGTAGACCGATCAAACAGATCTCTGGATGAATTCAATCAATAACCATCTTGAAGGGTTTTACATGGTTCTACCATCAATGTCTATATATATATATATAGGCATGTATAGGCGGCTTTACATGAGTCTTTTTTTGGGGAGGGGAACCTACGCAAGAGTCCACATGATCTTGTTCCAAGGTCGGTGGCCCGGCAGAGCTTTCCTCACATCCACTTTGTGCACGCAAATGCGGAAGAGACCGGCCGCGTGGATGCGGGTCCACGCTGACGGATGAATGGATTTCAGCCCAGCGAGGTGCAGGATTCTGACTCCTTTGACCCTTAGGGCCCTAGGGAGTACATGGATTATGATTGCCAGGTGGGTAGTTCATGAGTCAAAACGGAAGTTCGGGGGAAGGTGCTGGGTTGGCCATTGGAGGATGTTTTTGTCAACTGGCTGGAGCTGCGAATCGGTCCATGAATGCGATCTTTGGAACTGGAGCTGACCTCATTGGAACTGGAGTAGATGGCACAACTCAGGGATTTATATGGGCCTCGCCATCAAAAGGACATCTTAGGGTCTGTGCCATCGAGCCTCTGAAACCAGTTGATCATACACAATCAGACGGAATGAGGCTGATCCTGGACCTGGTTTTACTGGACCGACAGGTCAGATCCAGGACCTGTAGGGGATCATGAGATGATGCCTGCAGGGTTGAGACGATGCCAGCGGCAGAGACGGATGTTCTTTCGGGCTGCAGTTACTCATTTGTTTGGAGTGTGTCTGATGTGGACCCCTCAAGGCCAGGTAGCTCATGGAGAAGAGGAGCTCACACCTTCCACCGAAAACGGGAACGTGGAAGTTGCTGTTGTTGAACACACGCAGTGCTTGGAATCTTTTGGTGTGGGCTAAAATAGCCAGGGAAGGACACTCACCAAGCTCGGTATATATGTTGGGTCATGTATATGTGTGATGGCCCATTTGCTTGGGAATCTGGGAATGAACGCGTCGTATATGAACAGAAGTCGGACCAATCGACGATGCTGGTTTTCGTGCCGTGGCCAAGAGTTCCAGTCAGTGGTGCCGAACTTGGAGGAGATCAGTGCCGCTGTCACATCCACTCACTGGCTAGGACTCAAAGCATATAAGAACCACGCCAACATTTAACTCCCGGTGGGACAGCACCATTTTGCCAATCCCTCACCCTCACCGACAGTGATTTTTTTCAGGTGTAGACCTTGTCTGTGTGTTCTAAAGGGATCTTGGATTCTTGGATCCAGTACTCATGCATCGAAGGTCACAGGCCTGTGTTTGTTGCTTAGGGTGATGTCTCTTTGGAGTGGGTGAATCCCCTTCCTGCCAATTTGTGTGCATAGTAGTCTCTTTAGTAAATCCAAGGCCAAGGATATCTCCACTCCCCACCCAACGAACATCTCCATGTCCATCCATTCCGTCACCGGGCGCAGCTCACGAGGCTTACCGGAGGCCTCCTATGACGTGGTTACCTTGAATTTCTTGCTGCATGAACTCCCCCTGGGTGCCACCAGGAGACGGCTACCGACAGCCGGTGATGAATTGACACCTGGGGTGGGCGACAGGCGCGTATTGCGGAGATCGCTGTTCACATGGTGCACTCTCTTGGTGATGTAGCACTCCGGGAGAGGGAGGGGTTGGTGTACGGTGAATGCTCGAGTGAATGCGCAAAGCGCATTCTTGCGGTCAGCAAATCCAGAAAAGAAGACTCCAGAGAGGTGATTACAGTACCTGACCTGAAGTATAGGACCCGAGCTACCTGGGGTACCCAACTGGGATAGTCGAACAGTTGGGTTCTTCAACCTCGGTTGGAACCCCTGGCGCCAGGAACGTCCTGCGCGAGGCCTTGCGGCTGCTGCGCCCGGGGGGCGCACCTTGGCGGTTAGAGGAGACTCGGGGGACTCTGAGTAGAAATAGGGTGTAGGATGGTGTAGGACATTCTAAATCCTACTTGGGATGGTGTAGGATCCGACTTGGGATGGTGTAGGCTGCAGGATGCTGTAGGATGGTGCAGGACAATCTATAGATCCTCCTGTTGTACTGCCTAAATGAAATCCTGGGGGTCTACTGCAGTCCACAGGGGGACATACTTTTGACTCGATTCAAATTTGCTCTAAGTTGGTGAGATCATGTGAGGTGCCTTTTTTTATAGGGATTGGCAGCTAGATAGGAAGTGGCGGTGTCAACAGCTTTGCATGATTCCCTTCGACCATCGAGCATGTGTATGCCTCTTCCACAGAAAGAAGTGCTACTCAGACCATATATAGTGGTCCCCAAATAGATAGAAACGCTTTCCGATACATTCTTAGTGGGAATCTACTTTTCTATCTATTTGCAGGTCTATATATAGTACGTGTTTTGTGTTGTCACCCACCGAGAGCCTGCAAGCCACCGACCCACCGGCCCTTTCACCGAACTTCTGTGGCCGACCGACCCCTGCGACCTGACGGACCGCACCTGCCACCCCACGTCGCGACTCACGTCCCCGGCAGTTCCGCAGTTCCACGGGAGGCGTGGCGCGCGCGCGCGCGGCCTCCGGCAGTGGAAGACCGGACCCGGGGGGCCGACGCCGAGGTGCTGGCGATTCTGGACGTGGACCCCCGCAGGTTGGCCGCCTTACCGCCCTTCCGGCGCTGGGCCTTCCAGGTCACGGAGCCCTGGTGCAAGGAGGGCGCCTTGGCGGCATGGGAGTGGTGGGCGTGGTGCTCGAAATCGAGGGGTACCGAGCTGAGTGGACATGTTCAGGAATGTTCTTTCAAAAAGAAACAGAGCAGAGCTGAGTGGGAAGACTTAAAGATGAAGACTTGGAAATAGACAATGAGATACAGTGAGTATGTCTGAGTACTAGGATGTTTGCCAGTCGCTCTGTCCACAATTCAGTTTATCTCAGTCAACCTCTATTTTTCTGAGGGAGTCAGTGCTGGAGCCAAATTTGTCCAACTCGTGGCCGTCGCGTCGCTGTTTTTGCCGAGGAGAGTACTTCTCCCTGGACTTGCCAGCAGAGCTCCAGTCAATGGGCTTTGAGGAGTTGGAAGAGAGAGCAGATCTCGGGAGAGGCCAAGTTGATCACAGATTCATGTAACATCATGATCATCACGAGGGTGAACAAACGCCGTTTCCTGCAATTAGCATCTCATGTTTTTTCGTTGAGGTGATGTCCCACTCGTTGGTTGAAACAGAGATGGATTTCTCATGTCCCCGAAGCCTTTTGAGATGGGCGAACTCCACATGAGGTACAAACCTCAGTTCTTCTTCTCTTCTTCTTGCGTGCCATAGGTATGGGGGTGAGAAGGATGTGCGAAACAATATCAACTAAGCAAATGCCATACCCGTAGGCGCCCCTCATGCCCGTCAGTACAGGAACTGGATGGCATAGGAAAAGTGCAAGTTAGAAGGTCGATTTAGTTACAAACCTCAGTTAACCAGCGTAACCAGGTGTTTTCTGATGATTTTTGAACTTAAGCAATACGTACGATTAACTGCCCCCCAAGAGTTTGTGATATGAATTAACTATAAATAATAGCTAAAATGTTGATGATATTGATATGGGTATATAAATGGGATTGCACTATCCGGCCGTACCCTTTCCACCAAAGACCGCCTGCACGGAGTAGGAGGAGCCTTCTGCTGTTGGCCTGCGAAAGGGCACTTGTTTGGCACCAACAAAACCCACTTGTTTGGTTTTGGTTCGTGTTTTTGGGAGACCCTCAGACTGGGAAACCCGAACAAATATACAGTTAACGTCTAAATCAAAGGGCTGGCTGCAACACTGGCTGCAGGGTTGGACAAGTGCTTTTCGGAAGACATGCTCCTCCACCAATACCTTGGGATTCAAGCTCAGAAGGTGTTTGGACCCCCAGAGTACTCCTTTTCGTGGAAGAACTCTTGGCCCAGCGCACCCGCCATGGCCCGCAGGAGACGTGCCAACGTTCCAACGATCCCGTGAACAGCCTCACCTTGGCCCGCAAGAGGCGCGCTGAGACGGGAGGGGCACAACGAAGGCAGAACAACGGAAAGAGCACATCCAGAACACGTGGGGCAGGTAGACGATGGATGGGATGAAAAAGACAAAAACAACCCCAAACACGTTCTCAGGAGGTAGGGATGATGAGTTACGCCCTGTAAGAGACCCACATGAATCGAAGAACGCCACTGGTTTGTTGTGGAGGATGCATCCATGTTCCTTGCAGGTCCATTTTCAGGTTCCTAGTTTTGGGTCTCTTCCTGGGTGTACGTGAATATATTTTTGCCAAACATTGATTATCCTGTTTCTCAGGGTGGTTTGCAGTTGTTAGCAGGGCATGTGCGTATAATTGCACAAGGAAAGGCCTTTACCAGGTAGGAAGAGGGCTTCTGCGATTTCCTTTGCCTCGCCAGGGCCGAGTAAACGACGTGGGACCGAGCAGTGGGTGCTTTCATTTGAATGGAGCGATCTTCCGCAGAGACATGGCGCAGGGGGCCATTGATCTTGCATAGTTCCTATTCGCATACAGACATTGATTTGGGTGCATCAACGGGTGACTTTCATCGAAAGTTGGGGGATTGGTGTATCTCATAGACTTGGTCCATCCTAGCTTGTTGCGGCAGAACATCCCCAGTCCTGTTTGAGTCCTGTTGCTAAAAAGTCATCCGCGACCTTGTGGGTGACCACAGATAGCACGGAGTCTTTTTTCATTCCTCCATTCACCGTGATTGACAAAAGATCGTGATAGGTTGGTGGTTGGTATCCTACTTCTAGCATGAATCGATTCTGAACTCTCTTTTTTTGTGCCATCAACGCCCTTGTCGATTCGTGCCCGTCATCCGCAGAAAAAGCCGGACAGGGTTCAGCGGTCTCAAACTGGGAAGGTACTCTAAGAGCAATCATTTGACCATTTCTTTTCCTAAGGGAACAGGGCCTGGGGTGTGGCACTTTCTGTTGCCTGTTTTCGAAAAAACTCTGAAATGGTTCCACCCAGAGGTTTGTCCGGCGAAGTCCATTCAGTGCTTTTGGTTTTGTCCTCGGCACGTTTTCAGAAAGCCAACTCAGACCCTCGCGACTCTGAAAACCATATCATTTGGTGACGAACTTGGACTCATGGTTTTCATAACCCACCTTTGTCATACCGAGGAAAAGTGGATAGCCCTATGGTATACTCAAGGAAAAGTGGAACCCAGGAAAAGTGGATAGCCCTATGGTATACTTAAGGAAACGTGGATAACCTATATTATACAAATATACATACAACATAACCTTTATATTGGGAGTGGTTTCCCCGCTAAACAGGAACAGGTAGAACAGGGTCAACCGGTTAAACCTGTCAGTGGTCATCATCCGGACTCTATCCTTGACTGAAGGAATCAAGCTTCGGTGGCTTTCGCTTTCGTTTGTTCCTCACAGCCTTCTGGGCCACGAACCAAGGCGTAGCACGTCCAACAGGGGGTTGAGACAGGTTGAGGGTAATATCATCTATATAGGAACACTTCGAAGAATATTATGATTAATAGGTTTATAATTAATTATATAATATATATTTATATATTGCTCCTTCCAGGAGTCACCTGTTCACACAAAATGTATGACAAACACTTCACTTTTGGATGGCCTCCAACGCCACCTGCAACACTCCTTTCTGCTCCAAGCCGGAGCTCCGGCACGGTTTCCAAAGCTGGCCGATGCGCAACACTTAAAGGAAAGACGAGGTGCGTCGGCTGGGATTTGTACACAACTGATTTGCGGCCCGTTTTCGTGGAGCCCCATGCTGAGCCGCGGCGCTCTTTGAGCCGCAACCAGCCAGCCATCCGACCACGATCGGTCTTCTGTGTTGAAACGGCCATGACGAAAAGAACGTGACGACTTTGTGGAACTGACGAAAAGAAGGTGCAAAACCATGTGACGTTACGTAAGATTCCCCAGCAAGAATGCAACAAGGCAGCTAAAGCCATGCCGAGCGACTGTAGCTGTTTGAGATGCCCATGTGCAGCACGTGGGAGGTTTTGTTTTACCACTGGTGGAATTTGGCCACTCTTGCTGTTGGTGTGAGAATATTCTAGCCAGAGATTGCCAGAGATATATGTCTTACCAGCTGAGGATTGTCGAAGCCAGTGGGCGGCCAGTGGGCCAGGTCATGATTATTTAGCTTGATGGTGCCATGATGTTTCCAAAGATGCTGGCGCGTGTGACGTTTTGCTTCATGCGCGCATGGGGTTCCGCCGCCCATGCCATCGATGGGAGTATTAACATGAATTCGACCGCCTGGTTGGTGCGGCGCGGTGTCTGCCCTTCTGCGGGCGGTCAGTAAGTGTTTGTGGATTGCCTTCAGCTCCTTGGGGATCTTCAGCTCCTTGGGGATGGCCTTCCATCCTCCAGTGATTTCTGTCACACCCCAGGTCAGCCCAAGCCGTGGCCGTAGCTGGCTCCTCCCTGCAGTTGCACATCAAAAGAGAAGGTGTTATTTCAATTCTTAGCCTCGATGTGCGTGGGCTGAGAGAGAGTATGTAAGAACCCATGTCTGAACCCACGTGGTATGATGTCCACCAGGATTTGCCTGCGTTTAGTAGAGGTAACCTAGGCCCTAGGCCCTAGTAGAGTGTGACTTGGGTTGATTACCCTACAAAATGAACTCATCATGTCTGGAGTCTTTGGTATGGACGCATACCCCACAAAAGGCCATTACTACATAGGATACATGATCTCCCAAGTTGAAGTGTTTCAACCCCAAAATTGGAGTATCTAGGTACTAGGCACCTAGTATCCCTACTCTCCAAATACCATCTCGGATGAGAATCTGACCATTGCTTGTTCTTTTTCAGAAGCTCCGTGACCTTCCCCACCGTGCATTCGTGGAGCTTGTAGCATCCATGAACTGGCTTATTTGCCAGGAAAGACCAGTTTTCAGCCGCTGGATGTACAAGGCTTTGAGAGTTCTTGTGTGTGCGTTGTGTTTTTTTTTGCGCTGTTCAGTGTTTATTTGTTGCACGTCTATATATATATATATACAGTGCTGAGAATTCTGAACTAACCAGTCTAGGGAGAGCCCAGTATGTTGCTTCTGTCACAGGTTTGCAGTGACGTTGATCAAGGTGTTGACCGTCCGTGTTCACCGTCTTCCTGCAGGATGTCTTTCATCAACACTACGGGATTCAAAGTGGCTCAAAACTCAAGAATGGTACCCTGCAGCCACTATGGAGACAACCGGTTGGATGTGACCAATCACTTCTAAAACCACACAGTATCACAGTATCATACAGTATTTAGGGTGTGTCCCATCACATGTAGTTGCTAAAAGAGTATCACGATTTTTGAGAACAGCGTGCAACCAGGCATCATCATCCACTGGGCCCTAGAAATGGGATATACTCAAAGCCATAGAGCTATGTGCATTGAGTTAGGGAGACCTCCACTCCCTATTACATTTATACACCCATATTGTCTGATGTTTGACCAACTCCTCGTTTGGCTGGGCTCTGCCAGGTTCACCTGTCAAGACCGATAAGCCGATAAGCATGCATAACTAGGTGGTGGATTCAGATGATCTGCTCATTTGCAACTTGGGACGATTGAACCCACTATCAGAATTTTTTTGTGCAAGTTGAAACCACCAAACAGGTAAGCAAACCCAGCAGTTGTTGTCCGATCTTCCCTGACAAAACTAAGTTCCAAGCTATATAAGAGCGTATATATTATATATAATAAGTGCAGGAGGCAGATGATGTCCACGTTTGCTCGCCTCGAACGTCCAGATTGATGGCTCTTTGTACAGTACTGCTGCTCCTGGCTGTTTCCATGTGGAATTCGAAGGAATGCACAAACAGTGCAGCGCGACCAAAGTGTTCGTTCCGCGTCGAGGGCCAAACGTTTTCGGCAGCGCTGTCTCTGGAAGTTATACCCGACTGCTGTAGGGAGCATGGCACGAAGAGATCTGAATCGACCGATATGTATTAAGAAGGATACTATAAAGTATGGTGTCCAATATAGTCGAGCATGTGCCCCTGAATGGAAGACTAAGCTACTGAAGATTCATTTCCCTAAGCAGCTAGCTGTGCTAACGGCAGCCCAGATAGCTGGACATGGTCAAGAGCTCAGTGCCGATTGTTGAACGAGCGTGGCTTTTCTTCCAGGGGCTCATGGTGCAAAACAGTCCAATATGGAGCCCCAACACCATGAGCCCCAACAGTCCATGGTGCTTGATACAGTCAAAACCTGGAGCCCTGGTCCACCATGAATAGCTTGACCTGTACCACCGGTAGGTCAACCAGTCAGTATCCTGGTGCTAGTAGACCGAGTCGGAAAACCCAAGCAACCTTCCGACTTCAAGTGTTTGTTTGATGGATTTGAAGACCTGGTTTGGTCACACATATATACCTGGAGCCTGAGTGACCCCTGTTTTGGAGGATCAACTCTCCCAAAATATGGTCTTTTCCCATCAAAACAGAGGTCAGTCAGGCTCTAGGTATATATATATATATAAATGACGGAAGACCCCCTCGACTTCCGCTCGGATGGACCTCATGACGTTTAGAGGACATGATCAAATTTGGTGAATATAATAAGGTGTCAGATCCATCACGTCTGGCGCACGAAGTCTGACGAAGTAAACACCAATGAAGTCCAGACGATTCTCGATGCATCCCTCCGACATTGAGGAAGGAGGGAGTCGTTGTAGTACGGCTGCAGAATGGGTCGGTATATGTTCAAATCGTGTTCATGCGGCACGGCAGTGGGTCTCTGGAGAGGTTGTGGTGGATTGTATCCGGACAGCCGACTGCTTTTCAGTGGGAACTGGTCGATTGTATCAATGAGTCAATCGGCTGCTGGCTGGTTTCAGGTAGCCAAGAAATATTTTGTGAGCCATTGGACGCAAGGGAGTTTGAAGACTGCCTACGCCTGGACTTTTGTTGAAAAGGATTGGATGTTCTTACTGTTTGCGTCATGAGATTCACACGCCCGAACTACCAGGTTCGGCTTTGACCGCATGAATGCCCGCCTTGTTTTCACGCGACAACGTGTTACTTTTTTGCAGCTTTGAGCGCTGAACGATCACCAAGCCTTTAGTACACGTGTAGACTGTTGATGATAGTTCAAGCACCTATTATAATTTGTTCAGCGGTTGTGCAATCCAAATGATGTCTCTTTATTGATCGACTGTCTATAGATTATATGGAGTTGTTGGGAAAGATCATGTTCCAAAGAACTTTGCGGCTCCTTGTGCGTGGACCTGAAGATTCTCTCCGAATTACGACGATCCGAATTCCGATCGCAGGTAGTACACAAGCAGAGGGGAAGTAAATTATGGGAATATATGGGAATTGTTTAAGGTGCGGAATAATGCGCCCTCTTAGCCCTGGAACTATATCTAAGCTTGCCTTCCTGTCATTGCTGCCGCCACCACCACGACGACGACGACGCCGACGACGACGACGACTACTACTACCACTACTACACTTCCCAAATAGTTTTCGTGGGCTTGACACTATTCGCTCTCCCTCGATGGTTTGCCAGGGGGAGGGGGTTGAGCTCCAGGCCCACCTCTTCAAAAACCCCCACCGCCGCCGAATGGGACCTCCAAAACCACTGGGTTGGTCTTAGGAAGATAGTCGAAACCACCGGTCAATTCTCAGGTTCCATGTTAGTTTGCAGGGGAGTGTATTTTCACAAACCGAGTGAATCCCCTGGCGTGGCGTTGCAATGATCTTGCAATGATGAAATCGTCATTTGGCAGAGATCCTGGCGCAGGTGGGGTTCGGCGTTATAAGATTTTTCCCTTCCGACAGCCTCTTGCTTCTGGCTCGTCCTTGTACAGGTCAGAGATGGGTTGGGATGCAATCAGTAACATGTGGATTGAAGGATTTCAGGGATCCATTCGCTTGGATTGAATGGCTGGGGAGTTGAATTGTGAAGACTATTTGTATATAGCCAGGCTTCTTTTGGGTCCTATTTTCACAAAGCCACTGTCCTCATGGAGAGGGAAACAACAACTTTTCCATCAGACTGGTGCTAGCATAAAGAGACCTGTGAGTTACCCTATCTCAGAATGTTGATGTTTGTTGTTTCTTTCTGATCATGAGCCAGGTTGTGCCACTGTACCGAATTGTATCCCCATGCCCGATTGTGAGGCAGAGATATGGAGAGAGGATCTCCATCAAAAGACCTTCCAAAATCGTGCGGGCGTCAAAACCCCTTCCGAAGTGTTTTCTGGCTGTTTGGACCGCCTGTGGCTGGACTGAATGTTTTTTCTAGGAGGGGCATCCTACAAAATCCATGATGCCAGATTTCATGCCATCATGATTTCATGGCATACAGAGTCGTCCAGAGTGTTTCTTGAGACTGGGAGCGCTCCTCTTGGCCCGGGCCCCGTGATCCTTAGAGTTTGGGCGAGGATCCTTCGTGATCCTCAGGTCCTTCGTTGGCTTCAGCGGCAGCGGCGGGTTCAGAAGACTTCCACACACCCTGAACCCTAACAATCCACATACCAACAATGGTCCTCCAGCAAACTCAACTTCGATCCTACACTGCTCCGGTGCTCATAGAAATTTGGAGGTACAGTATAGAGATGGAAGTATAGGGAACAACCACTTACACAACTACAGAGATGCAGGTATTATGATACTTTTATGTTCAACCATGTTCAACCCAGTTGGGATCAGTGCGGACCCCACAATTCCAAATAGTTTGAGTTGAACCCACCAACCAGGAGCCCTCCCTCTTTTTGTTGCACAACCTCTGAGCTGGTGGAGTTGGAGCCCTCCCTCTAGGTGGAGACGCCCTTCACGGTGCTGGAAGCGGCTTCTGGGGCAGCAAGGACCAAGCTCTCTCGTCCTCTATGGGGCTATGTGGAGAGCAGGTGAAATCCACTTTGCTTTCGTGGGGGTTGGGCATTCTAAGGGGTTGAGGACAGGACACGTTCATACAACTAGACTATACTGTACTACAATAGGAAGAGGGGGAACATTGGTGTTAACCAACCAACCAAGAACCACCAACCACACATACCACCTGACCTTGGGTGTTTTGACATGTTCCAATACTTTCAAGTTCTCTTTAGGTTGTGTTCTTCTCCAAGAGGTCCAGGCAGTCAGGGCCACCAGTCCCTGAATTGGAGGAGTTCCCGGTCAAACAACCTATGTGCCAGACGATGAGTCGAACTTCACAGACTGGTCTGAGTCTAGCGCTTTACTATGCTTCACTTCCGACCTGGCCGAGCCTAAACGGAAGACGCATGGAGGATTTGGCCTCCGACCCACCGGAATCCTCCGGCACCGTCGTGGTCCTTCCTCCGGCAGTCGAGGCTTTCGACCGTTGACACAGGTTTTGCTCCGAGTTTCCCCGGGAAATAGGCGTTTGTTCCAGGCTGAAACAGTGCATCAAAACCACGCTATTTGCGCGTTTTTGTGCACTTCTGCGGCAGCAAACACTGTAAATACTAATGGTTTTAGGCTATCAAGTGTTCAAAAACAGTATTTATGAGGGTGGTTTTATCGTTCTGCTAAAAAAGACACTTTACAGTGTTTTGCGCTCACGCACCTTGAAAGACGTTGGTATTTACGCTGTTTTTTTTGCAGCATTGCAACACATTGCAACACATCTGCAAATCAATGAAAAAACGCACTCTCAGGGACACCCGTTCTGTTGTTTTTTTGTATCAAAATTTGCAAAAACACTAATTTACAGTGTTTGGCGCCTTGGCGCGTCCAAAAAAAGGAGCCCAAAGCCGTCCCCAAAGGGTTCAAATTCTACTCCCTTCCAGATCCATGATTTTTGCATCTGTTTTGCCTGACAATTGGGCACCGGCTGGTATGAGGGGAAGAGTTGGTTGGGGCCCAGTTCATCGACTTTACTGCTGCTTCTGTTTCCTTTTCTCTTTCTTTTTGCCTTTTCTCTTCCTTGCGTTCCTTGTTCGCCTCTTTTTCTTCCGCTTCTCTTCCTCTTCTTCTCTTCCTGTTCCCTTTCTTCTGCCTCTTTCTCTTTCTCTTCTTTCTTTTCCTCTACCTCTTCCTTTGCTTTTCTTTGTCTCTTCTTCTCTTCCTATTTGCTTTCTTCTTTCTGTTTCTCTAGAAGAGGAAGAGAAGGAGAGGAAGGAAGAAAAGCCAGAGCAAGAAGAAGAGGAGGAGAAGAGACAGAAATCGCTGACAATGCAAGCCAACTCAGGCAGCATATCTCGCACCACTGGCATTAGAAGCCAAAAAGATACTAGGACAAAGCGCATAAAAACAAAGTCCGTTTGTGCGGGCATCCACTCTTTTTGACTTTTTGTTAATTGAAGGGCCTCTGGCGAGGTAGCGACTCGCTCCAGGCGTCAGGCGTGTCGGAGCAGCAGCAGCAGCGGCGAGCTCTGGCTCGGGCAACGCTGAACAGCATGAGAGACCAGTTGTTGACAGCATCAGGTTACACAGCCAAAGAAACAGAAGAAGGAGCACTTCCACCAATCGCTTTCCAGGCAACAGCTGCAGTCCCGCATGGGTGTGGCCCTGTCCAAGATATCTCAGGATGCTCAAGAATCATATACCAAAAAGATATGCAGAAAACATATATCACAAAACATTTGCAGTCCAATTTTTCACGAAGTGGAAAGCACAAGTTCACGAGTTGACTTGTCTTTTTGGAGCGGTCGGAGCCATGTGGCAAATAGAGCATCGGATGCGTGCAAAAGGAGATCGAGGAGATTTTTATTGGCACTGGGTTGACCCAGAATCAGGTCAACGCACGGTCCAAACGCTTCCAAGAGCACATGGACAGATCTGTTGAACGCAGCCGCCAACTTCTTTTCGGCCGAGTTTCCAACACGGAAACGCGAGGTGTGGGGAAAGCTTGTGCACGACAAGCTCAAGCTGATCGAGAATCAGCTTTTGAGACGTCCACCTGTGAGAACGCAGTGGGCTCATCTCATCCACAGTTTATGCAGCTTTCCAAGGTGAAGGTTGAGCAACATGGTTGAGCCATGTTGAGTCGCATCATTGCAGTTAGAAAGCGTTTAGGAGTTTATAAAATTTTAGGAATCTATGAAAGTGTTTTTTGGTTGTTTTATCGAAGTGTTTACAAACGCCTTTGGTCTCAATGTTTGATCTTAATTGGTCTAACATGTTGTGTGTTTGCGGTTGCAATGAGAGCGAAGGGGAATTTTCTTGTCAAGCGCTTGGCAACAAATGTGGGACCAGAGCCGTGCGCACCAGAGAAACGCAGAGAAGGAAAAAGACTGTGCATGTTTTTTGAGTATCGTCAGATGTCATATGATGTCATCAGATTATAGAAAACTTACTGGCCGTCAACACGCGTGGTTTTATAGAAAATTTGCTCCTTTTAAGGATTTAAGGGGGTCAAGTCTTCTCAAAATATAGATTTGTAATATTTTGTCAACACGCCTGATTTCATAGAGGTCTCAGTCAGTCTATGGTATACTGGGGGTCCATCACTGCATTTTATATCTATAAAATCAGGAGCAGGACCCCCCACCCCAGGATTGTACCATCCATCCGCCGCGCCCTTACCCAATCTAATTTCCGCACCAAAAGCATCCAAAAATAGACGAAATCACTGCCGTGTAATTTTAGAGGGTGGGTGTGCTTGGGAGAGCACACACTAGCTCAAAACCCTTAGAAAACACTGTAAATACCGTGCAAAATTTCAAAAACTGCTCTGAGAACTAGGCGAAACGCAATTTTTTTGATCTGTCTGTGCCCAGTCTCCATGTCCAATGTCAATGACAACAAATAACAGCTCTTCGTCTGCCCACTATCAATGTGCAACACCAATGATAAATATTATCAGGTGAATCTCTCTCTGCCCACAATGAATGTAGCATCATGAGCGAATGAAGATATAATACTATACATATCTAGATTCAATAGCTTTCCTCTGGATCTCTGGGAAAGTAGATTTCCTAGATTTGTGTATTTTCATTGAAGGAAAGCATTTGCAAGAAACACTTACATACATACTTATAGCTTTTTTAAAATACCATGACTATTTCCAGAGATCCAGCGGAAAGCTTTTGAAATGAAAGCTTTTTTTTTTCACAGAAGTGATCAGATCTAGAGGGAACCTTTTGAATTAGAAGTTTGTACATAAAGCAGTTTTAATATAGCAATGAATATTCCAAGGGATTACTTTAAACAAATACTATCTACTCAAAAACATAGTTTGTGTCTTATTCCCAGCACTCCTAGGGCAAAAAACACTGTAAAATATAGGGTTTTGTAACATGTGTGTTCTTAAACCAACTAAACTGGAATTACAATAGAATTAGGCAAACTTAAATTAGAAGATTTCAATCAAGATCCTTTTAACATTGATTGTGGAACTTGCTATTTATTAGATATTAGATTGCAATAAAAATCATTGCCAAGTTCTCTTTAAAACTCATTGTGGAAACTAGTTCTTACAATTAGATTTTAGTCAAAGTCCTTTTCAAAGTTGGTGGTGGCTTTGATTTAGTATCAGATTGTGTTTAAAGTCGATTTAAGATCAATTGTGGAAATTGTGATGCTTAACTAACTTGAATTGATTTTGTATCTGTTTGCTCCCCACTACAAGGCTACATCAAATAAAAGGACTTTAACTAACATCTAATTATAAGAATTGATTTCCACCATTAACTGTTAACTGAAAGTTAATTTTCACAATCAATTCTAAAAGGGTCTTGGTTGATATCCAATACACAAGCAATTCAATCAAATTATGTTGAAAAGAACATAATTTAAATCTAAACAACAAACAATTTCCACAATGATTTTGAAAAGGACATTAATTGACATTTAAGTAATGCCTA
Source organism: Durusdinium trenchii (assembly GCA_963970005.1). NCBI lineage: Eukaryota > Dinophyceae > Suessiales > Symbiodiniaceae > Durusdinium > Durusdinium trenchii. The sequence goes on from CAXAMN010011803.1 coordinate 84,663, forward strand.
ATTTCTACAATGAAATATAATAGGATTTTAATTGAAATCTAAGTCAAAATCAATTGCCACAATGATCTTGAAAAGGCATTTAATCGAAATTGAATTACACATTCATTTTTCTATAATTAGTCTTGAAGAAATGTTAATTGAAATCTAATATAAACATCAATTTCCCCAATGATTTTGACAATGATATAAATGAAACTTTGTTTGTAAAAAAATCTACAATTAATCTTAAACACGTTGTTAATAGAAAGCTAATGATACATCAACTTCCACCAATAATTCTGAAAGCGTTTTAATTGAAGTCTAATACCAAAATCAATTGAAATCCAATTTAACATCAAATTCCACCGTTAAACTTAAATGAAGCAAAAACACTGTGTTTTACAGTGATTTCTTGCAAAATCCTCTCCAAAATTGAGGTTTTGAGCTATTTTTTGATCAATTTTGTGAGATCCAAGCCTATCCCAATTTAGAGGGAATACCAAAAAAA
>CAXAMN010011803.1:85549-133831 GCA_963970005.1 Durusdinium trenchii
TTTTTTTGGTTTTTTGTTTTTTTGGTTTATTGGTTTTTTGTTTTTTTGGTATTCCCTCTAAATTGGGATAGGCTTGGATCTCACAAAATTGATCAAAAAAGAGCTCAAAACCTCAATCTTGAGAGGTTTTTGCCAGAAATCACTGTAAAACACAGTGTTTTTGCATCATTTTTTGCATGAAAAACATCTCCCAGGAGCACCCGTTCTGTAATTTTATTGGCGAACAATTTTGCTTCCGGCCAGCTACCATTTACCATAGCCTTTTCCAAGCCCCCGTGCTTTGCCCTTACCCGATCTAATTCCGCCACAAAAAAGCAACCAAAAATAGGCCTACCAAACGTCACTTTCTACCGGTAAGAAACGTTGAATCATTGATGTCAACTCCTTCACCAACAGTGTCCTCTTGCGCGCTCCCCCGAGAGCGGGATGGGCGGATATACATTGAGTGTTTGGGGGATAGATTCACCAAACCCAACACTAGAGTCTTATTCCAGGGAGGACGGGAGGGAATCCCACCCCTGAACTCGCGAGTGGAGATTCACCACACCTTTGATCCGCGACTTGGAATGTCCTTGGGAGACTCCATAGATGTAATCTGGTGCATTAACAATGAACAGTTAACACATACAAATACAACAAATGTATACATAAACCCATGATATATATATATTTTTTTTTTCTGATTCATCTTCGTTTGTGCCAATATTCAGTGCAGGGTGACCCGTGATTCTCGAGGCTCGGAAGTTGGAGCTGCGCCGTGCTGGGCGGGTCGAAGCGAGGCCCCGGGATTGGAGGGTTTGGACAAGTGGATCATATCGATTGGCGGTTTGTTTGTGTTCAATAAATGTTATTTGTTTTGATGTTTTCATGTGTGTAATAAACCCGGGAATTTGTGGGAAAGGGGCTCGGTTGCTCGTTTTTTTGGACCAGGCCGGTAGACCGGCATGGTTTTTCTTTCATTTGACCCTGAGTCCGTTGGGGTGCATTGTGTGTTTGTTTGTTTGTTTGCTTTTGGAAGATGTTTTGATGCAAGGTGGATGCCAGGGTTATTTTCTTGCCGTTTGTCAGCATCAAAATTTTGACCGGGTAAGAAGGTATGATAATATAATATGAACATGATTTACGACGCAAGATATGAAAAGGAACCTTTCGGATGTACCGGGATTGAAGTGACCTGACTGACAAGTATATCCCACATTGAGTTAGTCTTCGGGTGGGGTGCTAACTTGAGACACAGGTCTTAGAACGCATTCGAATAGGGGGTGCTGTACATGTTCGAAGATTCCACCTGTCTTCCCCCTTTCAGGGCAAAGATAGACCTATAGGGGCTGCGCAGGGGACCAACGGACCCGGGTCTCCTGGCCCGAGCGTTTGTCTGGTATGGCCGCAGTCCTCAACCGTTCTCAAGATTTGAAGATGGAGTCCAAACGCTGGGGATCCAAGTACATTCTTCTGAAGGATTGGAGACACAGTTATGTAGAATTGGAGGGACAAGTCTACCTTCTGAGAAGGTACTTGAATCCCTACAGGGAAAGGAAGACGATGTTACCATCCAACTGGGTTCCCAGTTCAACTGGCTGTGTCTTGCGAGACAACGGTCAATCGATTCATCATCTTCTAGGAATGTAAGCTGGCCTCATCCTCCAAGTACAATGGTATGATCGGCTGCTTTTGCTCGACCCTTTCAGCTGGGAGTTGAGCGTTAAAAGATGTTAAAGCAGCTCGGTCGATCTACTTCAGCAGTTCCATAAATCGGGGTGTCCTATAGGTGCCCCAGACGAGCCACTCACTGGGGGGTCCAAGCACCACGCAAAGGCCTACCAAACGGCCGGCCTGGCCTAGTCCCATCCGGTGGATGTGCTGCGCGTGTCGTTCGGCAGAAAGAACTCCGGAACTGCGCAGCACGGTGAACTCCCAGTGACCTCCACCACGCCATGGGGTTTCAGTATATATATACACTAGTATATATACATGAAGTTTTTGGGGAAACAACCACCAGGGGGGGGCCGACCCAAACTATGACACAGCCTGTTTGGGAAAGGGTATTGTTGCTGATCGGTTGAGGTGGTTGATTTCCGGGGTCTTTCTGGGGTGGCATCGATTCCAGTCGCATGGGTCGTGTCTCCCTAACAATCCATGGAACTGGATAATTTGCGCGTGATGTTTAAGATTTCTTTACCCGGACCCAGACGCTCCATGTATGCCATATATGCCTACATTGATTCCCAAAACCACCCCAATGTAGGCATATATGGCATACATGGAGTGTCTAAGTTAGGTCACTCAGGTTCTATAGATGTAATCCTCGCTGCCATTGACCTCGTGGCAGGCCCTGGGTGAATCCGCCCTTCTCTCCGAGGCGGGACGAATGCGGAGCTGAAGAAAAGGGCTTCGAGAGGTGGAAGATTGATACCCCACTCTCCAAGTACCTTCTCAGAAGGTACGACTGGACCTGCTGGCACTTACATGACAGTGTCTCCAATCACCGTACCTGAGAAGGTACGACTGGATCATACTGGATCCCTAGGGTGTTTTGAGGAACAAGACATGTGAAACGATGCGCGGACCTCGACTGTTTCCATGGGAAACCTGGAGTGAGACTTCCTGTTGTAAGACTTCTCTGTGCTGTGCCCGGTCTCAGACGTCTCCACCGAGGCCGCCGCCGCGGAAGCGCACGCCGCGCAAGAAGTCGGGTCGCCCCAGCGGAGCGAAGACCGGCGCTTTCCAATCTGAACTGATGTGTCTAGCTGAACTGATGAGGGCCAGGGGGTTTCTCCACCTCAGGAGAAGGTGGAATGTCCCGTTGTTTTGTTGGAACGCGACGGAACGGCCCGAGAAAGGTTCAGTCGCACGCGTGTTCGACCCATGCGACTGAAAGGATCGACCAAGAGGTCACTTTGAAGCACCAAGAAACTCATAGAACTGAATGACTCGTGCCTCGGAGTCAAACATGTTCTTTTCAGGCCATTTCTGGATCCAATACAGCTCACGTTCGGGCTCCAGTTCTAGGCTGAGTTACATATATGATAGACCGTCGAACCAAGGACCTGACCTCATAAGAATCACCTCCTCGGTCACTAAAATAACGGACATGCCACCGCTGCTTCTATTTGGGCTTAGGCAGCTCGCAGGCAAAAACGACCACTGTGCAAGGGTCCACGCAAGTTATTCGACTAGTGCATGAACATTTTGTTGAAGAGAGAAAGGATATGTTCCAGTCCAATGTCCAGAACGTCGTCGATCTTTTGGCCTGCCAATGCGGCGTGGCCTGACTGCGGGGCTAATAGGAAATGGCTCCAATGCGTGCCTCTACGGAGGACTTCAGGAAGGCTGTTTCTGCAAATCCGCTGCACAAGTCCTGCAAACTCTAATCACTTCACCCATCCCTGAGGCACATCTCCAAACATTCCCGGACACTCCATGGGACTGCCATATATGCCTACATTGGGGTGGTTTGGGGGGTTATATAATGTAGGTAAATATGCCAGTCCCGGACAGGTCCTGTCTGGGATTGGAGTTCACTCTCCAACTATCCCAAACATCACTTTCCCAACACGCCTTTCACCCAATAACACTCCCCCACCGAAAAACTCCAAAGCAATGCGCAGCAAAAGCCTTTCGCCCAATGATGTCCATACTTGGATAGAATAGAGGGGTCGATACCTGGTACCTAAATATACATCCATGCATATGTTATATATACTATTTATATACTATATTTACTATTCAGGACCTATTGCTTTATACACCACACCTTGGGTATATTCCCTTCTACTCAACCGACCACGGCTGTTTGCCATCTTTCACGCCGGCCGCTTTCTCAGTGTGTCGAGGTATCCGGTGCATCCCACGGATCCCCTGGCGCCTCGCCACCCTTCGGCGTCGCTGAGGTCGTCGGTCGCCGTGGGATTCGGGGGTGGCGAAGCCGGGTGTCGTGCCGAGTTTCGGACGCGATACGGTAGAACTAGTTCCCACCCCAAAGACCTTCGAAGCAAAGGTACATGGTACCACTAAGGGCTCTTGTGGGAAGGCCATCAAGGAATTGTTAGTTGAAGCAGAAGCTGATGGTGGGTGTTCTAATTAACATGATTCATTTAGGTTGCTGTGCAGACGGTGGAGGCGTTAAAGTGTTCATGCAAAGCTTGAAAGCAACCACAATGCCTATCCATTCAGTGGATAACCTTTCACCATTCTTGGGAGATTGTTTTCCCATGTTTTCCCCAGTCAAATTGAAAGGTCGACAAAAAAGAGTGTCGAGGGTACAGTCAGTCTGGCGCCAGCTGGATAAAGCTAGGAAAACCCATTCTCCGTGCTTGGTCCTCTATGAAATTGTCCTTTGAACTCCAAGAAATGCCTTTTGGACCCTGATTTTCGGATTTTATAGAGAGTGACTACCCTTATGTTTTCTGATCTTCGGCTGAAGGGAGTCCGAATCCAAAGCTCGAAACAGGCTGCCTGGGGGCCAGTGAACTGGATTCACGCACCGAAAAACGTGCGACCCAAGACGCGCGAACGAACGCGCGAACGAACGCGAACGCGCGACCGAGTCGGCGGGGGGGTCCGAGGAGTGAAATCGCAGACTTGCCATCGATAACATAGCCTTGCGCATACTTGCCATGACCTGTAAGAGTCACAACTTTAGAACAGGTCGCTCAAGCCCAACGCAGCTTTTCAACGAAGGGAACCTGTAACAGTCAAAAGATGGTCACATATTGTCACCTATTTTTCAGAAAGGCCTGCAATTTACTGACCATCATCATCCACATTTTGCAGGGAATAGGATATATGGAACATGAATCACATGTCTCTTTGGTCAATGAATGCTCCCTTGGAGACATGTCTCGCACGATTTTTCGCTGTGCCTTCGCTGTGCCAACCAACCAAGGCTTCTCTCGACAAACCGAGGAGAGGGACAGGATGGGTGGTTGTTTCTGATTAAAACTTAATTTGTGTTTCATTTTCCTGGGGTTCCCTTTGAGACGTCTGTCCCCTAATCCAAATATACCCATGGAGCCAGGGGTTAGCCAGGGAGTCCGAACGAACATGGATGGCCCACGAAGGCCTGGACTCATCCTCCTGGTTTTCAAAAAAGCCAGAAGGCCACACAAACCTCACGTTTGAAAAGGGTCGCATCTGCAGATGCGCGCAAACTATACCTCCGTTTTGAAGGTGGTTGGGGTGAGTGCCAGGGGTTCTAACCATCTTCTTGAGGATATGTGCCAGGAGCCCTAGGGATTCTCGTGCACACTCGAAGCCTTCTGGGCGTTCGCATTGGACGTCGAACGGAACTTCCATTGGTTCGCTCGGTGTTGGTTCCAATCACTGGTGAAGATTTGACTCGGTCCCAGACACTACTACACTATATAATATATATATATATATAACTCCTGGGGATCCAAGTACCTTCTCAAAAGGTGATTGCATATGTAAGCTTGGAGGGCCCAAGTACCTTCTGAGAAGGTATGTGGATCCCTAGGGTATATATAACATATTATATATGGATTCCTGTTCACCCCAAATGCCTTGGATTCTAAGGTAGGTCCACTTGGCTTAACCAACTCAGTCACCCACAACTGTTGGAACAAAACACTGCCACCTGTGTGGTGAGATGGTATGCTCATGTTGGATTTGTTGCTCAGAAATTTGTTGCTAAGAATCTGCTTGGAGAAGGTTCCCAATCAAGCAGTTTTTCATTTTACCAGGTCAAAACCCACACCTTACATAAAGGATCGCCGTGCACTCCTTAGGAGGCGAAGGCCACGCAACTCACCGAACAAGGCCTTTTCGGGGGCCCACGCGGTGGTGGTCGACGCTCCAAAGCGGTTGGGCTGAGGGAACCGAGCCCTGCGGCAAGGTTCTGGAATCGCCTGGCGAGGTTTGATCTTATTCCCAGACACGACCTGCCTGGGACTGCCATATATGCCGCCCCATTGACCCCCAAAACCACCCCAAGGTAGGCATATATGGCATACATGGAGTGTCTGGGATTTGTCCTTTATTGTTTTGTTTCTTCATTCTACCAGGTGTAGGGAGTCTTGCTGGGGAGTGTTCCCGTGGATACTCTAATCTGTAGAGCTTGAAAGACTCACTGAAAAGCCGGTTTGCTTGTAGATGCTTGTACGACCAGCAAAATGAGGTCCTTGATCGAAATGGACCTGTATTGAAATAGGGAGACCTTCCAGTTCGACCCGAAAGAAGAGAAATGGACCAAAAAGCCAGTTTGCCAGGGTGTTTTCCTATTTAAAAAACCATGGTGCTATATGTCTTTATGTGTGTGATCTCTTCACTCACTTCTCGGTTGTTGAATACAAGGCTGCCGACAAGGCCGGTCCAACAAGCCCGGGCTTCGTTGCCAATCCTGCGCACCGTCGAAGGGACCAGGTTGTGGTATCCAGTCGTCCAGCTCCAGTCGTACCTCCGAAGGTTCAGAAGGTATGACTGGACCGTCCAGACTCTAAACCCACCCCAGTCCCACCTTCTCAGAAGGGTCGACTGCAGCCCCAGGGTGTGGATGGTTGGCGAGCTTTTCGATGGGTGAATCGATGTGCTTTGAACCGCTGGAACGTTTTTCTACAGTGACAGGCTTCAATATCGGAAAGCAAAAAAAACTGAAAGGTTTCATCAGGTGTTTGATGTTAATTTCTGCCCTTTTCATGATTTTTGACTAGACTATAGGCAATATTTTGTGTTCCCTATAAAAGGTTAATTCCCTTCATGGGCCATGGGAGCCCAAGTTTTATTGGAGTCTACAAATGTTTAAATATATAGAGTGACAGCATTTGGCATCTGGCAGTCTGGTTGGCGCCTGCATGCACCTGCATGCGCTTCCACCTCCTCGCCAGGTGTCAGTCGACTCCACCAGTTGAGATGGCCCTCGCTGGAGCTGGAAGTCAGCTGCAATTCAGTCCACTGTGACGTCCGGTGTTCATAGGTGTCACAAATCCATGCCTCATAGGTGTTCAGTCCGGTGTGGTTTATATATATGTTCAGCACGGTGTTCAGCACGGTGTTCAGTCCGGTGGCTTAAGGGACCTCGAAGGATTCCAGGGGTCATGTTGATCGGATCTTCTCACCGGTCACTGGTCGGAGCGTGGACGGAAGCATCGCGCCATATCCCACCTTTAGGGCAAATCTGTGGAATCCTGGAGATTTGGGACGCCTGACATGCTTTGCTTGAGCGCTTAGTATGCTGTTTGGAGGTCTGGCTGTCTGGCAAGTTTTCCCCTTTTTTGAAGGATGGTTGCAACATGAAGGGATTCCGAAAAGGACATGGAAACTAGGGATTCAGCACGGGTCAATGTAGAATTGTATAATATATATATATATATGTATACTGTATACATATAAATTGAAGCTGACAATCACATGACAATGCCCTTTTGTTGTGCGTGGGAGAAGCGTTCAATCTCCAAGATCACACAGATTTCAAAGCTTTTCAGATCTTGCTGCCGAACCAAAGGCAGTGGCAGCCGAAACATCTGCGGCAGCTGCGCCAGCCAGCGGATGAAAAAAATGTGAAGCAGCAAAACTGGTACCGGGATTGAGTAATGAAGGATTGTTTTCTAGATGTTCTGCGCCGACCAGGGTCGCCCAGCACTCGACTGTTGCGAGCTTACGCAGTCTTCCTTCTTAGCGTGGATAGACGGCCAAATTTGAGTGCTCAGTTCAGAAGAGCTGTTCCCATCAAGAACGCCGTCGCAGGCAAGGGTGTTGACGTGTTGACCTGAAGCCTTGCGAGCTGCGTGCTGTTGCAAGTCTGATCGCCCATGACGACCGCATGACGACAACGGGTTTCCCCCCGAACGCTACATGGAGGCGCCCCAGGCTCGTCTCCGGTTCTACAGCGCGGCTACGTTCGGACGTTCCCTCCTTGCCAGTATGTCCGGGCATCCCATGTGTGCTGCGTCACCGCCGGGAGCAGGAAGGAACCAGACTCCTTCCTGTTGGCGTTTCACACCCCCAGCTTTCAGAGGGCTACTCCACAGGCTCCCCGCGCCCGTTTGCTGGTGTCGTTGTGGATGCCACACGTTCCTTCCATGGCATGCCAACGGCATCCATCAGCTGTTGGCCTGCTCCGTTTCTTCTTTCCGCTCGACCGCAGCCTCACGAAGCCCCACGAAACGCCCACGTTGAACACGCGGCAGACACGACCAGGGTGGCCAGGCCGCCTTGATCGTAAGCCACGCCGGAGGATGGATCCGTTCTGAATGCAATCCCTCATGATTAATGTATTGGATGTCCCAGATAGGATAGAGGTGAGATTCTTCGAACTCAAGGTGCCAAAAGAGATGGACGATTGACTGTCAAGTACCTGTTCTCATTGGTTGGGGACTAAATTCGAAGCCCCTCTTTCGAGTCCAACCGATCCAGAAAGATTCGGAAGTGATGATGTGTTTCTCGTAGTCGAATTCTTTTCGATCATACGTGGCATGTAAAGATCAGAAAACGCTTTTAAACACATTAAGAATGCGGAGCGGTATTGTTCTCTTCCATTCGTCCCCCAAAAAGGATTGTGACAGGAAGCCTTCAGCTACAGAACTTCTTTAGGTTGGAGGCCATCGCTAGTAGGTTGGAAGCCTGTAGGTTGGAGGCTATCGCTAGTAAGGCCATCGAAGGTTCTAAACTTGCAAGGTTGAGATGCGCTGAATGAGGAATTCTCTCTCTCTCTCTCTCTGTCTCTGTCTCTCCGGATCTATTCAGATCTCCATGAGTTTGGTCGACCAAGCTGGTCTTGGCCAGCTGAAGCGCCCATCAGCCTCAACAGCCGCTTCACCTCACTTCCACTACGACGAACGTCATTTGCTTCAACTGCAGCTTGGGCCTTTACGAAAACCCCGTGAGAAAAGGCCCACCACGTGAAAACTAGTAGGTTTGGGGTTGAAGAGATTGGTGTGTGCGTGTCCACCTTACATATCTAAATATGTTCAAGTCTTTTGTTCAACTCTTTTTGCACATGCTGACTGAAAATACACAACATGTGAACATACACAACATGTTGGACAGGAACCACGTGCATTGTACAGCTGTCTTCATGGAACTGACGGCAAATCAAATCCACAAGAACCAGCCAGAACCTTGTCAGGAGCAAACACAAACACCACACACACAACAGGGGGCTAGAGAAACCATTATATAACACACAGGCAAACAAAGACTGTACCTGAATCCATGTCAGTTCTTTGCTTTTGGCATCTTTTGGCCAATCATACCCACGCCAACTGTAGCAATCCCAAAATTCGTGCCAGAGATCAAGTCTCTATATAAATATATAATGTATATATGAATATATTTAGATATCTTTAGTTCTTTCTTTTCCAGAGCCTGGCGTTTGGTCCTCCTTGGCCTCACCCCCCTTTACAGCGCCGCGTTCCAACGCCGGCTCTCCTCGTGGCCCGGCCCAGCTCCCCCTGTCCCGGACCGGACCGGACGTCGCGACGAACAACGAAGCCAAAGCACGAAAGGTCTGGCGTTTTGGGGAGAAAGCCACTGTGACGAGACACGCACTGCCGGCGACGGACGCTATGCAAAAGTGAAGAAACAAACACCGAAAGCGAAGAGATGAGCAGACATGGTCCACCTACCAGGATTTTCGGGAGCTCCAGGTTTGGACCCATGCCGCAGCCCTGGAGGCGCTGGGACATGGAGCTCCAGGTGAGCTTTGCTTTTGTGAGCTGGCGTGCTACATGAGGAGTGACACCCAGCCATACATACTTATGATCCTCCATGCAGGTTCAAGCACGCACAGACAGAGGCTAACCTGCAAGAATACAACCTGCCAGGACAAACATGCCAGCAATGCAGTAGAGGCTTACGGCAACAAAAGTTGGACTGGAGTAGAGGCTTGCGGCTTCGGCGCTTTCCACCATAAAGCCAGACCACAAGAGATCAAGGACCGAACACAAACATCCTTGTTTACATCCGCCCACTGTTAGCAACCGAGGAACGCCCCTCACAAAAACCATTCACCTGACGGCGGTTCAAACACCTAGCGTGTGACTGTAGAAGCAGGACTGAGTAGTGATTTGGTTTCGATGCGCTATCAGAAACAAGTAGCACGGACGTAGTCTTGCGACACGTCAGTAGCACGCTCCTGTGCCCGGAGTTCTTTGTACTGTAAGATGTTTGCCATGGAACTGTGGCTTTCACCTGAAGAGAAGACACCGACCGAGGGATGATTCCAGTTGTGCTTGGCCGGGGCTGTTCGAGGCATTCGACGCCCAAACCGACCCGAGACATGTTGGAGTGAACCTGGAAGGGGAAGGGGTCCACAGCATGGATTTTAAGGTTGGAAAGGTGGCTGAAGGATGGCCAGTTAGGCCTGAAGGATGGCCAGTTAGGCCTGAAGGATGGCCAGGTTGGAAAGCATGGATTTTAAGATGGCCAGTTGGTTGTGCGTGTGTGTTTTTAAAGAACAGGCCTGGCGGGGGGGACGTTGGGGGGGATGCTTCTGCGCTGCCCGTTTGGTGTGAGCAGTATGGGTTTCCCCATGCCAACCAGAAGAAGAGAAAACAGACAACACATCGATGTATAGGGGGGCTTTCTCTTTATTTCCTGTGTGCTATGAATGGGTTTGGTTCACAAGAAGGTGTGCTCACACGGAACCGGAACCTACTGCGTTGAATTAAAGCAGTTTAAGTTTCTGACCAGAACGGGGGCGTGTTTTCAATTTTAAAGGTTTGCCAAATGGGTTTGCCATGGTTTTCCAAGGACATGGCTCACTTAAATAAAGATGTATATATTTAAACGAACAAGTGTAATTAATTGGTCTAGATCAATCGTTTGTGTGTGGCCTTGCGTTGCTGCAACGGGCTGGAGAACCGCATGCAATATACAGAAGCATTGTTCAAACAAACTTGAGTTTGCCACGGGCTCCATTCCATTCTATGTATATATATTAGGTTGTAATTATTTTTTTGCCGCTGCGACCGTTGCAAAATAATAATGCGAGAAGGTCGGCAGCACAAATACGGCAACATGGTGTTTGCCGCATGGTGTTTTTGTGACCGGTGTTGTCCAAAATTTGTTATATGTTTTTTGCTTCCTGTCGCCAACTGTGGGCCCCCAAGGATGGAAAAATTAAGAGAAAAAACATGGAACGGGGATCCTAAGCCTGGCCAAATACAAGTTCAATAAACCGCGGCTGCCACTAGTACCCCGATGCCTACTTGGAGTGCAGTTGGCACGTTTTTCTTCTACTCAACTTAACCTGACCATAGAGTGATTCCATTCCATTCCACTGGTTCACCAACACCACACAATTGTTGAGTTGTCCTGTTGTTGGTCGTGTTCCTTCCCGGATGCTTTTGGACACAACGTGCAAACAATGCATCACGACTTGGCCAACATAACTCTCCACACTTTCACGCCTCAAACACACTGCTTGGGGTCTCTTGCCGGGATAAGATCTTGTATTTCATGGTCAGTGGGAAACGGTGTAACAATGCGTCCGTTCCCTGGCCAATCGTCAATGCGTCCAGGCGTTTCTGTGCATTAGTTGTTGTTTGTGCCATTGTTCTGTGGCTCTTCTTTTGGGCGTGCCCGCAGCAAGCTGGAGTTTCGATCTTGCACCTTGTGGTTGCAATCGGCGCGATCGGCGGGCTACTTTGGCTCTCTCATGGACCCCGGGCGTGAAATCACAGATGTAGTTCGACACCCGGAAAGGCCGTCATGAGCCCCCCTTCCGGGGAAGACGCGCCTGCAGAGCAACCTGGCGAGGTGCGGAACGGAACCGTCCTCGCAATTCACAAAGGTGGAAATCAAACGGCTAATGACAAGCATGGTTCATGCATATACATACACAATCGCACATACTTGTGTGGTAGCATGCGGCATGCGGCAGTAATATTCCAATGCACGGTGCGTTCAGAGCTTGCGACCCAAAATGCGGCCAGCGATTCCCAAGTCTTCCCAAGCTACGAAATATACAGGTGTTTTGATTTGAACTAACATTCAACTGCTGGGAATTGACCGGAGCCCCTGGCTATTGAATCAGCAGCCCGTCGTACGTACAGCATCGTACAACCATATCACGAAAGGTAGCCCTTTAGGGGATACCTTGAGTTTGTCTTGCGAAGCAAGTGTTGGCGCGTCCGGGTCTAATAATTTATCATTCAATTCAACCCCCCCCCGTTTCGAATTGATTTCTCAATACAGACCCGCCCCCACGCCCCCTTGGAATTGATTTTTCAATACAGACCCTCCCCCCCCTCTAAATTCAATTCTCTCCTGGAGAACGTCTTCGTGAGCCTCTCATGATTTCAGGGTCGTTGAAACCCTCTGGAACATTCAGAAAGAGTGCATATGAAATTCTAATCACGAAAGGTGTTCCGCGAGGGGATACATACCTAGAGTTTGTTTTGTGAAGCACGTCAATTCTCTCCTGGGGACCGTGTTCGTGAGCCTCTTATGGTTTCAGGATAGTTCGATGATCTGGGCCATGGGGCAAGTTTGTTTTCTTCAGAATTTTATTGAACATTTCAAGAGCATATGTTTGAACATTTCGAGTGCATATGAACATGTATTTGCGACAGGTCGCCTCTGAGGGGATCAACCACCATGTCGAACCTTGCATTTTTGTTCCTGCCTCTCGCGTTCTCTTCTCTTCCCGCTGTCCTATCTCTCGTGTTTCCCTCCTCTCAAGTGAGAGGTCTGTTTGTTTCACGCGCGAACACGAATTATATACTACTGGTAGTAGTACCGGTTTGTGTTTGTTCCTTCAAACATTTGCAGCGGCTTAGTCGTGTGGTTTTAAACAATTGGTTTTCAATTCTATTGAATGTTCATGACCAGTTGGCATGACTAATGGTTCGACATCACAGCTGGTGATGGTTGCCAGTTGTTGCCTCTTCGTTTCGTGTGGTACCGTGGTGGATGGCTGGTGCTGTCAGTGTTGTCAGTGTTGTCCTTGCCCGGGGCATTTGTCACGTTCCAGCCGTGAATTTGCGCAGGCGTTGTCAACTTTGGCAGCAGCTCCAAAGTGGTCAATTCCCAGGTGCAGAGAATCATAGTGACACAGGTTGTGGAGACATGTTGCCAAGAAGAATAATCGCACTTCTGTGGCCGTTATACCATTCCGCCCCATTTGTGTATGGAAATTGTCCGGGGAAGAGCGGCACAGGGAATGGAACTAGTGCGCGTTGAAAAGTTTGGGGGGTGAAAAAGAAGGAAACACACATCAAGATACTGCAATAGACATCCCTATACTGTGCCATATATGTATGTGCAACTAAAGTCCCGAGTTTGAAAAATTTGCACCCATCCCGCTGCTACTGATACACCATTGGGCTTGGCAGTAGTACGGCACGAGGCTACGCCGCCAGGACTGGTTGTCGTCATTGGTTGCATTCCGAAGACCACGTTGGGAGAAAAACTGCCAACCAGTAGGTGGAAAAACTACGTCAAAAGTTTGTTGCGCATCATTTGCGGACTCTCCACACCTTTCCGCGTAAAAAACGCATGCGGCAGGGCATCCAGAGAGGGCGCCAAGAAGGTGCATCTCTCAAAGAAACATCAGCTGGTCAGACACCAAGCTCAGACGATGCCAAAACATTGAAATTCAGAAGCAGGAGTGCTCGCGACCAGAAGGTGGAGAACATTGTAGAACGTGGTTTTCAACATGGTGATGATGACCCTCCTTTAATGTTCAGGCTACTTGTTTTTTTCAACCACTTCAATTTTTTCCCAATCAGTCATTGCCCGATGGCCATCTCCGGTCTAGTTGTGTAGTTACGAGTCCAACAACTCAACGTTATTTTTTGTTCAGAGTGATTGTCTAGTTTCCTCATGGGTGCATCCTTTTCCGAACTGGATTTTCATTTTGTTCCGGATAATCTTGTCCCGGTTAATTAAGCAAATCCAAGCTTTGACCTAGCACCGTTGCACTTCGTGCCTGCTGAGGATCGACTGGGTGTTGAGTCTCCAGGGCCTGGTGCCTACACGTTCCGACCTTGGGATGCCACAAGTGGACTGGAGGACCCCCCATACACTTGCAGAGGCACTCTTTTATTGACAAAAACCGGGGAATAGTCCTGTTGATATATTGAGTGTGGGTGTGTGGAAATATTTTCCAAGAGGCTTCCGACCTGCGGTGCGAACATAAATTACAAGGAATACCCACTTTGGGAAAGGACACCATAATAAGGTCATCATGTGGGCCCGTGCAGCGGGGACCAACGTCCCAAACTACGCCTCGAGAAAGAGCTGGTTGTGGGCCCTGCACTGCACTTAGGCCCCTGATGAAACACAAGGACAAGGAAACCACACTGATTCACTGACTGAATTGAGCACGCGTGATGAACCCTGGTACATGTTGACACATCACTGGCCCAGCGCTGAAAAACTAAGGCCATTACGGCAAAGGAAGAGTCCCAGCTGCAGCTTCGGGACCCGTATCACCAGCGGGGTTTGGTGGGACAAGATGCTGAACAAGGCTGAGCAATTTCAAGGGAAGGAAACCTGTGATGAGGCTGTCATGCCAATTGCGACAACATCATGGAACAGTGCAACTGACATCACTCACAAGATCGGGGAACATTGAGCAAAACTTGCTGCGAGGTTTTCTGTACAATTGTTTTTTTCCGTTTAGCACCGTTGCAACCATGTACCTTGCCTTGTACGCCTTTCGCTGGTTGAAATCACAGAGGGCACACCCCTCCGTCGTACATCGCCAAATTCAATATATGGTACTCGTACCGCCGACGCCGACCCATCGATAATCAAGGTCGGACATCATGCGTTCTGTCGACGACGACGGTTTGTGTGTTCAGCACGTTTTGTTGATGTGTGGACCAACAACAACCAAAAACAAAAAAACATGCAGGTTCTTCAAAAAGACCTGTTTGGAGAGCCCAGCCGTCACCTTTCGCAGGCCTTTGATTTAGAGACTTAACCAATGGTGATCTCAAGATGGGTCACTTTGAAGAAGCATGGTGCAGGTTGCACCATTGCGGTAACAGGTGTCTTCTATTTTGTGGGCAATGTCCCAGGTGTGGCTCAGTCGCATGACGAGTTCGCATCGGTAGGACCAAGACATGCAACAGCTGTCCCATGAGCTCATAGATTTTTTAATTTTGGAAGTTAGTTTCACTATCCCCACCCCCTTAACCATTGTTTTGAGGGGGGGGCCTGAAAAATGTAACTTCCAATTCCCCCCCCCCCCCCCCCCCCCTGAAAAATGTAACTTACCCCTCCCAGGCCCAGCATTGAGGTACATGAAGCCGGGGGGGGAGGGGGTCTAAAAATGTAACAACATGCCTGCGAGGGATGTAGTTACATCATCTGGACCCTCCCTTCTTTGGGGGGGGGGGAGAGGGGCGGGGGGGGAAGGGGTGTGAAAAATGTAACTTGGAGTGTGCGAGGTTGAAAGTTACATTTAATAAGCCCCCTCCCATTGGGGGAGAATGCATTGTGCAGAGTCTTGTGATGTCATTTGCCTGCGATAGTAGCAGGAATGGATCAAGAGAGAGGTCGTATGATGTTGTATGAAGTAAGAGCTAGTCAAAGACAATCAAAGCGAGAAAATCAATGCAGTCAGAACACAGGGTGAAAAGGCATGTGTACATGTAACATCATGTTACATATGCCAGCTGCGCAAGCACATTCCAGGTGATACTGCATGCTTCCAAGGCCTGGACACACCTAAGTTACAATTGCTTATGGGTCCACAGCACATCACAACAAAACACAACAAGTCCACCAAAGCACTCCAGTTGAAAAGGTATGTTTAAATGTAACATGTGACAGCTGCACATAGCACAGATTAGGTGAAAATGCATGTTTCCAAGACGTCCACATGTCTAAGTTACATTTCTTTCTTGCATTCTGGTCCAACACTGCTGACACTGTGGCACAGCAGGTCTAGAATTAAACGCACTCCTCCCACAACATCAAAACAGAAGAACTCCAACCAAAGCACACCCAGTGATAAAGGCATTTAAATGTAACATATGCCAGGTGCACACAGCACAGTCTGGGTGATAATGCAAGTTTCCCAGGCCTGCGCACACCAAAGTTACATTTCTTTCTGGCATTCTGCAGAGGAACCAGCTGATGAGAAGAGTTTGCGTAGTCGAAGAGCGCAGTCGAAGAAGAAAAGAGCCCATACTCTTCAAGCAGCCTCACTGAGTCTTGCGTAGTGTTACCTTGAACCATCCTAGACCTGAAAAAATGTAACTTACATTTTTTACATATTTAGTTACATTTTCCCTGGAATAATGTAACTTGCATAAGTTACATTTTTCATTAAAAGCCTAACAAATGTAAGTTACATTTTTCCAGGTATATGTAAAGGGCTAAATGTAAGTTACATTTTTTCAGGTCCCCCCCCTGCTAAGGGGTAGGGATGTTTCACTACGTTTCACCTATATGTGGCGATATGTGGTGGGCCAAAGGCTTCAATCAAAAGACTGGTTCAATGAATTTTTTGCAACTTCGTGCTGCCTGGAAGCCCAAGTTTTCAGGCATCACTATCCCTTTTTGGGGTCCCGTGCGCCAAAGCGCTCGCAGGAGTGGTCGACGCCCTTCCTCCGCTCCGATGTGTGCAGTCTCAGTGGCTTCGGGAGCGGGAGGTGCCCCTAAATGGGCCAATGGCCTGGGGAACAGCAGAAAACATGCCTGTAGGTTTTCCTTTCAAAAAGGCGTCCCACATGCCACTTGTCTCAAGCAATTTCTTCGAGGTGGCCGGTCTGTTGTAAATAGCGTTCCGGCGTTTTGGTTTTGCAGGTGCTGCTGCTGTGCTGGTGCTGGTGCAACATCTCATGCCAGGGATGACAACATTTCCCAGGGATGGCATCATGTTTCAGCAGGGGTGACACCAGGTCATGCCAAGGATGACATCATGTCATGCTCAGACAGACATCATGTCATGCAAGGGGTGAGATCACGTCATGCCAGTGACATGATGTCATCCCTGGCCCTGTTATGACATGATGTCACCCCTGGGCATGATGTTGTGTCGTTCTGAGCATGACAAGATGTCATTCTGGGCATGACATCATGTCATCCCTAGCATGACACGATCATCCTTTGCATGATGCAGAATGAAACGCCGATCCAGAACCAGCACCCTCACCATCACCAGCAAAACTAAGCGCCGACCCGGCACCAGCAGCAGCCGCAGCAAAGCCAAAACGCCCATCCAGAGCCAGCACCTGCACTCATGCCAGGGATGGCATCATGTCATTGCAGGGTGACATGCTGTCATATTGCGCATGAAACCGTGTTGTGCAGCAATGACCATCATGTCGCTTGGGCAGCTTTGGCTGGTCCTGCCGACCTTGCGGTCTTACGTTTGTGTTAGGCAAAGCGGGCATTTAGCTGATAGATGCTGCGCATATTGGCGAACTAGTATGATGTTGTGTGCTGCGGTGACAGCCGGCCGTCCTTGGCGTGTCCTCTGAACCTATACACGTATCTGGCGTCTCTGAACCTATACACGTATTGAGCGACTGAGGGTCGCCCAGTCATATGGTCCATGAAACAGGGATCCGAACTTGGAACGACCCGCAGGAAAAAACCCGACGACTAGTTTTGGTCATGGTTGTTTTTTTGTTGCGGGTCATGAAGCAACCGGTGCCTATGTAGGGGGGACAGATGGGGTCATGTTTTCCGGAAGACGATTGATATTTGATGAATTGTGCTCCTTCTGTGTCTCTCAGATGCCGTGCGCCCTGCAGCGACCTGCTGGCCATGATCGCTTCAGCGGACGCTCCCTGGGCCATGAGTGGGAGTGGCAGACTGACCTGGGCCATGCCGTCCACGTATCATGGTAACATGACAATGTTTGAGGAGTGCGTACCACGAGGTTCAGGTATTGAACCTTTTTTAACTAGTAATTGGAAAATGGCCACAACTCCCGGAAAGTTGCTGGTTGTTGGCCTAGGCTTCCTTTTGAGCAAACCCAGTCTGACGGAACTTGCTGTTTGAAACCCTACCATTTGGCCATTTGGCTTGCTTCCCCTGCGAATCTCCAGAAAGGGGTCCCGCAAGGTCCTACCAAACTAGTGATTTTGGGAAGTGCGAAGGTGATGACTGGCCACTTCGATTGGAAGGAAAGCAGGGCACTGGTTCGGACTTCATTTGGAATCCAGGCGGGGCCATTCATTGTGTGCCGTTCATGGGCTGACCCTATCATGCCAATCCTCGACGCACTGTGTACATCATTTGCCCATAACATGATGACCATTAATCAATCTACGCCCTCCAAACTGAAAAGGCTTTACCATCCTGGTATAAGTGGTGATTGACAAACAGTAAATCTTAGACTTTGTAGTTGAAACACAGAACCCAAAACTGGACCACTGGAGGGTAATTTTCCTGAACACACAGGCTGTTTTCAGGTTCTATGTTAAAATTTGCCATATGTACCCAGGTGATTCCAGGTGTGCATGTATGTTTTCTTGGGAGTTGCCAGCCTGGACCAACCAGCTGTGCACTGAGGCGCTGCAGTTTTTACCCAGAGCTAGTCGGGCGACCATCGGACTCGCGCGGAGGTGACGGCGGTGAAGACGGGGGGTCGTGGGCGAGAGGATCCAGAAGTGGCAGTTTGTAGGGACCCCAGGTTGATTGATATGTGGTCATATATGTAAATAAGTCCCTTCAGGTCAAAATTCAAAGATGTCACCAGTGATGAAACCCTTGGCCTTCTGGAATCAAAAGGTTTCATTTTATCAGAGAAGGGTCAGGTTGATGGACATTGAATGACGTCACACACATGGAACCGCACACCCTACCTGTTTCCACTTCAACTCCATATTGTGTGAATATGGCCAGGAAGAATGGAGCAGGATCTAATTATAACCAAAGCTCAGGTACAGTAGACGCACCTGCTGTCAGTTTGCCCTTGGTGATTCCCACATGCATGATCCACCCAACGCAATCTGACTTGGTTGCTGTAACTCACTATAGCGTCTCAGAATATCGCTCTCTACATTTATGTGCGTCCATGATGTGTATATGATGTGTACATTTGTCTACACCAAAGATACCAAAGAGGCAATCCTTCGGCAAAGTCTAGACATTGTTTTAATCTTCCGGCCCCAGTGCTTGGCAGTGGATTCCATCTCAAGTCGATGCTCTGCTAATTTCCCTTCACACACCTGTTTCTATCAATAAGCCTGGACTTTGGTGAATGCCAGCTCGCATGTTAAACCATTGTTTCTCAATCCTCCTCAAACAGCATGAATATCAGCCAAAACGCTGGACCCCATGTGCCGGAAGGGACGTGGTCCCAGCGCAACCGGATTTGCGCGGAGCCTCAACCATGAACGAAGGCGTACCATCATTCCTCAGCCTGTGTTCCAACGGAGGTTGAAGAACCCGACAGGCGATCCCATAGGTACCCCAGCAGGGTCCTATAAGGTCATTGTATCTATTGACTGTTTTGTGAAGGATGGCACATGGTCGATGTGAACTGCTCTTAGGACCGTGCTTGGACCTTCCGAAGGTGCATGTTCAGAAACTATCTCAGTTTGCAAGGAGCTGTTGATCGATGTTTCTCGTGTTTTTTCTCGCGCAATTTGTTGATGTGTTGCAGGTTCAAGGCTTGCAGAGCTGCAGCAATGTCTCCTTTGACTTTGCTGGTGGCAGGTCACCATGCAAGAAGTGGTACAATTTGCATATGGCATATCCCTTTGTCACCAGGTCAACACTGAACAACACCTCTTCCTTGGTTTCGCTCCCTTGCTTGCCATATTCCTCCACTGGAGTCCAGAGCTGCCCCTTTGCGACGGTGGACCGTGTGGCCCCCCGGAGCCGCCGTGGTCGCCATGGCGGCTCCGACAGTGCCCACGGTGCCCTCGTTGCAGTTCGCCACCTCCGCTGGGCAGTATGACGCTTGGTCCAGCGGGCGGCCCTGAGGCTTGCAGGTTAAGGGATGTCCCATTCACAAGCCCTTTGGTGTGTCCTATTACTAAGCTATATCGCAATCTTTTGCATAAGCTGAGCGTTCGCCTATTCAACATCTTTGTGGCTTTTGACGAGCTCCGGTCACGCGAACCCTTCTGTTACTCCATTGATGGGTGCACAGTGTGCGGGATCATGAGTTTCTTTTGGCGAATTGCTTGGGACTCGCGTGCATGTTCCTTTTCAATTGACACTTCACACAAGCCTCGTCGTTTTGGGTCGACCATCGACCACTCAGCTACATGAGGTTTGCACTACCAAAAGGGTGGAGCCTAGAGTTGAATCATTTTGAAGTGCGCCAGCTGAGTAGCACCACAAGAAGCATCAAATTATATCAAGTTCACATCGCAGCCGGTTATATAGAATTACTGTGAACCATCCTTGATTCAGGGGGTTGGTGATGTTTTCTTGCGCAAGAACCCCAGCTGTCCACACTTTTTCAACTCCGTAGGTCCGTAGCTGTTCAGAAAGAAGAATCCACCTTGATCTTGTGGCCGTGCAAAATTGCTCCCCAAAAACTGGCACATCCTGCCGCTTCAGATGGGAGCAGCCTGCCAGCTCTATAGACCCTCCAGCTCTGTGCCGTTTCGCAGTGACGAGTCCAGAACACCGAGGAAAGCTTCTTGGTGGAGAAACTGCAGGGCCTCCAGGAGCAGCTTTTACAGCAGCACACCCATGAGGCCAGTGTACTGGTGTTTTTTTCTCCCCAATAGCTGCAAGCTAGAGGGGTTCTTACTTCTCAATGGTGTGGCTTTGGATCGGCGTTGGTTCTTTAGATGCCTTTTACTTCTGCGTCGACGCGTAGCGAACGGCGAACGGGTGAAGCCTGAAGAGTGGAAGTTGCAATGTGAAATACCATGTGAAACCCAAAGAGGGTTGGTTCAAAGACAAGCTGACCTTCCTGGCCCATATCCTGCCTCAGAAGTCGTCGACAGGTTCTAGGTGCTTTTGTTGTCAGGCTTTACTGTAATGTGGGAAGTGTGCTAGGCTTGGCTTTGACATCCCAGAGTCTTGCCATCTATGAACCCAGTCAGGCCAATAATCTTTGAACCCGGACCCCATACTTGGTGGATATATGTACCACATAGTGTACCACATGTATCCACGTGTGTTGTGTCTACCTATATGTAGGCACCGTCGTATTTGTCACCAACCCTCCAGTAGCCGGGCTGCGGGAGATCACCGGGCCTTGGAGCCGCTCTGAGCCGTGGCAGGTGTCACACCTCCGCAGTGCCAATCTACTGTTCCTGGGCGGGATCGCCGTCGATCGGGTGGCTTCGCAGGGCTCAGGGTCGACTCTCGGGGTGTCGAACAACAATATATTATATAGCCCTTAAATGCCCTTAAAGATATAGGTGAAAGGGTGTGTGATGCTTCGATGGACCACCCCTGATCAGGGGGCCCGACGTGTTGGTTTCTTTTCTTCTCCCCCCCACTGGGTGAGCCCAGTTCGACCGCAAGTTGCCAGCGGAATCGGCGCGTGTCACGATCGCGCGCGTGTTGAGGCCCCACACTGTTCGACCTGGCAGCGCGAGAGGTGGAACTTCCAAGACAGGTTGAAGAACCTTACTTAAATGGGCGGTGGATTTTACTAAGTAGTTAAGAACCTCACGCGATTTACACAAATTTACTAATTAACTTAGGTTGTAACCTTGTTTAAACTAGGCTTTTGAGAACCAACAGAGTTAAAGAACCCTATAGGACTATCCCAGTTCGGTACCTCAGGTTGCGGGTTCCAAGCGATATAAGGTCACTCTCCACCTCAGGTCCCATTCGACTCGATCAGGTCACTGGTGTCCCTTCGATCGCTCAGTCTTTTGGGGGTTTTGTGGATGGTGCTTGGCCTGGCCTTTCGAGGCGAGGGTCTCAGGCATCTCCTCACCTCTACCTTCCCAACTGAGGCTTCGTGAGGAGCTTTTGAGGGCGCAAGGCGGGGTGCAGTGCATCATGATTTGAAGAAGGAGGGTTGATAAGCATGATGCCAATCATCCAGATCCGAGACGTCGTTGTGTCATGCATGTTCTGGAAAAGGGATCCCGGTGTGATCGCAATCATCTGCCCGGTGTGTCAATACGTTCGTTCATCCAACTTCATCTCACCGCTCCCAACTCAGTTTCTTATCAATCGAGATCCTGGAAGGTTGCAGCATATCCCTCACAATCCAGGTATGGCATCTTTACCTACCTTCACCCCTCAAATTGATAACCACCCCAACGCGCACACTTGTATACAGGTGTGACACATGCCTTAATTTCGCAAGAGTCCCCATGCGCGCCCGCCGCTGTCGTTTTTCGCCTCCGAAAAGGCTTCACCCGCGGGACGGCGCTACCGGGCTCTAACCGCCCCAGCGCCCATTCCAGCCCCACCCACGGCGGCCATTCGCACGGACTGGGCTTCGGGCTGGCCGCCTTCGATGGGGAAGACAGCGAGGGCCAGGAGCCAGCGAAAGCGAGCTTGGGCGAAGATGGAAAGGAAGAAAGAAGAGATGGAGGAAAAATCAAGTTGGTTTTAAATGTAGCTGAAACTGAAGCAGGTGTTTTTTTCCCTGGGAGCCTGTGGTGGATCTATGAATATCTATGACCATGTCCTAAATGCTTGTGTGCGCGGCTTGGGTTCCTATGAAGTGGCCTGATGGTGATTTTGCCATTGGATTTCGGAACATTGTATGGCTTCAATGTTCCCCCTGCCACACGCCCTTCGTCACCGAGGGATGAAGAAAGGGCAGAGCCGCCGACAGCTGCTACGGCACGCTGGGGTCAACTTCTCCTGAAGCTTTGGGACGCCGGGAGGAATAGCAGAGATCGGGGTTGGTTCAGATATTTCATGATATTTCTATTTGTTTAAATGTGTTTAACCTTTACTTGGGGTGAGTTCATGTCACCCACTGACTCATTGTTTTTCGTTCATGAGTTGAAACCACCAACCAGAGATGCACATACATGTATGGAGTGCTTGAACATCAATGGCGCCATCTTGAGTACGGAAACACCCCTTGGCTTCAGCTTGGTTTTCTCATGAACGGCATGGGGGAACCCTTCTCTGCAGCGGCGCCTGAGGAATCTGCTGACAACTCGTGCAGCGTCTCCACAGTGAGCGAAGAGGAATTGGAGAATCTGGTGATGCGTCGCTTGGTGCATACCTGGCGCGATGCGACCTCCCACGAAAGCGACCCTCCCTGAACAAGCTCGGAAGTGGAGGGCATGCCCCCTGAAAAGACGGATGATTTCGTGCGCAAAAAATCCGGCTGTTTCCGAGAATCCAATCGATTCCAGGCTCCTCACCTTGCCTTTGGTGGACCCAAGTTGAGTTCATGGGTCATCCTTAGGGCCTTAGGGTGAAGGTCTATATTTTCCCTATACCAGGGCCTTCGGATAGGCGTGGTTTATAGACACCCATGAACCTCTAAGGAGCTATTATTGGACACCCCTTACTTAGGGCCTTCATTTGCTCTTTGCTATTGATTCCCCGGCCATGTTCCATCAACCTTCCATAGCAAAATGTGGGCTGGACCTGAAGATCGGGCCCTGGTACATGGGTGCATCCCCTTCCAAGTTCCTTAAGCTAAATCCAAGTCATCATGGAGGTCCTCAGGTCAGGCCCCATTGACTACAGGATGTGGACACCAAAGAGGGATCCCCTTCTCATGATGCTGGGATTGGTTGGCTTTGAGACTCTTCATCCCTTGATATGATCTCTTGTGTAGCTTTGGAGGGTCAGTCGAACCTTCTGAGAAGGTACGGCTGGATCCCTATAGGGCGTTACATCTACTGCATTTTTGCTCTCCCTGTGGCCTCCCAAATGCAGCTCCTCAGGCAGCTCCTGGTCAATGCCTTGGGACAAGTCCTTCCGCTGCTTTGATCAATCAGCCGAAGATCTTGTCGATGTCATGTTTTTTTGTCGAAAACGTCTTGAGCTGATTTTTCCAGGACACGAGGTGGAATCTGATACCCCAGGGGTCTCAAATCCTCAGGTTTTGAGGGACCGGTCGGGCTGTTTGGAGCGTCTGGCATTGAAGGCCAACTGTTCGAAGGTGTGTGTTTTTAAGTGTTTCTATTTGGTGCATTTTCTTCGGCTGGGTGTGGCTGGTTGGCTGATTCACCACACGCGGTGGGAGGACTTGCCAGCACCCATGCAGTGTGGCTGGTTGGTGGAAGAGTGCGAAGGTGAACCATGCACCATTTTCAAGCATCAAAGCCTGATCGTTCAAAAACAGGAAGGCCAGAGTGCATATCACATAATATACTGTAATATAAGTCTGGTGGCGAATATGCTTGTGAAATTGCTGTAGGTGGTTGCTTCGTGCTGTCAGCTTTCGGGGGATCATGTTTCTGGAGTCCATCAAGAATCAGCGCCTAGAAACAACTTGGCAGCCTGATTTGTTGATCGAATGCCTGGGAAAGATTCCGAAAAAAGAGCGAACGGCCACGTGTGGCATCAGACATGATAAAGAATATGCACGCAAAATAGAAGGTCAAATGAATCAAATACACCCGGGAAGAGACCCACATGGAACCTGTGCCACTCTCTACTTGGGGGCCACTATCTAGTGCCCCTTGATGTGGGGACGGCCTGGCGAGAAAACCCGCCAGTGCCCCCCAGCCCACCAACCGTGAGGAATGCACCACGGACGGAAGATCCGCGTCTCGCGCACCGAGCAGTCTCCGATGGCCCCTCGGTGGCGGACCCGAAGCAACTGCTAGCTACATGCATGTGGCTCCGGCCCAGAAGCCTATTGTGGCCAAGGTATGCCAAGGTCAAACATCAAGATGTTGAGTCTGTCCTATTTCCTGCAACAGTCAGGAAACTAACAAGTCTCACTGTTTTAGAGGTCAGAAAGGCCCTTAAAAACCATCATCATCCACCGTTACTGGTAATGGAATATGCCCAACCAAGATGTGCTTTGGACCTGGACTTGTTGCTGAGGTCTCTCCATCCATACGTACGACATGTCGGATCGATCGAGAGCCGCCCTTCCACCATCGAATTGGCGACAGCCGTGTGCCACCCAAACCAGTTCAAGGAATGAAGTGCCGATGCATTGGACTTGTTGCGGGGTTCCCGGAGACTTTTTTGGGGAGTCTTCTTCCAGATGTGTGGGGAATGGAGGGTCGGAGAGATGCCACGAAGCAACAGAGGTTGAAGAACCCGACTTAGACTGTCCCAGGTAATCGGTACCTCAGGTGACTGCGTTCGTTCAGGTCACTCTTCACCTCTGGAAGCTTCCCACCAAAACCTGTCACATCGTCCGATGCTCCACCGCGTTGGACTTGGCGCCTCGAGGCGATGCATATGAAGGACAAGGTGAAGGACGGAGATGGTTCTCTACTTCAGCATGAGGTACCAGATCTGGTGCCCACTAGGCTAGACTAGTCTGTACTAGGCTACTAGGTTCACTCGATTTCAAGTGCTGTGTGCTTTGAGATGCTTTGAGGCTCTCTGCTACTGTAGTGGTTTGATGAGTCTCATGGCTCTCCGGACTCGTTGTTTGCATGCATAGACCGGTTGCCTTGAGGAGCTCGTCATGTCGCCTGCATCTCGTGTGTATCGTATGGAATCTGGTTGATCTGGCGCCAGCCAAATCAGAAAACCACTCCAGGGGACTGCCAGTTTTGCTGATGATGTGGATCTAGACAGATCTTTCCGACCATCACTTGGGTCCCACCAACACCAAACCCAGTTGAAAACGCCCAATGCCGGCTCAGTGGCTGGGGAAGCTGGCTTCTTTTCAGGACGGCTCTTGCCTGGGACGCTTCGTCTTCGGGCCCTACAGCTGCCCGGCGAAACCACCGTGTGAAGCGAAGCACCCGACGGGTCCATGGCGGACGGGTCCGTCGGAGAACGGCCGGTGGTCGTTTGGAAGCCGGTTCGGAGCTAACAGGAGATCCTCTAACCCCATGGTTAGTGGGTGGCAACGTAGTATCCCATGAGTACGGGCAAAGCTCCATAGGAAGCCCGCTCCAAAAAAAGGGTTCTCTTGGCAGATGTTTCTTCCAAGTGCTCGTCAGACCTTGTAGTGGTGCTGGTCCCGAAGCTTTCTCCTGCAGAATATGGCCTCTGGAGAAGCCAAGAGACACCAAAGGGATGGTCCCAAAATAGATGGCACAAACCTCAAGATGTCTTAGATGTCTTGGGACCTTCATGGGGATTCTGCCGTCTACTCGCAATCCACTGGAGTCTCGGAACAAGCACAGGGGTGCTGTGAGTTGACTAGCAGACTTTGAGCACATGAGATGTCACTGGAGAAAAGTGTTCGGTGTTCTTCCCCACGGGGATTGAAACCAAACCAGCAAGACACCCCATGCATGAAGATACCTTTGGGGATGAGGTGTGAATTGTATTCATGTTCCATATAGTTTGTTATTTGTGTCTTGAAGATTGGTCTCGACTGATAGGCACTCCACAGTAAATGTGTTTGTGTCAAGAGTCAACCGGCCCCGGAGAATATGGTCTTTTCTTTTTTGGAACGATAAGTTTGTACCGCCCAGTGGCAGATTTGCCGCAAAGATGCATTCAATCTGGAACAAGCCTTTGGCGTGGGAGTGCTACAAAACAATGGATTGGTTTAAGGGAAAGTCTACGGGAACCTCGGGCTTTCACTCCAAACCTATGGGATATATTGGGATTCCTTTGAATTTTCCGGGAATAAAGCTGCAGGGCTTACTTGGATGCATTTTTTGCTGAGGCATGTTCCCTTTGCTTTGGTCCGTGGTGGGCTGCGCATTGATTCTATGGGACTTGGTGACGATTCCTTTGGAGATGCCCCCTGGTGCTGCAGAAAAATGCATGCGGGTCTGCCGGGAGAAGTGCATGAGTTCCACCAAGCTTTTGGATAGGCCGTGACTGATTTAAACAGGTGGCCCGGCCCTCCGCCCAATGCAGGCATCCGTACCCCCGTTGTGATTGAAACTCTTTACATCTCTTTACTGATCATTCTGCCCACCCCGAAAGCCGAAAGTGGTTTGGAGAGCTCTGAGAGGTCGTCCGAAAGATTTGGGGGGCAGATGTGCAAGACATCAACTAGACTGTTAGGAACTGGAAGGATTGGAGCCTACGTGTGTCGAGGCCTGGGGGTGAGGGGTGATTCACCAAGTTCGGGACCTAAAACCTCGGACGACTCGGACGCTCTGCTTTTTCAGGACTGAAGGTGGGTGCTCCCTGCTCGGCCAGGTACTGTCTGGTGGTCTTGCAGGCATGAAATACCACATACACCGTATAATGCCTTGATGAGATGCTGGGGCTTTGTGGCTTTGAGAAAACGAAGGGGACCACAACACTTTAAAAGCAATGATCCAATGGGTGGGCATGTTTCTTTCCGCCATTCAGCACCTTGCTCCAGAATCCCCGCAGCCCCAGGTTCAACAACATTCCGCAGTTCATTGCCTCTCGGCCAACTCGCAGAAGTCTGGACCATGCAATTGCATCCAGAGAGATGTCAACGGCTTACTAGCCATGTAGACAGTCAAAGCACGGAAACACCGGTTGACCACTGAAAATGAATAGATTCCTCTATCAGGGATCTCAACCTTCCATTGTTTGGTGGTTTTCGGTTTGACTGGGGCGACTAGGACGAGACTTTAGAGCTTCACTGGCTTCAACTCACCCCGGTTACACCGGTTTGGCTTCGGCCCACGTGGTGCAGCCTGTGCAGCTCCAGGGCCTTTTTTGAGAAGTATGTTGTACTCCAATTGGACCGTGATCGAATATGATAGTGGTTCCCAAATAAAATAGAAACGACTTCCAATACATGTTGAAAGGGGTGTCACTTTTCTCTCGTATATTTGGGGGTCTTTAGATCGACTATATGCTAATTTCTCGCTTAACGTCACCTCCTTGAAGAGAGCGAGCAACCCCAACTCCTTCGCAGCCGCACCCACTAGTTCTTTGTTTGGAGTCGGGAGGAGTCTGAAGACTCGACCTGGTGAGTTTTGTTTTTTTGTTACAGTGGTTTCGGAGTAGATGGCGCAGACCCCATGATGTCCTTTAGATGAAGGCCATATAAACCACCAACATTGGGGTCTGTGCCATCTACTCTCAATCCACTATAATGCTACCTAGCCGGGCTCTTTTGCACCATCTAGTCATTTAGTCGGCGGGTCCTCCCCCCGCAAAAGTTATTAACCTGAAAAAGGACCAGTGACCTGCGATACCTATGGTATAGTTTATAGGTGTCTATAGGGTTCTTCAACCTTTGTTGGATAGTTCTTTTCTTCCTGGCCGTGCCGGCTTCGCCTCAGCTGCGCGTCGCTGTGAGGCTTTTCTCTCAGCGCTGGGCAGGGTCACCTTCGTCTTCTGGTTCCTGGAGCGGCCGTGTTCGACGGCAGGGCATGCCCAAAATCATTCCAAATTCATAGACTCCGACTAACTCCGACAGAGCCTCTGTTTTGGCCGGCTCGACCTTTCTGAGTTGTTTGTTCAGCTGCTCGCTCCATCACAGACCCATCAACAGGATCATGTAAGAGCCAGTGCCTCATGCCTCATGTCCCCGCACCTTCATGGGCCTCCACCATAATACTATCCACCCCTGCCAAAAACGGGCAGGACATGCCCTTGAACGTGCTGGTGGGCGTGGAGATCAATGGCAAAGTGGAGCAACGGCCTTGCGTCTTGTTGCGCCGCTATTTGAGGTGGGAGCGCGCTGGTTCTGGGGAGTGGCACTTGAGTGGGGCACCCCAAATGGGGAGATAAGAGCCCACAACCCAACAGCCCCACAGCCCCCACCGTTGGCTGAAAGAATTTGCAAGACGCGACCAAAACTGGTGGACCTTGCAGTTTTGTTATTGTTTGGGCCTCCAAAACTGTCAAGGTGGCGACGCGCAGGGAAACAATGAGCTCGTGAATATGATGGCTGGAACATCTCCAGAAGCAACATCAGCACCAGTAGAACCACTCACACTTTCAGACAGTCAGAAACATCATCGCTAGGGCTCCAAGAGCCTCCTCCTCAGGTTTTTGGATCCTCCAAACGCACCTCAAACACCTTCCTTGGAGCCCTTAGGGCTATAGGGCATATCAAGAAATTTTTTAAAACAGACTCTGGATAAAAATTGACTCTGGGATGTCTTTGGGAATACTACTAGTATTTCAACACCAGCACCCCAGCACAGCCCCTGAGCAAAGGCTGTAGGTGGCAGCCTGTCAGAACACAAGTCAAATCAAGATTATCGTGTGAGAATGAACGATCAATCGCAAGCACAAAACTGAACCAAAGCGCAGCCACACACTTTTCTCACATAGTCCGGCGGTCTCGGGGTTGCAACTACTTGAAGGCTATGAGACATCTCCCGTCATCGTGGAGATTTCTACACAAGAGCATCAGCTTGACTTCAAGCGGAAAGAACAGCATGAGAACCTCAGTACCACACCAAGGCTCATCAAAAAGTCCGACGCGAGCCCACTCAGCAAAAGCAGCATCAGTGGAAAAGGGCTCAATCCTTGGCTTCGCAGACTCAGTACCCATAAATCCTGTCTATCCAAACTTGTCATTGTCAAGACTAGAGTCGGCTCAAGGCAAAGATCTTGAGGCTGCAAAGCCTCCACAAAGCGACTCATCTCCTCCGCTGACATCAGGTCACTCTTCCACATCATAGTGAAGGGGTATCGAACACGTTCACCCATCTGGCACAGTGACTCCCCACAAAGCCTTGATCCAAAAACTGACACATGTCAAAAGCAAATGCCAACAAATGTCAACATCCAAAAACTATCACAGCGAATGCCAACAAATGTCTGTCAGCAAATGCATTAGTCACAACAAAGCTTGAGTCCGGAGGACAAAAGTCGGATCTGAATCTTTTGAAGCTCAGGGCATCAAACAGTGCGGGAGCTTGTGCCGCCAGCATTGGCGGGTCGAGTCCGGCGGACAGGACAAGGTTTGAAGCTCAGGGCATCAAACGGTGAGTGCGGAAACGTGTGCCACGAGCAGTGGCTGACCATTTCAAGCCTGTGATGTCGATGTCGTGCTTGTCGACAAGTGAGTCCAAAATATCGAATGGCACTTGGTTGGCTTCAGGGCCCTCCATATCGAAGTCCCACTCGAGGATGTCGTGAGGATGGACCCTTGGATGTGATCAGTAGCTTCAGCACCAATGACAGGTCAAGGTTTCGACAATCAAACACACACACACACACACACCGCTGGCAAGGCCAAGCCACTTTGCATTCGGCAGCGTTTGGAGCAGGTTCACGGCCATCTCATCTGCCCATTGCCATGAACCAAATACATCAATTATCTTTTTCTTCCGCCCGGCTCTGAAAAGCTCTTGATCTGATTCCATAGGATGCAGCCACCTCACGTACCCCTTCTCTCCATCCCAATCCATGAGGGCCCCGACAAAAAAGGGCAAGGAAGAGCCACGCACTACAACCCAATCTCCTGGAGTTACATATGGGTTACGGCCACCTCTACAATGCTCCTCCGGCGGACAGCCATCAACAGTAATCAAGGAGTCGACCGGCTGAGCTTGGATATCAGCCCCAGGAGCAACTGAGATGAGAACATCATCTGGAATTCCCAAAGGCTGCACCACATCACTGCCAGGTGAGTTCAAGCCAAATCTGAGCATCTCTTTGAAGTCAACGCCTGTGTAACCCCATCGATTCGTAGCGATGGACTCCAGCCACTCGAGTCCTGATTCGTGCATTTCGTAGGAACCCTGCGCTTGGAGAGTGCGGCCCAAATGCTTGATGAAGTTCATGTGGTCCGTGCTCTCCTTCCCGCCAAACTCGTGCTCGATGTTTGGCGGATGTAGAGAAGCAATCGTGTCCAAGTTTTCAATTGGAGCCAGGAGCACATACCTGCTCCAGTCTTCATCTGTGACATACTGCTTCCATCTTGCGTGGATTCCTTCTCCATCTCTCATCAGCTCCATGCAATGAATGTTCCGCAGGCGTCTGAACTCAATGCCAATAGTCCGCCGGATTTGCTCGAAGTCCGACGTTACGCCCAAGTGGTTCCAAGGTCCGATCTCAAAGCCACCTTAGTCATCAATGCTTATGTCCAATGATGTCCGACGGAAAGCAGCCCCTATCAGCCAAGAAACGAAGAGAGTTGGATACAATCTGCTCCAGCTGCATGAATGTCAGGTATGAGCGTCCACGCAATGATACCACCAGCCTGGAAAAGAATCCTGAGCACAAGTTCAAATGTCACCACACCAGCAATGAGTCACACAGACACTCAATCAATAATTGCGCAAAATGTCTGTCGATTGGTCCGTGGGAGTGACCCACAAGCGGAAAAGCAAACTGCATTTTGAAGAGCCGGGTGGACTTCATGATTGACAAGAACCAAATCGCAAAGGCCATCATGGTGGAGTTCTTGGTCTCCTTTGGCGTGTTATCTGATACGACACCTGAGCGAAATGACTGAATTAATACTGTCATGGGTTGAGGCTGTAAAGGTGCAACCGAGAAGCAAAACGAAAGGGGAAAGTGTCCGGCGTCAAGGACTGCTTCATGAAAAGCTCGGAGAATGACACTCGTTTGCATGTTGGCACCGTGCTTACAATTTTCTAAGACTGTCCAAACTCTCCATGGCTTGTGGTTACCTCAGTTCAACATCAGCGACGCAAAGAACTAGCTGTCCAGAGTCAAAGACAAAAAGGTGCTGCCAAGAGGCGAGGTCCTTGCCACCACATCCCGATCACGCCCACCACAAACCGTGCGCCGGTCTTGAACAAATGAGTACCAGACCTCAGCAAACTAGCGGTTGCTAGTCAAATGATGAAGCAGGACAGTATCCTACCTCCAGCCAAGGCGCATCCCAGCAATTGTTGGAAGCTTGCACTTGTTCTGGTCCATTTTGTCGATCGACAAGACCCTTGGACATGCCACGATAGTAAAATGCACAGACAGCAACAATTTCCAAATAATGACAGAACTGAGTAAGCCAGGCGGCCACTCATCGCCACTTGATCTCCTGGCAGATTCCTGTATCTTGTGGATCCCGATTCGTTGCGCTGCCTGGAATGCAAAATGCTGTCCCAATCGTCGGCGAATGGTTTCAATGGTATCTCTTTGGTCACGAGGAGTCCCATCCAAAAGCTGGGTCATGAAGGTGCACACACTGCAGCCTCAGAGTCAACAGGTGGGTCACACAATGAAGAAGACTCTCGTAATTAACTACTTGAAGATTGCAAGTAACCTGTGAAAAGGCTCTCGGACTTTGCCAACACAATCCATGGCAGCTCAACTCGCCAGCTATTGTTGAAGGTTCCCAAGTCCGCTGGCCTGCCATCTAGGTGGTCCAAATTCTGTTGGGTCCTGGAACACATGGACCTAAGGATCATTCGTCGGACACACAGAGCATAATAATTGACATAGTGGGGCAGTCCTCTCAAACCAGTATGCTGAATGATACCAGCTTCTCCGTCCGGCAGGCAAGTACAGCTTCTGAGCCATTGGTGACCATTCCCCATGTCGTTCTGCATATACCTCCAACCAGTTTCTTGCATCCTGAGTTGTGCAAGAGGTGCGGCTTGAGACTTTCAATGACAAGGCTCATGACTGATGCAATGTGCACACACACGCAAGCTCAACGTGTGCAAGTGTCCAAGTACTTGTGAGCACGGGGGGTATTCCGCACAGACTGCCAAAGGCCCATTTCCGAGCGTGACAGCGCAGTCACTTTGTTCTTGGCGGCATCGCTGCGAGCTTGTTGCAATGTTCCCGCACTGACTCCCGTCAATATTTTGAATGCCTCAACACATACAGACACACCAAGGAAGGTAAAGCCACCCTGGCCCCTGGCCGCTTCCATCAAATGTGTCCGGCGGTGATGCTTTGGCATGGAGCTCCATAGAAAGCGCCAGTTCCTGACCAGACCAGGGTCGCACCGGAACCGCTCAAGACAGGGGTGTGTTTTCACACCCCTGCCACACTCCTTGTTCACCTGAATCTCCTGAGTTGCTGCACATGTCCGACATCATTGCTTCAAAGTCCAATGACCAAGTGTGACTTCATCAGAGCTGTCACTCATACATACCACCCAAATCACCCCAAATCCAAGATTCGATCTGGGAGAGTGACAGAAATTCCTCCACTCGCAGATGGGCTTTGGCAGCCAGAGCTCTGCTGAACACTGTTTTCTTTGTCAGGCCAAAAGAAATCCTGCCCACACCAGCAGTGGCAACTGCACACAAAGCTCGCTCAGCTCGCTGATATGCTTTGTGAGGATGCATTTCCTGAGCTAAGCCAGGCCAGGGACTGAAAGACTCAGACCATAATGCACCATTGCAAACAATGGTTCTACAACAAATACATACAAATACTACAGACAGACATGGACAAAGTGTCTGCTTGAGCTCGATCTTCCCGGTCCAGCTGCGCAATAGCAAATTGGCGGCTTTTTGCTAAAATTCCCTTTGGGATGTCACTCGATGATGCAGTAGCCAAGCTCCTTGGACCCACATGAACCGTCAGACAAGAATCTAAATTATTAGCAATGAGTGATAAATACTCCGAGTGTCTGAAGGGCTTCAACAAGCTCTGCTGACGGCAGTTTCCATGGGTCCCACTTTGATATGCACTCACAAACCTTGATTTCTTCCTGGAGGGCCAATGGCTTGGCAAGCTCGGTGGCCTTTTCAGCTAATAGCTCTTCGCAATCAGAATTATTCTCATCTGGCAGTTCTGTGGCATGTGGCAGAGACATGCACTGTGACACTTTCATTTGGCAACATGTCCGGCGGGAGAACTGGCCACCAGTGGTACCTGGACTTCATCACTAGTGGGATAACGCCTGCAACCTCGTCTTGCTCATGCAAGGAGCGTCCGACCAAGGTCTGAAGTGTCAAAGTCTCATCGCTGTAAATGACAGCGTCTACGTTGCATGCGCATGCGAGGGCATGGATGAAGACCACATCGACCCACTGCCCTTGGAGCCTCACCTTTTGTAGATCCATGTCTTGCCGGCCAGCCATCGAAGCGCTGATCTCCTGGATGCTGAGGCCTCCAAAGATCTGAGATAGCCTTGGAATTTGTCAGTGTTCAAGACAGTCTGACACATGATGTGCTCTCAAAGTGTGAACGAAGGAACTTGTTGTCCTGGAGCCATTGAGCAGCCAACTTCCTTGCGTCCGAGATCTGCTTTCTCTCCTTGGCAAAGCGAAAATAAGTTATAGATTATCTTTGCAATGAAATCTCAATCCAATAAATTTGAGCTGAGCATCGTCATTCATCTTTCTCCATCGCAGAAACGGCTCTCTTCGTGGCAAGGGTTGCCCAAGGGCCGCGGTGACAAAGGCTCGTGGCGCGCAATCAGGATCAGTGACCCAATCCTTCACAACCTCAGGGCGGTGAAACAAATACTCCAAGAGCTTAAAAATCAAAACATGGCGGTTAGTCCGGCGGCTGTTCATGACACCTGGCTGAGGAAGCAACTCCATCTTCAGGATCAACCTCAGCTGCTTGATCAAGAATCAATGGCTGACAAGCTAAATGCCTTTGCAAACTGAATTCAGTCCAGCAACTAGGGATGTCAAAGGGCATCTCAATCCTCCGCGCCCACCACCAGATGGAAGATCAGGAATCTCAATCTCATATTTGTGTAGCAGGTCCGGCGTGAAGAAAGGCTGCCACATCGTAACTTGTTTGCTTGGGCCAAACGACGTGAAGCACAGCTTTGAGATATCGTTGACAAAGACTGTGGCTGACTGAGATCATTTGAACTTGTGCAAACAATCTTTGAAGCCGTTGGCATCTTTAGAGCGGGTGAGGAGTTGGTCGTTGTGACCGAGGTTGTTGTGACTTCCTCGTTTTTTTGAGGAACTTCATGACAGCCTTCTGTACAACATTGTAAGCCTTCCCACATTTGCAGGGCATGACTTTCCTTTCAATCTCATCTTGAATTTCCCTCAAAGTCATGTTTGGCCCTCTCTCACTCGACATAAGTTTTTTCACCTCAAGCCAGCTGTCATTCACAAAAGTCAGGAATCCTGAGGCCTTAGGTTCCGGCTTCACTTTTCAGTCTGTTCTTATCCCGCTTGCTCAACTCTTCTTCAAGTTCTTCACTCATGACTTGAGCCCAGTCTGTCAATCAATGAGCAAAGTGAGCGGCCTATCAAGGAGCAAAGTGAGCGGCAACACAATCCAAACTCATGGACAATGTGACAATGGAAAAAATCAGGCTTGGACTCTGGTCACTTGGGTCAAAATCCGAATCACACTTGGTCCGGCGAAAACTGGTCTACAGCCTGCACAACTGGCCAAAGCCAGCCAAAGCTCGCCGCTGCCAAGCTTGGTCCGGTGAAATCTACAGCCTACACAACTGGCCAAAGCCAGCCAAAGCTCGCCGCTGCCAAGTTTTGTCCGGCGAAAACTGGTCTGCAGCCTACACAACAACTTGGCCAAAGCCAGCCAAAGCTCCTCCACTGCCGCTGCCACCTGACGGTTTTGCTGCTGCCGAATCCACTGGCTGACCCATTGCAGGCTGACCCACGGGCGCAGGCTTTGGAGAAGGCACAGGCTTTGCACTCCCATTCGAAGCAGGCGCAGTGGGCTTCCTAGGAACCATTGGGCTGGACAAAAACGATTTGGACAAGAATCTCCGGACTGTCAGATGAATGCGTCCAAGTCACTTGCTCTTCATCTCCCAATCACGCAGGTGGTCTGGCTTTGCTAGCGGAGCAAAGTTTGGAGTCAAGCGCCTTTGCTTGACCCAAGCAAACCTGAGTAGTCCATGTCAGATGTCCGCCGCTAGATTGCTAGATTAGTCCAATGATTAAAGTGTCAGCCAAGAGGCACATTCTTCAGCAGGAAATCCTTGTGCGCTTTGTTCCTGCAGACGACCACGCAACGAGTGTTCTCGCTCAGTCCGGCGATGATCCCATAGCCAGCCCTTAGATTCATGGATCCATGAACAAAGTCTGGGACAGCGCACAAACCCAAAGTGCACATTGCACATCAATCACTTTAACCTAGAGGCTCTGGGCTCAGGTCAACAAATACTTCAGCACCGAATACATGGATGAGCTCTTGCTTGAAGATCGGGGCATGCTCATACGGAAAGCATTGTACCTGACCATCCTGCACCTCCACAAAAGCGTCTTCTGTCCCCAGGTCCTGCAGGGTGCCATGCCCGGTGAAATTTACATCAGCTGACTGAATTAAAATTTGGACTTATAAAAAGTTAAAGTTAAGCTTCAATTCAGGGACCTCTTCATCTCGATCTCCAGCACTGTCGTCGTTCTGAAAGATGGCTGCGTAGTCAGTGTGGGAGCACAGAGGGATCCTTGTCACATTCTTGCGCTTAATGATTAGTGGGGAATATAGTGGGGACCCATGAATCGCAATGGTTGGCTCCAAGGCACGTGTTCGATGGCAACAGCGGAATAGGGAATCTCGAAAAGAAGGTATCTGACTTGAGATACTTCATCGTCGTCTTCGCTTCGGTCAGACCCTTCTGGCTCCGAAGCATGATCTTCTCTTCCACGTTGCCCGCAAAAGGTCGGCGACCTCGACGGAATCTTGATAGAAGGTCTTGAGGGTCAGGATCCACAAGAGCCGTGGCCAGGTTGTACACCTTCGAAGCCAAAGCCTTTCGGGTCACCTTGGGGCAGTGTGCATTACTTGAATTGAGGGCTCGCTGCATTTGTTCATTTGTATTCCAAACTGTCAAGTCACCTCCATGGGTTTCACCTTTCCCTGCGAACCCCTCACACAAATTCCAAGGATGTTCCGTCCGGAGGTGTGCTCGTCCGGCTCTTTTGCTTGCAAATTCTCAAAGGTGTCCACCACAGTCTTCAATCCTTGGAATCACTTGTGTGTCCGTCGGACCTTTCAAACAAACACGTCGGACATCGTCGGACAACTGCCGAGACTCTTGACTCCGAAATACCCGGCCCTGTCCCAGCATAGGGGTTCAATCTACGCTTCTTCGCCGCCTCCCAATTGATCGCACCATCTCCGGCGACAGAGTAGAAGTACAGCTTCCTCTTCCTCTCTTCCATCATCTTCACCCTCCGCAACTTTGGAATCAGTGTGTCGTCAAGAGGGTTGACCACGATCTCAACTCGTGAGAAGACAAAGTCCCTGACAGCATCGTCCTCGTGCTTCGTCGCCTTGAGGTTGAACTGAGCCAGTTCCTCTTTGTACTCCTCCTCCGAACCAATGCTCAACTTGTTGATCACCTCCAGTCCGGAGTGAAGTTCTCGAGCGGGCTCAACTTCAGCCACGGCTACCTTAGGGAAATCAGTCTCATATTTTGCACGGCAGTCTTGGATTGCCTTCCCAAGCACATCATCCTTGAGGCAGGTAAGAGTGAGAGCTTTCCCAGGAACAGATTCCTTTGCCAGCTTGCACATTGCAACCTCAAACGTGTTGCGTGCTAATCGTGTCAATAAGTTCTTCAAAGGACCAAATGTCACGAAAGTGCTCACGTTGCAAGTTTCCACACCTTCTTTGTCTGATCCAGCTTCTGATCCACCTTCGTCCAAGTCTTGGTCTGGGTCTGTCTTGATAAAAGATCCGTCCGGCGATACGTTCATCTGACCATAGTAAGTATCTTCCATGAATTCTGTGATCAAGCCATCGAACTCCTTAAAGATCGACTTGAGGTGCACGTAAAGGTCACGACGAATCAAGATCGACTTGAGTCGCGTTGCAACATCAAAGTTGCCATACCCGCATCTGAGTGTGCCAAAATCACGACCTTTTCGAATCCCAGCTCTGTGCTCAAGCATGATTCGTGTCACCTTACTTTAGACAAGTTTGTGACCGCCTGATGAAAGACTCAAACAATGTCCGGCATGCATGGTGTTAATCTTCAACTGAGTTGCGATGTATTGGCACTCAAGGTCTCCAAGGTTTAAGCCTGGCGACAGACGACAAACAATGCTGTGGTACCTTCACTTGAACTGCTGAAAATTGTCACTTATACTGCTGGCAAGGAGCTCACCAATGACCTCAAAGAGGTGACACCATCAAGAAGCGAAGCTCGTCCCATGTGCCCTTCATAAAGATCAAGTGCGGAAGAAGTCTTTGGCATTGTTTGCAGCCGATGGCCCACTCGCACATAGCGATCAACTGTCTCTTGATTCCATTGGCGAATGTTAATCTTTTTCACCTCAGTCAGCTTATTGGTAATTTTCACCATTAATGACTGGAGATTTTCAAATGATGTGTGGCAGAATGTTACAGCAAGGCGCTGCCTCTGCAGGGCTAGTGGATTTGACAAGCTCGGAAAGCAAGGTGCACTTGCCTTTGGCAGACATGCCCATCACGTCCCGCTTTTGCTCCTCCTTCGCAAGTCCCTTGAACTTGTAAGCGAGGAAGTCTGCACCAATCCCAGCTGCAACCTTTGTCAGAGACTCGGAATGTCACCGGACTGGAATTGACTGACTGATGTTTCAAGCAGGCAGCTGTTTTGACTGGAATGTCTTGCAAGCTTCTCTGCGCCCAATAAACAACGTGCTCGGACTGGTTCGACTTGATAAGGCTGAAGAGGAATGCAGCAGCAAAAATCCTAATTTCAATGATACATCAACCAAAAGATGATTAACTGATCATGAAACTTTGCCTTGCAATGCAACTCAAATGTCTTTATCACACTGTACCCGCCAAGCAGCCCAGCGTCACCATTGCAGCGTTGAAGCTTTTTCAGATCCGGGCTTTGGCTCCGATTCACCTCAATTTGTTCCTGAATCACCTGACAAAGGTTGAACGGTGTCTTGTCCCATTCATCAATGGCCACCTTGATACGTCTTGCTTGGAAGCAGCCTGGATACGCAAAACTCTCTAAGTGGAGCTGCGTGATGCTCACTGACCCGATCACTGAGCTACCAGAGTCCAGC
This sequence comes from Durusdinium trenchii, assembly GCA_963970005.1. NCBI lineage: Eukaryota > Dinophyceae > Suessiales > Symbiodiniaceae > Durusdinium > Durusdinium trenchii. Next base: position 124,237 of record CAXAMN010011803.1, read on the forward strand.
ATCTCTTGGGTCAATGCAGGACAACAAGCTGCAGAGCTGTGACTGTCTATCACACTGAGACTACTCAGCATTGTGCTCATTTCACTCATCATGTCAGGAGATGCAAGAAACTTGGACCAAGCGTCATCGATTCCCAGGTCCTTAGATGTCACTCAAAGCTGCGAAGCAGTACAAACAGGACATGACAGTAAAAGTTGACAGCTCAAGGTGTATCCAAACAAGAATCCAAGACTGCGGTCTTTGCATGTTTCCGGGCTTCAGCCCATGCTTTGCTAGCATCACTGCTCATGGTGTCAAAGTCCGGTGGATTGATCAAAGACTGCTGTTCGAGCATCAGCGAATCACATTCATTCTGCACACACAAAAATATTGAATCTTTGAATTCTCACTCCCGTCCAATAAGAATTGGGTTACAGAAACCATTGGTGACTCTGGCGTGCAAGGCACGTGGAGATGCTCCACGTGGTTTGCACGCTCGTACCCAGGTACGAGTGTGCAAACGCTAGTGGAGATGGCATTTCCTTATGGGACGTGACTTGAAGCGGGCACGTGTTTGCACGCTCGTACCTGGGTACGAGCGTGCAAGGCACGTGGAGCATCTCCACGTGCCTTGCACACCAGAGTCATCATTGTTTTCTGTTGTATCATTCTTATGGGACGTAGGAACCCAGGTACGAGCGTGCAAACCTAGTGGAGGTGACTCTTATGGGACGTAGGAACCCAGGTACGAGCGCGCAAACCTAGTGGAGGTGTGACTCTTGTGGGACGTAGGAACCCAGGTACGAGCGTGCAAACGAAGTGGAGGTGACTCTTTGAACAAGCCGACGGACAAGAGTCATGCTCTGAAGAGTTTATGCGACGGACAGGCAGAGTTCCAAACCATATAGCCGGGGCAAAAAGCAATGAGTCCTTAAGACTCTTTCCGACGGACAGGCCGGGGCATACAGGAATGGATGAACTTCCAAACCGACAGACAAGAATCTTAAAGACTTTATCCGACGGACAGGCAGAGTTCCCAACCATAGCCTGGGCAAAAAGCAAGAGTCCTTAAGACTCTTTCCGACGGACAGGACAGGCAGGGGCATAGTCTTAAAGACTTTATCCGACGGACAGGCAGAGTTCCAAACCATAGCCTGGGCAAAGAGCAAGAGTCCTTAAGACTCTTTCCGACGGACAGGACAGGCAGGGGCATACAGATGATGGATGAACTTCCAAACCGACAGACAAGAGTCTTAAAGACTTTATCCGACGGACAGGCAGAGTTCCAAACAATATAGCAATCGACGGACAACTAATGATGTAAACTTGCCGAACATAATGTCCGACGGACAGGCAGAGTTCGAAAGCAAATATTAATTGTGAGCAGCGATCGAACTGACTTCCAAACCGACAGACAATATTGAATAGTTAGAGTGACTCAGATGTCAGATGAATGCGATTTCCCTAAGAATCACTTCACGAAGGAATGGGTCAAATGGGACAGCAAGTGACTTGAATCGACTTTTGGGGCCTTAGGCAACTAGCGGAGTGCCACTTATGTATCACCAAATCTGACTGTCAACTGTCATCAACAAAACTCGCAGTAGCCAATCGCTACAAAAGGCTGCACACAGCTGCAAATGACTCAAAATTCACATCAAGTGTTAAACAGTCGTCTTTTTCTCTATTTCGCGAAACAGCCTTAGATTGTGTTCAGAGCTTGAGAAGAGTTGAACCACACACACACATGAGTTGAAGAAGTTTGACATTGACATGTGACTGTTTGGTTCACGAGGCTAGCCCAAGCTCTTCTTGCCACAAACACATGGCACAAACATCAGAGGGCCCCAACAAAAATTGAAAGGAAGAGCCACGCACTACCACCCAACCTCCTCCGGGCAGCCATCAACTCTGATCAAAAGTCGACCGCTTGCAACATCAGTCCGACGTTTTGTGGACAAGCCCCCAAAGCTCACGTGAAAGTCCAAGTCTGAGTCTATGAGCTGATTCAGAATCGTGGACAAGTCCAAGTCCAAGTCTGAGTCTAGCGGAGCAACTCGGTTCTCAGACCAAAAGCCAATCCACACATGACCCCGATGTCGCTGACATGCATCATGTTCCCAAGAAGGCAGTGGACCTTGGCCGGGGTCAAGCCAGTAAAGTTGGCGTCCGGCGGAATCCCCATCAAGTCCATCTTGTCACCTGCATCCAACTCCTTGCCAACGCTCAGAACCCACAGCCTTGACTTGCGAGCAATCGTAGGACACACACCATCCACGCGCTGCTGGCACCATCCGATGGTCTGGCTGAGGTCCTGACAACATTGCAGGCGATCCAAGCAAGATCTGGCGCGATCCGAGCACGATCCGAGCGCGATCCGAGCACGATCCGCATGCGCTCCAACACCCTGACATAGAAAAGTGACAATTTTGTCAAAGCTTCCAACACAAGTTCAGAGCGGGTCAGTGGCTGGTGCATGAAGGCCATGATGTTCAACAGATTCCTCTCACGCGGGCTGCTGACACCACAATCGTTCTTAGCCATTTCCAAAAGCTGCATGTAGGTCAGTTTGCCTTCTTCATCCTTGACACTCACCTGAGGCAATTTCTTCTTCAAAAACTCCAAGTGCGCATGCCTCCATTTGCAGGCATCACTGTCCCCGGACTTGCACATCTTACAGTGGCAAGGGTGCTTTGGACAGACAGAAAGAGGGTTGAGCTTGCAGCCACACTCCATCGCCTCCATGATCTCATGGCCAATTGGCCTGATTTGGGGGCACAAGCAGGACTCAAAAAAAGGAATCTTGACAGTGACGGCAACAATCAAAGCAACTGACAGTCGGCTGATGCAAACTCCGAGTGACAAGCAGTAGAGCCGGTCCCAGTTTAAATGATAATTCTCAATGTTGAGGAATCTCAGATAACTTGGCGGCACCGGGCATTCTGAACTAATGCTCTTGGAGGTTTGTTCGGCGATCCTTTGAAGCTCGTGAGCATCATGCGATGTGCCCTTGACCCCGACAATGTAGAAGCGTGGACGAAGAATGGGAAATTTATGAGATAGTGGGGAGCGGTTCTTGAAAAGAACAGTCTGGTACTCACCTCCGACCTCAGTCTTAACCTGTTCCCAAGCCACAGTAAGGTCGTCCTTGTCTGAGACCGACGTGCTCCGACTCCCCATAGCCATGACACATTCCAGCACCCATATGGCTGGCAACAATGCTTTCACAGTTTTCAACCCGGCAAGGAATGGCTTGGACTTTTCATCTTTAAAGCCAGCACCCTTCCCACGCCTTGGAATGGACAGTCAGGGTTCGTTTGATGTGGGTGGTGTGTGTGTGTGAGCTTGCTTGATCAATTGACACTCAATTGCAGACATGGCGCATTGACCAGGGGGTACAGGGGTACCCCAACACATACAGGTCTATATTGTTTGGGATGCGCTCCCATTCACCAGTCAGCTCGTTCAAAACATAGATTCCATCTTCCGTCACTTTCCGTTGGAGCATATCCTGCAACAGTGGTATGTGTCAATATGTCAATGTCCGATGGCTGTCATTTCATCAACCTGCAAAACAGAAATTGAGCCCTACCTTGGCAATGATCTGTGGGTGGTGGTTGGTCTTAAGGATATGCCTAGCACTTTCCTCCAGATCAACTGCTCCAACAAGAATGGGCTTGAACTTCACTGGTGAAAGCTCGTTGAAGTGCTTGAACCTTAGTCGGTCAAATCAGCATGCCGTGTTTGGAGAGGCCTACATACATCTGCCAAAAAGAACTCTGACATAGAAATGTGACTGGAAACAATTTCTTCATGGCAAACATCTCAGAGGACATGCCAGCGCAATCAGACCAAATGTGGATAGCCCTCTCTGCTGGCTGTGTTTCTGTAGTGACCCCTTGAGAGAGCAATCGCGCTAATACTTTGCTCCAGGTGTCCTCTTCGTGTCCATGTCGCTCGATGTTGGTCAGAGTCTCCTTCCGTGACGAATTGCAACTAATGGCAGCTTGAGTGACACAAAACGATTGATGGCAGCTTGAGTGGCAAAACTAGTGGCAGCTTGAATTGGTTTTACATTGCAAATGATGGGCGCATTCACACACAACCAGTCCTTTGTTTGTCTCATGGGTCCTTTGTCCGGCGCCTCTTCGGTCTCATCTTCTGAAAGAATTCCACGACCGTGCTGCGGGATAGGCTCCTTGGCACTCGGCCTTTTCCTGCGAAGCCACACACACACACAGTGTGGCAAGAACACACAGGGCGTCTGATGCATTCCAGTGAGCAAAGTTACAGTCCTTTTAATGGTTGTCTGCTTAGTCTGCTTCGTGACTGTTTTTTGTGACCTTGACTTCTGCTTAATGAGAATGATCATAAATGACTCAAGAAGTCTCACATAAATATCATGTGAGGTCAGGGCTTCGCTGATCCTTTTGCACGGGCGGGCCGCTTCATTGCATAAAGCGCCTTGGGATCAGGTGGAGCCAATCTCGTGGTGCTCTCAAAATCACATTTCCACAAGTGGCTCCCCATGACACAGCATTGAAACAAAGCAGCAGTGCAAAGCACAGACCTGGGACTCCTCACAGTCTGTCGGAGATTTTTTCTTGCAAAGTCCCGGTAGGCACCTCTTCAGAATGCATAGAGGCAAAGGTATTGGCGGTTCAATGGTGATGCAAACAAGGCCACAATACTCATGCAATGACACGATGACATAATATGAAGGCAAAGCATTGCAGGTCCATGCCTCTTCAACAGAGTCAGATCCTCGCCCCACCCCCACTTTCCGCTGAGAGCCAACACGACTTACATCACGGATTCCAATTGATGGTCCGGTGGATCAAAGCGCAACTTAGCACAAGTGTCCTTGACACAATGTCCGAGAGAAAGAGAATATGGAGTCGATTGACATGATCATGGACCGATTGGTCTTGATGTGATTCACTGATTGGCAGGAATCAAATGTAACCATGGACAGGCCATGCCTCACCGTCAGCGATTGCAAGGGAAACACCCTGACAGAGTTGATGCAAGTTGGTGAGTCACTTCAATGTAACAGACATCAACAGAACCTGCCATGAATCTTGATATTGCAAAACATATGCGCAAAGAATGGCTTACGTTTTACTCTGACTACTCTGACTTGATTGCAACAATGCCCGCAAAGAATGACTGAAGTAGTGACCCCTGACTGCATTCAATCATTGTCACAATGCACACAAAGAAAGACTGACATGACATGTGACTTGCATGACGTGGTCCCAGCCGGCCTTGGAGGAAAACGGTCTTGGCCTCAGACACAAACTCAACATCTTCTACAAGAATGAAAACTGCAGAAATGCAATTGCGCTCACGCAGGGCAGTCGGACAGTTTTCTCTCAGGGCGCTTGAAAAGTCCAGCTTGTCCGGCGGCGTTCACTTGCTGCCGCAGGGGCGCTTCCTCCACTGTGGCTCGTGAGGCTCGTGCTGTCTTCCTTAGACACTTGCAGAAACGGGGCATACCCAAAATTTCAACAAATGTAACACCAACATGTCAAGAGTGCAGTCCGACGGACAATGTTCAACCCCAAATGCAACCAAGAGGCGAAGCAGCTCAAACTTCTCGTGGATGTGCTTCATCGCCACAGCATTGGGGTTCCTCCACCCTTGGCCCCCCTGGGAGGGGTAATTCCACAAAGAGGCAATGGAGAAATCCCTCACATAGCGCGAACCCTGCTCTGAGTAGTTCCAGAGACCGATGAAGCCCTTGGACAGTTTGACATTGACAACTTGAACAGGAAAACAGAGTCGACTCAAAGAAAACTCACAAGCAAACTCACAGGGAGAAGCAGCAGATGCATCCAAGGAACGGCAATGACGTTCTCTTGGAGCTGCAACCTTTGCAGGTTGCACTGCACGTCCGGCGGGAGCATCGTGATCAATGAGAGGTTGTTCTCTGGAGGCGGTGACAAAGATGATGCGGCCTTCTCCTCATCGGCAGTCTTGTCTTTGTCCTAAGTTGTCAGGTGATGGGCGCGACTTGAATAGAACGTCATGAGTCATGAATGCATTGTTGCTCGTTACTCATTACTGTAAGCCTAGTGGCAATCCATGTCCTCCAATTCTCCTTCGGCTCGACCTTCATGGGCTCTTCAGACTTATGGTCACGGTCACGGTCATAGTCCATCTTGCTGAAGGCTGTATCCCAGTCTTCTTCATCTTCTTCTTCCTCAACGGTCACCGCTTCATGTTCTTCCTTTGGCATCGCCTTCGCCTTCGGCTTCGGCTTGGGTGGGCCCTTCACGGATACGGATGTGGTACGTCCAAGTGGAGATTGACCTTGAAACTCCCTCTTCCACTGGTCCAGCATGTCGCACAGTTCAGTGCCAAACGCAACGGTGAGGTTGTAGGCACAGGCTGCTGCCAACCTGAATAATAATCAGTCAGTGATCAAAAGCAGGACACCTTCATGTGACCATGCGACGATTCCCATTCCATCTGACCCAATGCCATTTCAAGTCAAGGAACCCCCAGTGCGAAGGGAGCCAGTAGCCGCAGCGAGCTTCAATGAGGTACACCAGGATTATCACCACTGCAGCGCTGCGATGATATCCGGCGGAGCCTAAGCAAAAGGATGCATAGGAGGATATGCTCAGACTCCCCTATGATATAGTGGCAGAACAACCGGGGGAATCTGGGATGGCCTGGGTTGTATTTCCATGGGGAGGGGTATTCCCTTGGGGGCGTGTTTTTGAAATGAGAGAACCATGCCAAAGTTTATAGCGTCGGACAAGTTGTCAACGGACAAATGCAAAATGGCCATGGACTGACATTGAAGTCGAGTTTGAAATCACGACAGGCTCTGAAGTCAAGCTACATACAACCTGCAGCAGGATCCCATGCTTGGTTCCCTTGTGGATCTTGAGATGGCTTTGAACGATGTCCCAAGCAAACTGAACAGCCTGCTTGCAGCCCTCCTGCTTGGCCATGAACTCCAAGAATTTGGAATCTTCCAGGACGTTTCCTCGACAACCAGTAACAATGAATCAGACTCAGACAGCTAACTTAATGACTCAGCTCACAAATGACCCAATCATACCCAATCACCATAAGTCACTTAAAAACACTTGACCAAGGCACCTTTTTTCCAATTTTCATCATCCTCGTCAAGGTCCTCGTTCTCATCATCTGCAGGGTTGTGCTTCATGATCTTTCGCAGGTCAACCATCACTTGTGTGTGTTCGCGTGCTTTGCCTCATGCGCCGCAATATTGAATAGTTAGAGTGACTCAAATGTCAGATGAATGAGATTTCCCTAAGAATCGCTTCACAAAGGAATGGGTCAAAGGTCACAAACAGGTTGGGACAGCAAGTGACTTGAATCGACTTTTGGGGCCTTAGGCAACTAGCGGAGTGCCACTTATGTATCACCTGTCAAACTGTCAACTGTCAACTGTCATCAACAAAACTCGCAGTAGCCAATCGTGGCCAAATGAATGGACTGTATCGTATTGATTGATTTTGGCCAAGATGCTTTTGCAAAAGCCGGGCATGAAGTCCTTGCCCTTCTTCCAACCATGGACTTAGCAGAAGCCAAAACAAACTTCGAGCACTCATTACTCAAAACAAGCACCAACTGATGTGATTAATTCAATCCAAGAAGCAGGTCTTGTAGTCGCGCTCGACTCCCCAGGCAATCAGCAAGATTTGATTCGCCATAGCTCCGGTCCACAAGCAAAATCTGATCTGACCTGAATAAAATATATCATTTATCACCTGACATCATGATGTATGACTTCATGGGTCACATGCGCAGGGCCAGTCCGACGAGCAAGTCTGCGGCTGTTAGGGTCGCAAATCTCATGATGAAGCACAGTGCCAAGGGATCACAACTCAAAGGTCACAATTTGCGCAGAGAAAGACTACACAAAGGTGACTGGAACAGTACTGAAACAGCTTATTGCCAGCATGCTCAAATTGAGGTCCCGGACGGCCTGTCGGAGGTCGAAGCCAGATGAAGCAATATAACCTAAGCTCGCTTCATGCTGCAAAAGTACGATCAAGCCCGTTGGACCACAAACCATGCAAAAGATCGATCCACCCCAAAACTCCAAATTTTCAAATACACTCGGACTTGGACTGATCAACTCACGTGGACCATGCAACTTCCATGAACGTCAAATCTCTCAAAACTCTCCACAGACTGCAAAAGCTGTTTTACACCACCAGAAAGTTAGATAAGGTGCTGCACAAATTAACTGTTCAATCCTTTCTTGGCAGGTGGAAACGACTGCTCTAGAGTTTAGATGTCCGTCTAGGTCATCGATTTACATGTCATTCCTGCTTGAGAATCTGAAACTGAATCCAGCCTGCCATAGGACACGAATCCTAATTGCATGGGTGGCGTGCTTGAATTATCAGCCTGTAGCCGCACACAAAACATCACCGTGTTCAACTGTGTGTGTGTGGCGATGTGTGGCCCAAGTCATCATGTTCAAACTCTAAGTGCATCACTTCCAAATGGTGCTGGATGGAAATCAAGGCTGCGAGTCGCCGCAAGTTCTCTCTAGCTTGAAAGGCGGCTTTCTCAAACTTTCTCTTGCTCCCAGAAGTGTTTGGTAGCACCGGGTCAGCAACTCCCAATCTTTGAAAAGCCATTCGGAGGCCATCCAAGAGCCTTTCTCTTTTCAACAGGCGAGTGTCCAAGTCCAAGTCCAAATCTTTCAACTCCATCGCAAAAGAACACTGACTGTAAACTGAGCTGCTGTCGTTTTGGGCCCAGGTGGCTATCGATTCAGTCTTTGTTGACCTTTGACCCTGGACATCGTCTCATTGGCCATGAAGCCCAACGTGCTCAAATTGAGGCCCCCAACAGTCCGTCGCAGGTCAAAGCCACACAGGCACGCTTCATGATGAATCATTATTATGAAAAGACCGAACGAGGTCCTTTGCACAGGCTGATCTATTAATTACGTCAATCGATCTACAAAGTCCGTTGAGGTCGGTCAAAGTCTATCTACTATGTCGGTGTTGGGGTCGACTAGAGAACTGAAATGTTTTGCAGTATGTTTTGCATCTATCATGTCATTCCATGCCACACGCCATGAAGCCCAATGTGCTCAAATTGAGGACCCCGACAGTCCGCCGTAGGTGGAAGCCACACGATATCCTGGCAAGCGCGATCACGGTCCGTTGCAGCTTGACTCATGCCCGTCGAGGTCGATCGATGTCCGGCGATGTCAACGATGACCAATGTCCATCGTACTCAAAACAATGAAACATGAAGAGCTGCCAGCAGTCTTTTGCGCTCAGGGCCATTCAGGGCTCACTGGTTGATTCCATCCGCTAGATTCCAAAGACCCAATCATTTGACTGGAGTCGATTAAAAGCCCCAAAGTGATCTAGATCAGGTCCGTATCTTGCAAGTCCCAGTCCTCCACTTTGGTTAATGGGGACGATTGGGGGCCGTTTCAACCAATAAGGATTCAAAACCATTGGGGACCATTGACTCTGAGATCTTTCTCACTTTGGCATCACATTAGAGCTCAAAAGGCAATCGAGGGGGTCTCAGAAATGTCCGGAGTCGTCTCAAAGCCGAAATCTGTTCCTGAGTTTCACATACGCACTCATTGACATATCAT
>CAXAMN010011803.1:133841-182735 GCA_963970005.1 Durusdinium trenchii
TGTTCCTGAGTTTCACATACGCACTCATTGACATATCATTGTTCGTGTGCAACAAAACTCCAATACTCTAAAGACAGATCATGAGCCAGGGCACAATCAAGGCCTCCAAGTTGTTGATAAAATTCTCCCTGCAAGGATCATCTTCACCATCTTCATTGCGGTCATCAAAGTACCGTCCGTCATCCAAATCGCCTAAGAGAATTTCTTGACCTGAGTGCAAGCTGAGTGACTTCCAATCTGATGGTCAACAATTGAACAGTCCGACGGACAGGCAGAATGCAAAATCGATGGGCAGAGATGGAGGAACTTCCAAAGCAACAGACTAGGAATGATCTTAGACTCATTAGCCCATTGAACATACAGTCCGACGAGAAAAATCACTTAAAGTGACTGAATCTTATGCGCTCCAGCTGGTCGATGATGAGATCAAGGGAGTTGATGACCGCCTGCAAAGCCGTGCGAGTTCGATGGGACGATGGGGAGCATAAACTTCAAGTTGAAGCTTACCAGCTGGCCTCAATCTTTTGCTCAGCAGAGATAGGGGGCATGCTGAAGTCCGGCGAGAAAGGTCAATGTCCGTTGGGTCCGGAGGATTTGAGTCAAAAGCTGCGGTCCAATGGCAAATGAGAAGGCTACTGGTACTACCTGCCACAATACTATTAAAGATCATTTTGAGCAAAAGAAAAACTCCAGAAACATGCCAGGCAGACCTCTGTGTTGATGAAGATGAAGTAGAATGAAGCACAGCAACAGCAGCAACAGCAGTAAAAATAGGATGTCCGGCGAAGCTATGTATTATGAATATCCCAGAGTCAATTTTTATCCAGAGTCTGATTTAAAAAAACTGCTGATCATATTATATGGCCTGGAGGATGAATCAAACCACCGGCTTCGACTGAGCGCCCACGACCGAACTGGACCAGCCAGTGACCCTTAGAATTGATGCTTAAGAGTGACAACCCTGGATTTCACGCCACCTTGCGCAACCAAACCAGGGAGCCCACTGTTTTGACCGGAGTGGGACCCAAGAAAATCGGCAATTCGGCAGATTGTCGCGGCATGTGGAGTAGCGGCTCCAGCCTGTATAGGACCTGGTTCTTGCTGGATTTCTTGGTGGTTTCTCTCGATGCCACCCTTATCTTGCCGCTTGACATCATGAACGTTGACGATTTGTTGCGATGTTGGAGCAGATGGTGGTTGCATGTGGTTACACCGGTGATCGCCGGTGATTGGTCTGTATTTCTTGAGGGGATGTGGATGACTATTGAAATCCTCGATTGAATCGGCAGCACATGTTGAACATGATGCATTATATAATTATTATATAGATAGATAGATAGATGCATTATAGCCGCCAATGTGGGGACATCCTTTCACAGGCGCAGTCGGACCAATGTGGGGTGGCAGGCTGTGGCTCACGTCACATCCAACGACCCGTGTGGTCGTTGATTTTTTTTTGCGAGAAGCCCAGGTAGCGAGATGTTCTCTCTCTCAACGATGGCCAAGTCGATGTTTTGAGCAGATAGCTAAACACAGCGGGTGTGCAAGATTGCCCTGAGTGTCAGGGGGGCTCGGAAGACACATCCATCAACCTGACAGATGTCCAGCTCTGGTGAGTTGCCACAGACTTCCCTGAAGGGGCCACATGAGGGGCGAGGAACTCGATGTACCGATCGGCACCGTTACTCAACAGTCAGCCACCGAAGCAGGATCACCTTTTTGGGATAGTTGGTTTCACCAACTTCAACCCAACAGGCAAAACACTTGGTGAACCTCTACCTACAGGTCAAAGACCTCTTTGTACCGGAGTTGGTCATATAAACACCCTATACTCGACGAGGTTGTACTCATTCTTTGGACTTTTAGGTGTTATTTTCCAGAGGGTCTGGATCTCCTCGGGGGAGAGAACACGTTCCTCCTCGTCCTCTCCGCTGGGCGCACTCACACTCACCGACCCTTTCGTGGATGGCCGTCGAGGTTGGAAGTTCTGCTGGAGGATCAAGGGGCTGAGGCGCCTCCAAGCGTTCCGACCTGGAACGGAGCCATGAGCGAACAAGAGCAGTTGGAAGAGTTCGAACAAGACCTGTGGATCTGATTCTGATCCGACCATGACCGTTTTTCTGAAACATCTCGGGTCATTGTTGATGGTGGAGGTCCTGTTTATGCACTATCAAAGGGGCTCGCAGGTGGATACAACCGCGGATTTGCGTTCCCCACCAGTAAGCCCATTTAAGCCCCATAAAATGATGGAGCGTACCATATTCCAGGGGGGAGTTCCGGGGGGATATTATCAACTTATAACATTGTTTCCGAAAAGCATCGAAAAGCCAAACGCGCTCAGACGCACGGTGAGCCGCGCAGGCCGTTTTTCACCACCCCGAAGCTCCAAAACCGGCTGCACTCCAGGCTGGTCCTTCAAAGTGGCCCTTTAAGATCTCGGGTGGGGCTTCGATCACATGAGCCTCCAGGTTTGGGTCACTGGCTGGGACCCTCAAGTTCAGTCACGAACTTTCAGAAGCTGGAACACCAAACAGCCATCAGCCCCAATCGCCACAGACTGGTCGAGTGTCTCGCCTGCCCCGGACCTGCTCGGACCTCAGTCCGCTGGGCAGGCTGGCCTGAAATCTGCACGGTTTTTGCGCACCTTGCGGATGTTACGCCTGGTGCGCCTGGCCCGGGTGGCGAAGCTGCAGCAGGAGAGCGGGAGAGCGGAGGCGGAACCCGCTGCGCTGCAGCGGCGGGAAGGATTGGGAAGGCTGTTGGGTTGGATGGCTCCAGAGATTCAAGGGACCAGCCCTCAGTTTCCCATGAAAAATGAAGGTTTTCCACATACAAAAGCCTTAAGCCATGGGTTTTGCTGGGGAAAATCAATTTTTTTGATCTGGGAGTGTGTGTGTGTGTGTGCCAGTGCCATGGAACCTTGGAGTTGGGAATGCCGATGACCGGTCCAAAGAATCCAGCCCTTCCAGCTTTCAGCTTTCGGTTGAAGAACCCGACTGCTGGACTATCCCAGGTAATCGGTACCCCAGGTGTTCCGGGTCCTAGTTCAGCTCACTATATCCACCTCTGTTGGTTCTCTGGAATCTTAGGCCATTGATCCAGTACGTTAGCCAAAAACCTTCAAGGTCACTTAGGAATCCTTGTCTGGCAAGATCTGGAAGCTTAGGCAATCTGGAATCATTTACTGCAAGCATATATTTAACCTTTAATAAACAAAGAGACCTGACAGTACGTTGGGTCCTGAATGGCGGCGAAAAGGTGACGCACAAATCCAGGCCTCTTTGATTCTAGAGCTAGCCATTTCGTGGGACGAAATGGATCCAACATGATCCAACTAATATCCTTGGAAGGGGTTGTTGTGTTTTAACCCAATCCGCTGATCCCCTGTGGCTTGCCTGTCCAGTCCGTATTCCACCTGCGTCAGAGATGGACCATACCGGCCCGCCATATGGCTTTCCAAAACCCCAAGCACCGAATACTAAACTCGGAGGTTATATAAATGGTGGACCTCGGTGGAGCACTAATTCGCCTCACTATTAGATGGTATTCTCACCGAAGACTAAACTTGGTGGAACACCCCCAAGCACACTCCAATTTCGAGGGTGTTTTACATCAATGGAGGGAGTCTCCTCGTTCTTCCGCCAAGTCGTCGTTTCTCGCGGAGAAGAGAGAGTTGAGAGGTCTACTCCGTCCTCTTGTCAGGAGTTCACGCTCTTAGCGAATCGCTTTTTGTCTTCCCACGCCTTTCTGATTGCCAAGATCCTGGGAGGTTCGGCGCGTCTGGACGCGGGGAGTAGGACGCGGTTGACGCGTCTAGCGCGTCGTGTGACGGTGTGGGGAGTATGACGGTTGGGCTTACTGAACGTTGGAGGCAAGCAGGATTGATCCTGTGATCCACTTTGCAGGAATCGTCCGTGCGATCCAAGTGTAGCGGGGACCTGCTTTAGCGGGGAATGTAATGTTCGACCACAAATTTGCCTTCCAAATTGGTGGCTATACCTTCGCCAGAACTCATGGCACATCCAAAAGCTGGTGTGTGCTGGTGTTGAATATATGTGTTCTATTTCTGGGAGTTGAGGCCCGAGGTTGGACGGTTCGTGCCATGCCTTCGCCAGGTCTACTGATGATCCTTGCCATCACCCACTTCGTGGCCTGTTGCTGGTACGGCGTGGCCGCATGGACGGGGCCACGTAGACAGTCATAGACAGAAAGATGTGACCCCCCCCCCAGTGGCAAACTAGAAAGATGTGTTATTTGTTTTGTACTACTAAATGATGGTGTCTCAAGATCACCCATGGAATCTCAACAGGGATTTATTTGTTCCTTCAGGTTTCCCATGTTGCAGCGGATTGGTGCTTGACAGCTGCTCCGAAAGTGGATGTCCGATGGTCCGATTCGGAGCCCAGATGAGACGACCCCACAGGTCACAGGACTTGGGTCACCTGTTGCCAGCAGGTCACTGTTGTGCACAACTACCAGGACTCAGGACCTTCCAAAAGGAAGTTTTGGGATACCCCTCAAGCCTCCAAGAGGCTACCACCTATTATAGACACTCCTTGGAGGGTCCTGGTATATACAGTACATCCGCAAGGGGATTGAGCTACAGGTTTCTAGGCCAAAGAATTTGCTTCCAGAGCTCTTTCACAGCAACATCCAGTAGGATCCATCATTTGAAAGCCCGTCGCTTGGTTCAGTACCCATCCAGCACGATCAGTGACGAAATGACCACACAATCAGCTATAGCTTCCCCGGTGGATCCCCATTTTTCACTAAACTGTCGTTCGGTCCACGCATTGAGTCTTTGAGAGCCACTCCTGCAAGTCAATGAGCTCATTCTACTGGAGTTGGTCATGCAAAAACACCACTTAAGGAGGTCAAACGACCAGGCTTTTCTGGGTCAGACTGGACTCTGTACTGGTTACCTCCTGGGAACTGCGGTCCGGATCGGCATACGTCCCCGGAACGTCCAGTCGTCCAACGCGTCCCCGGAACCTGTGGTTCCTTCGGTGTGTCGGCAGGACCAATCAGAGCACCTCTTGGCTCTTGCGATCACATTTGGAGACGGCGCGCCCTCTCCAATTTTCTTGCTCGGGGGTGCCGCCTGCCTTCTAAGGGGCCTCCCTGGCCCTGCGGAGTCTCCTTCACTAACAAAGCCTAACAAAGCCTTCCTCGTTGTCTTTTGGTTCGGGGGTGGGAGGTCGAGAGATGTCGAGAGGAGAGCCGGTGATGCGGGGCTTCTGAAGTGGTGGTTCCCAGACACGACCTGTCTGGGACTGCCAGTCCGGACTGCCGCCCCAGCCAGACCCCCCTGGCACCATCCTGATCGGCATATCATGGCATACATGGAGTGTTTGGGGTGGTTCTTTTTTGCCTGCTTCCGCGCGGTGTCTGGGGGGGCCAGTGAGTGTGGAGTGGGTGCCTCTTCGGTGCCCTTGGGGGCGTCCTTGGTAGAGGCTTTCCCCTCTGATTAACTGATTAACATAAGCGGTGCTAAGGACGGTTGGCCTTTGGGTTTGGCCCGAAAGCGGGAAAAGCCGGGAGGTTTGGAGGTGGCTTTCGAGAGAGGACGCCCAGAGTGCTGGGAAGGCAATCTTTGCAGACTTGATGTCACCCTTTACTTGTTGGTATTGTTGATGTGGCCCCAGTGTTTTATTTGGACATGATTCAGGCACAATTATATTATGTTTGACTGTTTGACGTATTTTGAGGTGGCAGACGCAGATGCACTATTAACTACATAAGTTTATGGATGTTTATGGGCCTCCTTCTGCAAGAGATGTGGGGGGGGGCAGTTGTTGACCAACACTTTGGTCAAGGTGACCTTCTCAAGACCAGCTCACGGTCACTGAAGCCTTTGCAAGATATTGACAGCTTGGTTAGGGAGAAGTTGTTCACTTCGTTTCTCATTCCTCCATCAACACGACTCCCAACTAGATTCCATCGAGCATCTTGAGAGGTCAGCAGTGGAGCGGGTGTTCCTGTAGGGAAAAACTGCACGTGTTTTAACAACATTATGTGTGTTCAATGTTTGTTGTTTGGACTCTTCAAGCTTCAAGTGGTAGGCGACGCAAAAGATTTCACTGACAGCCACAGTTCAAACCTCTTCTGGCTGCGATAGTTCTTTTGGTACAGTAGCCGGTCGGTTTGGTTTTGCTGCCCGCTTGGAGGCCAACTTTTTTGAGACCTATTCTGTGTCTTGGCCAACAGTGGTCACAGCAAAGGGCCTTGTTTCAGTCAAGAGAAGCAACAAGAAGTGTAATAAGATCAATAAGACTGAACATACAAAACATCAATCATCAACTCTTCAGATTCAGATCATCCTTTTCCACCATTGACTTTATGACAGAAGAGAAGGTTTTTTGCAAATTGGTTCCTGGAATGCGGGGCCAGGCAGAGTGTCGGCGTGAGTGTCGGCGTGTGTATGTGTCCAACGCTAATGCCTAAACAAGGAGAGTGCATGTTGTAGACATATGCTATGAATATTCGTTGTTTTGTGGATAGAATGTTTAGTTTAGTTTTAGTTTTACGGAATAGCCAAGGAGCAACTGACCACTTCGCATAGATAGATTAGATAGATTAGATAGACAGATAGATTCATTGCCTTGCTGCATCTCGCTTTTTGAAGCAAGCTTATCCTTAACTTCACGCCGCAGCGCACCACGCGGGCCGCACGGGCCGCTGTGTTTCAGCCTTCCCGAACTCGCCCTTTCTGAGGCGTCGATCCATTGGTCGATGACGCAATTCACCCCGGCCACCAACGACATCGCGCCGGCCAATGGCTTGGAACGGCTCCCTGGACGCGGATGGCCGAAGCCAGTCGGACGCGCTCCAACAAGCTCGTGGGTATAGAGGATTTCCGTCGTTAGGGCAGAGGAAGTCATGGCGGTTTGGTGTTTTTCCGAAGGCGTGGAAGTCATGGTGCAGTATGGTGCAGTGGTTTGTCCATTGCTCGCGCTAGCTTGGGATCCAAGAATGTCGTTGAAGAGTGCTTTGGAATTTCAGAGATATTGGCTCAACACCTGGCTGCACAGAGTACTATTCACCTGCCCCGACTTTCTACGGTTAATGTCGGTCACCCCTGTCTCAATTTTTCTTTCTGGCATAAACTGAGGATCTTCGCCGTGTGTGTGATTTTGCTGGCCACTGGGCAAGCACTTGAGAAGTTGGAACTGTGCAGGGGCCTTCAAGATCTTCAAGGCAACCATGTGGCTTTTGGTTCATGGCACCCAGGGCCCCAAATCCTGGTATATAAGTGGACCTTCCAGGTAGTCGCCCTTCTGTGCATGTTCGGTGGTCAACGAGGCTCCCCCGGTTGAACCCACTCAGCCAGGTCTAGCAAAACTGCGCGAACTGTTCGCTGCAAGTCCATGTTCGTGTTCGCTACTTTGAGGTAGTCTTGAATATGCGAAGTAAAGAAACGCCCTGCCCCGATGGAAACAACTTACAGCCACTTCATGACACAAGCCAAAAAAATAAGGCACTTGGTCCTGCCTGTCAGCGATTGTCAACGTCGTTTGTAGTCGGTCCGTCGGTTGGTGCGATCGAAAGATCAGACCCTCAGAACTCTCCAAGACATTCCAAGACATAGGTTGGCTACAAAACAAGCTCTTCCAGGATCGGACTTTGTGTAATTATGTAAACCCATAGGGCTCCAAATGCCTCAGAATGTGTTTGGGGTGAATTGGAAGGGTCTCAGTATGTCTCAGTTTACTTGAGGAGGTACGACTGGAGCCCAAACGGGAACATTGGGCAGGATTCTTCTTCTGTTTTGTTAGGAGTTCAAAGGCGCCCGGCACGTCCATCCTTCCACCGATCCGTTAGCCTCGGATGGTCGAGTGGGCGCGAGGCGATTGGTGTTTTCTCCTCCTTCATTACCTCTTTGAGCGCCACGGTGAGTTCCTTAAGGCCTGTCCAAGGGTGGGGGTGACGCTTGGAAGAGGTGGCGCGTGCAACCAAAAAATTCCTGGCCGTCTTCACCGGAGGGAGCTTTTTAGTATCCACCATCAGTTGTCGCCTATGGATGTAATGGTACGCTGGAGGTCAAGAACTCCAATCCAAATTTTGGCTTTGGTGCCTGAGCAGAAATCCGCCCAGGGCAGGGGGTGTTCCAGAAAGCCTCTTTTCAAGCCGTGCGCCTAGATCATTCATCTAGAACCCTGGCCAAAGGCCAAAGGCAGCAAGAGTTCCCAACACATCACTTTTGGATCAAGTTGGGGGGTCCACCACAAGCCTGCTTGTTGAAATATGTTTTCTTAGAGATGAATGCACGTGTGGCAGGGTTTCAGCATTTTCATGGAAGAGCTCTCCTGTCCCAGTTCGCCTCAGCCGCCAGATTCATTGTGCCACCGCAACAAAGTCAGCCAAGTGAATCCGGATTTGGGGGGTCACACGGACAGAGTTATATAGGATGCTTGCATGAAACATGTAGGTGCTAGTTTGGGCGGTGGCAGTTCTCGGTCCATCACAACGAATCCCAATAGACCATTGCAGATGGAGGTCGTCCATGATGGAGATAATATTGGATCTTAACTAGTATAATTATGGCTCCCCCCTCCTCCCGTAGCAAGCAATTCAGGGGGCCTGAAGAGTATCACCGCCACAAAGAAGTAGAAGTAAAAGTAGTTTATTATTGTTAGTAGTAGTAGTAGTAGTAGTAGTAGTAGTAGTAGCGGCAGCAGTAGCAGTAGGAGTAGTAGTAGCAGCAGTAGTAGTAGTGGTACTAGTAGTAGTGGTAGTAGCACTAGTACTAGTACTAGTAGTCGTCGTCGTAGTAGGATTTGAAAGGGCAGCAATAGCAGAACAATAATTAAGGTAGTTTGCTTATTTATCCCACCCCCTAAACAATTGATATTATTAACTTTCCCTGGGCTGGTGTACTACCCCCTTGAAAAATTGTTTGGAACAATGAAATCGTTGAGCTCAATAAGTGTTAACGATTTCCAGATCAGAATTCCATTAACCAAGCAAACCTCAGGAGAGTTAGGTAAGGTTGTTAAAGGGGGAGCAATAGCAGAACAATCGAGAAAAGTAAACTGTATACTGTATATGCCAAAAAACACACCGGGTGAAAAAAGTTGTTATTACTCCGCCCCATTAAACTAATCAGGGTGTTTGAATTTCAATGAATAATTTGGCGAAAACGTTTTATAAATTGCCCCATTATACTAATTAGGATGATTAAATCGCAGGTTGCACCACTTGTCCTGGGCCTCCCTTCCTTCCAAGCTCTTCAGCTCATCAGGGCCTCCCGTGCAGAGCAGTTTCAGCAACACAATGCCCTGCTGCAATTCTTCACCGAGAGGCCAGGAAAAGAAAACAAACGGAGCTGTGGAACGCCTGAGTCAGCCTTGCGGGGCGTTCTCAGTGCCATAGAACTGATCATCGGTTGATGGCTGCCCTTTGGGCTGGTATAAGGTATTTATAATATAGATCTATAATATATATATATATATAAACGTAGATATAGGCACACCCCAACAGATCACACATATAGATTCGTCAAGAAGCTTCTTTGCTATTGATGTCACGGCCTCTCCATGAGCCATGACCTCCACCTCAACCACCGCCCGTCGAGACCCGCCAGGAACCTCTCCACAGACCTCTACTGTCGGGTCACGGAGTCCCTTCGACGGCGGAACGTGAAGAAACGCATTAAGGAACGTGGCTTGGCGCCGGTGGAGTCCGGGTGGAGCACCAGTGCAGAGCTGCGGTGCAGCGGGCGGGGATGTTTCAAGAAGAGCTGCTGGAGAGGTGGATCTGCATATTTAGGTAGATATGATAGATAGATATGCGTTCTTTAGGCCTGAGGTGTCTTCATGTTCACCTTGTTTTCTTGCCTGCTTTGGGTAAGTCGAAACAAGAGCGGGCTCATTCTCATGGTGCTGCTCGGAGATCTTTTCACCCCCATCCCTTCAACCACAAAAGTCAACTAGTTCTGGTGCGTCGTGGAGTTTCAATGCAACATATCATGCAACGAATTGGCCGGCCATCTTTGCAACGAACTGTGAGCTTTGGACTGATCGGCTCAACCGAGATGAAGTTCAGCTCCTGGTGGCTTTGCCGGAGAGGATGTACCTTGACTGCAGCTTCCGCGGCGAAGCCCGAGTTGTGTCAGGGTCAGGAGAATTTGCTTCAAAATAGGATGGAGCTGGAAAGTTCAAAGAATTGGAATAAAGACGAATAATCGAAGGCTTAATGAAATCCCTAAGTAGGGGAGACCCACGTTTTGCGGTGTTCTCCCACCATTTAGCCGATGCCAATTGCCTCTAAATTGTTGCGGTGTTCCTTTTTTGATGGTTTTGGGGGCGTTTGTGCGCCAGTGCTCCCATGTATACCTTCCAGCTACCCAACATTTATCTGGTTTATTTCGGCAGAGATGGTCGGAGTGGTTGTTTATGAAGGACAGCTGGAAGGCTGCTGCAACAAATGTCCTCATTTTCCTCCAAGCTCCTGCGCATACCTACGTCACAGCAGATCCTGTGTGTTCGACCTTGGTGTGGCTAGGCCCTTGGTGTTCTTCACCCTTCCCTCAATCTGCGCTTCACACGCGCAACTGATGTATGTGCTGAGGAAGATGCAGCTGCATGAGGAGATGTTCCTGCCTCGCTTGCAGCCTGGGCTGCAGAGTTGAAATGGGCATCTTAGAAGATTAGAACGCTTGGACTTGGAAGAGGTAAATCAGAAACTGGCGCACTTATGTTTCTATGTATGTGGGCCAACTTAAGTAGGAAATTGGTCTGGGCTGCTTGAGTCTTCTCAACATGTGGATGATGGAGAGCTCATCTGATCAGGATACTTCCAAAAAGCACCTCGCGGCCGCTGGTTTCTCCACTTAATTCGTGGAGGTGTCTCACAGGAGTTCGGCCCTTCAAAGACCTCTCACATCCTGCAAACAAAAACAAAAAACAGCTGCACCTCCAGTTTTAGTATCATAAGGCGTCCTGAAACCGAGAAGACCCGCACATTCAAGCTTGTCCTACTCCCACAGTTTCTGCCGAACATCTGAATATTCACCTGCCGAACATCTAGTTGCGACAGGATCCAAGGGCAAGGGCTAAAGCGAAGCCGAAGCGGCCTCCGGACCAAGGAAATGCCTCCAAATTTGGCCTGAATGGAGCTTGGAGGAGGAGAGAAACATAGAAACATGCCGGCTACGCCCATGTCAGACAATTGACAATTAGGCATGTTGTATTGTTTTCTGCTTCTAATCCAAGTTGACCGCTGTCAGGTGTCAAATTATCTGCTGTACCTGGCAAAGGCAACAACCATGGATCGGCAACCGTGTGGAGTGTCCCTTTGTCTTCAGCCTCTCGCCGCAGGACGACTATTTTTTCCGCACTCTGTGCCACTATGCGGTCACAGAGCATGCTTGTGCTCCCGGGCAGGATGCATTCATGCCAGGACACCGAGCGTCACACAGTGTGAATGTATACCACAACCCTGCCAACTGCCAAGAGTTTTTTTTGATAGCCCCTTAGAGGCTAAGGGGTCAACATGAATTGCCGAATCTTCTCCTTTGCGGCCATCTATGATCCAGAAGATTCGGCAAGAGAATCTGACTTGCTGTGCTCACAGGTCAACATGAATTGCCTCAAGTTGAGGCTGTTTGACACCCTTGAACTTGCTCTTCATCCTGTGATCCACTTGCCTGACCAATAGCCCGGCCTCGACTCACCATCCGGTTGAAGATGACTTCGTCCCACCATTGGGCCCCGTTTCAGACACTGGAACGAGGCCCCGCTTCGCCGGGCGCTTCGGCCGCGCCAGGAACGGACTGCGACGAAGTCTACGTCATCGAGTCGGGCACGATGGGTCGCATGGCGCTTCGGGTTGGCGAGTCTGAATGCCGGGCGCTGGTCCATGTAACCCAGACACTCCATGGGACTGGCATACTTACCTACATTGCTTGGGGTGGTTTGAGGGGGCAACGTAGGCATATATGACAGACATGGAGTGTTTGGGTAATGGTAGACTCTGGATTAAATGATAAAAAAACATAATAACCCCCCATATGAAGTGGCTGTTCTTGTTCATCAAGAGTCTAATGACATATATGCGGTGCATGCGGTATATGGGTGTTGTAGGTCTAGCTCCAGCGTCCAGGTCTCAGAGGGCCTCACCGGTGTTTTCGCAGGGTGTTGGCATACTGAGAGCAGGTGCTGGATCACCGAGATGGCTATACGTATGATTTGCCCAAATGCGTTTGGACATTGTATGCACAAGAGCTGCTTACTGTGAATCTATCGGAGGGTGTCATGATCTGATATATTTGGACTGACTCTGGTGCAATGAGGAACCAATCCTTTATGTCAGAAAGCACTGCGCGGACCAACGAGAGAGTGTGGACATCGTTGTCGGGTTCTTGTAGGGGTGTTCACTCCTTGTTATCTTGGGCTCCAAGAGCATTCTTTTCAAGGTAGTTGACTACCCAAACTCATCCAAACCCTATGCTAGGCCAGCTTGTTGGACTTGACTTCCCTTGCCATCTTAAAGTCCTTTCCGATTCGTGTCCGAGGCTACCTTTACCGAGAGAACATGGCGGAGAGCCTTGAAGAACATTGGTTGGAGGCTTCAAGGATGGTGCCGCAGGATCCACAGAGGAATACAGAATTACTAAGTACCGTGTTTAGCAAAAGGCCCTTGAAAGTATATGTTTCATTGACAGTAAGGTTATACCGAGTTGTAATGAGTATATAAAACCCCAACATGCCCAGCTTGGCTGTAGGCTCACCAGGTGGTGCTTGGGCTAGACACATGTGGATGCGTGTGTATATATATATATGCATTATATGCACATATATTTACACACATGCATATATAATTACATATATATATATATATCGTAATTATATAGATGGAAAGTGTAGAAACATATAGATATACACCAAGGATTTGTTTGGCTGTCACCAATTCCAGTTAGACATTCTAGGCTAGATATGGGAAATGTGTTTTTTAGGCTCTCCGTGTGAGCGGGTGTTGAAATCGATCACCCTCTTGGCCAGAACAGTCCGAGGTTCGCGTGCGAAGAGAATGCGGTGATTTGCTTGCCCAGCCTGTGGGCCGCATGGTACCATCGCGGTCGTTCCGTGGTGGCATTTGGCTTGTACCCACTCATCGGCCTTGGCCGAGATTTGATGGCGTCACCTGGGCCCTTCACCCACCGTCATGTCCAAACGCGCTTGCAGAGGATTGGAGAATGGTTTTTCTAACTGAAAGTGGGAGGCTTCCCAGCTCGACCGCCAGGATGAGGGAAAATAGACCAAAACCCATGGCTGGTCAAATAAATGGCACATTCTTTCTTGCTGCTCTTTCGCCTCTCCGACGCTTCACCTAGGCTTGAGCGCATCATGTGGGAGGCTTGGCTTAACACTTGCGGAGGTTCCACACGTGAGCCTCCAGATGCAGGGAACTCATTCCAAGACCTGCAGAGAATCATGAGCTGTTGGTTAAAAGCGCTGTCGTAAGGGAAGTTCCATGGTTGTAATCGTTTAGGATTTTGAACAGGCATGGGAATTGATGTTTGACTTGCAATGGTGCCAATGATGCATGACACTTCATTTGGCGCCGTTTGCATCTCGAAGAGGTTCGCGAGATGAGATGCGTGTGACGAGAGACGTTTTTGTGTATGTGTCCTCTTCTTAGGCTGACACCATTTTGGCTTTGCGTCTCCAAGGACATGTTTCTACGTGGGAATCGACTGCGAAGGTTTCGGCCGGTTGGCCACAAGCCACGGAGGCCTTTGTCTCGTGTGTCCAGTCGCAGGTTCGGGAAATCATTTCAGAGGTCGCTCAGTTAGATTTAGAATGACCTGATTGAACGCACAAAGGGGCTCACCTGTTTGAACGCACCAAAGTTTGATCCATCCCTTTTCTTCTCTACATGCGCCACAGAATGACGCCCGCTGATACCAGCAACACCTAGTGCCCTACAGCCACAGATACTCGAGGTTCTTTGCAACCAAGAACCCGGCCCTTATTTTCTTGGAGTGCCTTTGGTGGAGAACCCGACCCACGAACCGAGCGCCCTTTTGCTTGGAGGCCCCTTGCAGCAATATCTCCAGATCTTTGGAATTCTGTTGATCGGCACCGTGGAGCTCCTCGAAGACCACGGCGAAGAGCTCTCGGACCTCTCGGTGAGTGCCCGGTGGCTGAAGGAGTGGCGGACATGGCCCAGACGGTGCCCAAGTCCTGGCGCTGCTTTCAATACACTCCTATAGACGAACACATCACAGGGAAGTGGATGGCATGGTCCCGGAAGGAAGACTTCCCTTTACAAACAGTAGGGTTTTCCAATTCCATGTTAGTGAGTCGAAGAGCAGCCATTTCGGGCAGGGACTGCTCGAGACCCAGAGATTTGATTCCCCATGGAACTCTGGAGCCGCGAAGCGGCTTCAGAGCGACCCAAAGGGAGTTCCCAACCCTGGCGGTGTAGCAACCCAGAATAGGCTCAGAATAGGCCTATTAAAGTGGCAATAGCTTGCACTAGGATTGGCCCTGAGCATGTGAATGATGGGAGTCTCACGCAGTGTTGTGCATTATGTCTACAGCACTTGGGGGGGGACGTAGGGTCCATGTGTCGGCTCACCCTCCCAGCCAAGAAAGAAGGAGTAAGGCCCAGTAAGGCCTTCAACTTGCAAAACTGGAAGAGAATTACCAGGGCATGTCCACAGTTTATGGTTTGCATTTTGTTAGATGTAGCCTGAGACCACCCACGCATATGCATTCCAAACATGAACGGTAGCAAACAGTCCACGACCAAACGCATGGGCCTTCGCATGAATGGGCCCCCTTCAACACTCGAACATCATTGAAGCGCCGGCAGGCCTGGCGGGTATTTTGGTTCACTGAAAGCACTGGCTCCAGGCATTCCTTGAGGGTGCTGGAATTTGAACGGGCCAACACCGCTCAGGTCGAAAAACTTCATCATTTGGGGCACCGGGCGCAGCACCTCTTGCAGAATGCCACTCGCAGCACCGGTCTTGGGGTGGGGAGGCGGGGATTTGTTGGGAAGTTGTGTGGCTGTTGACTGCCACCCTGTCGAACACACAGTACCAGAGCATGTGACTGGAACTCATCGATTAAAACATGATCAAAAATGGTCAAGCCTCCTCTAAAACATCACGAACATTCCCATACTGTTCCTTCAAAGCTCTGAAGAGTGTTCTTTTGATTCGGCGTCCATGCTTGGGTGGCATAGACATTGGCCGCCAGCCATAAAAACCGTCGACAGACTGAAGAAACCCAAGGCGAGCAAGTTCATCCGCCAGCAGTCCAAGTTCAAATCCGAAAGGTCTGCGAGCAAGTCCAGCACAATGTCAATGTAGCCTCGGCTTGGTTTCGAAGCGTCCAAAGGCGACAGTGACATGCTGCGACGCCGACTGGGGCGCTTGGAACGGGCCAGTCTGTGAGCAGTGGCGGTCCAGATTGGAGCTTTTTCTGGTGCGAATTGAAAAAAGACCTGTTTGCAGAAGAAGGTCGTGTTCCTAAGGGGAGCCCCTTTCCATGTGTGCACCTGAACACACTTGCGTTGGTGGTTGACAGGGTTTGATGCGTTGGCAGTCGCTCGACAGAGTTGGCAGTCGCTCCCCAAGGGTCCGCAACAAGGTCCTGACTATATGTGTGTGGGTCACGGATGGTCACGGAGCCCGGTGTACCCTGGTAGGGGAAGACCTCCCTAGTGGTGTGTTTGTTCATTTGGGTGAAGGGGTGAAGGTCTACTGGGTTTGACCCACAACCATATGAGTGCAGTTGAACAACTCGAGCTAGGGGAAGTGTGTTTGTTTAACGAGGTGAACTTTCAAAGGGGGAGCAAGAGCTATACAGAGCTATAATATGCTATAATTGTTGTATCATATTGTATCAAACATATCCAAGTAAGAGCCTAGCCAACGACATCAAAGGATACCCTCCACATTGAGGGCAAGGTAACGCATTGTAACGCTATCATGGATCCACAACCGATGAGTTAAAGGCAGGCATAGCTGGTGTTCCTTCACGCTCGAGGTTCTGTTTCTTCTGGGTGCACGGCCCATTTCAATTTCACCAACCAACTGAAGCAACATCTGAAATTGGCATCTGGGCCATCCAATCCTTCGTGCCAGGGGGGAGGCTTGAATCGCGCCAAGCACCTTGGATGTGGTGGTATCCTGCGATTGCGATGTTTACACTTTGGTACTCCCACCCTGAAATGGCCTTGAGATGGCCTGTTCATGACTTGGTGCTTTCCCAGGGACACGAGAGGGCGACGGGTTCCATGTGCTCAGACCAGACCATCCATGTACCAGCATCCTTCTGCAGGTCTCCTTTGGAGGGTTGTTAGGCCTTAAGAGGTCTCAATTGGTGACCTGTTGGAGGTGCTGGTATGGAAAGGATGGTTTGGGTATGTTCAAATTTCCGGATGGGAGTGCACCAAATCCATATCCCAGACTCATTTGGTTGAAATTCTGACATGGTCACATGCTTTAGTTTAAATGGACGTGCCTCCTGTTTGGTGAAGATTCTGGGGCCTTCCAGCACTTACAGCAGATGGTCTGAGCGACATGCGACATAGGCTCCTTTCTCGCTCCAAATCACGGCGCACCCTTGGGTTTGAAGCCCACAAGCAGAACTTACTGTTTAGCAGTGTTGGATATCCATGTATATCCCATTACCGGTATCAGTGGATGATGATGGTTAGGTTGCAGGCCTTGCTCTAAAGTGGTGAGAATCAATTGTGTTTACCGACTGTTGCAGGTAGTGGGGCAGATCCCACAAAGTCTTGGATTGGATTTCCGGCGCCGAAGGACCCGTTGGTCTCCACTGCACATTTGGGGGTGTTCCATTCGCCCAAATAGTGAGGTCGCACCTTCCATCCATCCCCGGTCGGAGCAAAGAGGGAGGGTTCCATGGTTGGTGGTGCTTTGTGGGCCACGTCTCGAGTCTCGAGCCTCGGGCCGTGTCGAGTCTCGGGCCATCCCAGGACTTAACTAGACATACGACACATACCATCCAGAACCACCCTGGTGTCCGAACCTGAGCTTCTCCTTCTCTGTTCTGACTTGGACTTGGGGAATCCCATTTTGAGTTCCTTTTCCTCAATGATTCCCGTGACCCGAAAGAAACCCTGATGTCCGACCCAGCCGCCCCTGATCGCACGTTCAACGCGCTCAGGAACTCTGCGCCAAAGCGGAGGCCTTGTCACGGAGCAGCTCCTGTGCCACACTGGGACTGCCGCCGGACGACTTGGTGACCCTGTGAGCGAGGCGGGCAGAGGCCTGACCTCATGGGGAAGGGTTGGAATGGTTCTGGGGTGGCGGCTTGAAGGGGAGAAAAGAAGAGCTAGGCTTACAATAGAATAGATCTGTGATGGATTCTTACGGGAGGTTCTTGAACTTTGTGCAACAGGTTATCCTAGCATGGGTATGGTTGACCATTGTTTCGGGTCCGGCGGGATGAATCTAGGATGGGTGATCTCGTTAGATGTTCCACTTTCTTTGTGCGAGTCGTTTTTTGCATGATCTTGACTGTTGACGAGTGTGGCATTTTTGTGGCCATGCTGCGGGTCATGCGCTACCTTTTGGAAAGCACATTGGTTTGGAAACAGGCAGGCTGGTGGTTCATTTCGGCTTTTGCTGAAGGTTTTGGCAACCCCGAGAGTGGAAGCAGATGAGAACGCTGCGAGCCGCAGCAGACAAACCATCCAGGAGCACGCTGACCGCCTCCTTTGAGGGCGGACGCTAGCGGCTGCCGCGTGCACTGGGGGACTCGCACCTCCAGCCACATGGCTACTGGCTGCCAGATGCTGCCTTCTAGGATAGCTGCCGGATAGTTGTGTTGGGCAGACATCAACAGCTTCTTGACAGTCTGAGGTTTCAGACAGCGTTGAATGGGTCAGTCTTGGGCTGTAGGTGTTTGGGGTTCCTTTCTTCAACCCTCCTCACTGTGCATGACCTCTTCACTGAGAGGTTGAAAGATTTTAACGGGTAGGCCACAGGATGGTTCAACTGACTAGACTAGACATGACTAGACTGATTGAGCCTGGCCTGATATGCAGGGGAGTTCGGGACCAACACAAAAATTGCAAATACACTCCCTGACCATGAAATCCTCTGCAAACAGGGTGTGCCAGCCACTTCCATGTTAGTTCCGGGGAGAGTAGACCACCTTCACATTGCTTGGCTGGTCGGTTGGCTGTCAGACAGCCACACCGGTAGGCCCCATGGGGCCGTGTGGGAAAGGTGCTTGGTGCAGACCGGACCTCTTAACCCAGGCTTTGGTGAATGGAACTTTTTGTTGGGCTTTTGGATTTTTAATATATGGCAGACCCCTGAGCAGAGATCACAAACAAAGGGAATGGATATGAAGGGATAAGGTGTTCGGGACCCTCCAGCGGTGAATCGGTTCTTGTTGCCGTGACCACACTCACCATCACCCGGAGCGAATCGACGCAGGTTTCTGGACAACATCTAACACAAGAAACATGAAGAAACCCAACACCATTCATGGATTATGTGGGTCACATTGAGTCAGAAATTCTGTACTGCACCAACTCCATCATCCAGTTTACAATGCCGCTTTGTTCTTGGTCTGAAGCAACCCGTTTCGGTCACCGCTGCAGGGCTTAACGGTCCGGTCACGTCCGGCACCGGCCGCTGGAACGCCGAACGCCTCGGCCGAAATCGATCGATGGTCTCGTGGTCAGGACGGTCGGTCTCGGGAAATCAGTGGAGCGAAGTTCTACAAAGAAGCACAGAACGCCTATTGCAAGTGATACAAGAAGCACATATATAAATACATATATAATTAGAAGCACCATGCATGTGTTTTGACTTTTGGGGTTCCAAGTGTTCTGAAGTCAGACAGTCGGAATCAGCCAGACCGGAAAAGAAGACGTAATTAAGACATATTAAGACGTGAGACAAGCAGGACCAGAAATCATGGGTCTTTGAGGCGTTGGTTTCAGAAAGAGGTTAATTATGGTAATGTTATGGTTTAAACAATATCAGAAGTGAGTGGATGATGGAAGGATGCGGAAGGCGTTAGCATAAATTCATAGACTCATAGACCATATGCCATATATGGGTCTTTGCACAAGTAATTCGACCACATCTCTGCAGCTGCCACAGCAGCGTGGGTGCTTCTTTGGGTTCCTTTTTGCATGGACCACCTGGTGCGTAGAACAACTCGACAGCTGGTGGACCGTCCTGGAGGGACGTTCTCCACCATTTTGCGCGAGGAAGTGGGCCCAAGAAAGGGCCGTCGTCACGGGTCACCTAACTTCAGAGATCTTGATGTGCAGAGTTTGTGATTAGACACCGTTGACATTAACTTGATCATTTACATTGGCGTTGACAGTGGTGGAAGAAGTGCAAAACATTGAAAAACATATGTCAATGCCTGTGGACTTCCTGGGTGCCCCGACGTCTGGATTCTTGTTTTCAGCTTTTTGGTCCCCACCCTGATGGGCAGGGGCTGTGCCAAAGTCCCGAAACCCACCCAAACACTCCACAAGAGTTGGTGCTTCAAGCATGTAGCATTATGTAGTACATACATTCTAACCCATGTGACATTACTGCATATAACTGCCATACGGTACTATACAGTATATCAGAGTCCTACAAGCATTACATACGTGACCCCCTCAAAAAAGGATCAGTTCAGCCACCTTCAACTGATTAGTGTTCGAGTCTGAGGAGTGCTTGGGTACTGTGGAACCTGACGTCCTGAGAGATGACTGCAGTAGATGGACCCTGCCATAACTGCCAGACGGACAGTTGGGTCCCAAGTGCTCCATCAATTCATGACCCCATGTTGCTCTTGTGGTCAGGTTCCATGAGGGTTCGTTGCGGGTTGGTTGACTTCTGACTTTGGATGTAGAAAAGAGCTCGCCCGTCGACATGTTGATCGGACAGGTCGGATCGGCTTGGTGTTTGATGTATTTTGGTGTGCTAATGGCCTAGACAGAATGATTGATTAACTTCTGCCCATGCACATTGAGCATGCTATTGCTGTGAATTGCTGTCAGGACACCTGAAACACTGTTAGCATTGAGTGCTTTACACTGAATCTCCATAAGTCAAAGCAATTCTTAATTTAGTTCTCTTCTGGTCGGCCTTTCTGGTCCTTTCTGGTGGCCACTATTAGCAACGTGCTGTGGGTTCTGGGTCTCTTCTGGTGCATGCGCTCCAAACAGGCCGACCGGTCCCTCAAAACCATAGGGATTTGAGGGTCCGGACCCCTCCATATGAGGGTACGGCCCCTACTTAGCAGGGTCCAGGGTCGCGTCTGCAGGGTATATACCAGAAAAGTTGAACTGTGTGTGAAAGCCAAACCGTACCATCCGTTTTTGATCGTTTTGGTGCCTCTTGTCCCACGCAGTGTTCATCCGTCCTTTCGGCGCCGGTTGAAGTTGTTGTGAGAAGGTTACAGTGGATCCCTAGGTCTTGATACTTCACCCATATATATGTTGTTTTGGTATGGGTGAAGTATCAAGACCTAGGGATCCACTGTAACCATTGTTTTTTTGTATGTTTTTGTTGTACGGAATCATTATTGTAGACTCTGGCTTGGATTCCAACCCCCGGGATACCAGGCCTTGCAGGTGACTCGGGGTGCACCCATCGGCCCTGGTATGAATTCCATTTAGCCTTCATCCATAGGGCTCCAGCCATACCTTCAAAAGTGGGACTGGGTGCCCGGGTGCCAGGTCCAGTCATACGAACCAGGTCGGTTCGGTACGACACTCGTCCTGGAGCCCGTCCGAGGCAAGACGTCCCCAGCTTCGCTTCCCCCGGCCCCGGTGGGAGAGCCCAGGGGAGCTGAACCGGTGGGTGTGGGTGAAGTGGAAGCCCAGGTGAGTGTTAGACCATTTAAAAACGGTCTTTAGATGATCCGAAAATCAATTTCCTTTACTTGGGTGGTGCCTAAAATAGTCTTTGGACTTCTAGGGTGTTTTGTATATATATATATATATACCTACTGCACCTTCCGTCAACTTTTTTTTGGGTGGAAATCGCAATACCTGGTTTTGCACGTAATCGGACAAAAAACCAGGTTTTCGGGTTTCGTCAGGTTTTACATGAACATGGAGACCTTTGCTGAGACCTTCAACCGTTTCTCGAGGGTTCCGTGAAGGGCGGACTGAGATGTTCCAGATCGTAGTAGACCCAACATGGCAACAAGTATGGAACAAATGGCACTTGACCATACATAGAATAGAACAATGGATCCATCGACTAGAAACATTGATGTTCCACGACTTCACCAATCCTTCCTTGGGTGTCCGTCTCATGCCTTGCATGCGTGACCGCTCGTGACGGCATGCCTACGTACGTGGACAAGTTCACCATCTTTGGAACCACTGCCAGAGCCCAAGGTCTGCTGTCTTTTTTCCGGCGGTCGGATCTGGGTGCAGCCGTGAAGGGTTCCTTGGGTGCACGGACATGTCTTTGGTGCCCGAACCGGTTCGAACAGAAACCCTTGTTGGAATTCAGGACTGCTTGGATCACTGCAGCTTTTTCTGGTTCAATCCGTGGTTGAGGTTGTGCACACACCCTTTGTGGTTTGCCCATGGACTGTAGAGGGCTAGCGGTGGCCTTGGAAGGGCAACTTCCCTTGAGGGAACAGGTCAGGGGCTGTGGCAAGCTGGTCACCCACCCATCTACAGAGAAGTTCTGCGTTGCGAACAGGGCAAACTGCAAAGCTAACAAAGAGATCTTGAAGCCTGTCTTGGCCAGAATGGCTCAAACACCGAAGTATGTCTTGCCCCACTTGGATCCTTTGCAGGCTGAACTGATTGCATTGGCCAACAAGTTAGGCCTCCCTGTGTCAGAGAAGGGGGTCTACCAACCGGCTGTGGAAATCAAACGGCTTGCTGGCTTTGTCAAGAGACGAGTCACTAGAGGAGAGTGCACGAAGGAGCCAAGTTTCAATCTGTGTTGTTTGATGTTTTTGAGTGATTTGGTTTTAGGGTGGATTGGATCCAGTGCTTTGAATCCTTTAACAGCTGATGAGTCACTATTTGAATACACATTCAATTGTTGGCCATCATGGGTCATGGGATGGGATACCTCGTTTATGGGTCTTTATCAATATACCTTGTCTTCGAGACTCTGGTGCACCCTGCTAGGATGTTGGATTCCATGAGCTCTACCTCACTCTGGACCCAAATGGGAAGGACAAAGAGTTGCCGCATGCCGCATTTCCGTTCCTTTTTGTGGGGTTTAAAGTTTTTGTTTCTAAACCCCACAAATTTAGTAGGATAAACCATGCCCGATCCATGAGGTTATGATTTTCTGGCCCTGTGAAAGGACCTCATCGATGCCTACATGACATCTCGCCGGGGTCAAGATTCGCAAGACCCTGATGATGAGGTGGATGATCAGGAAGAGGATCCTGATGATCCAGTGGACATGGTTGAATTCCAGAAATGGTTGGATTCCAAAGCTTTGGACAGCAAACCCGAGAGTTCTGAGGTGGCCCCCTCGAGTTCAAGTGCAATTACATCCCCATCAGGGACTATGACCCCTCCATCTATGGTTCCGAAGCACTGTGGTGGTTTGAAGTCGAACATCAACAGCATCTCGAACCATGAGATAGGAACTTTGTTCATATTTTGGTTGATCTTATGAATCAATGGTTTTATGTTGAAAGTGCTTGCCCTTCATGGCTCAGGTGACAAGCTTGCTCAAGTCCGTGCTCTGATTGCTGAGAAGAAGCAGGAGCTGCAGCGGAAGCGGGAGCTTGAGGAAAAGTCATGTCCTGAGGCCGTTTTTTGAATCGTTCAATCATGCATGTGAAACAAACCTTTGTAAGGGTAGGCGGTAACAAGAAAATTAGACTCAGTCACCCTTGACCTTAGGCTTTGAGCCTATAAACCCTCACAGTCACACCCACTGACCAAGGTCTGCGGCAAGTGCACCAATGGAACCAGTGGAGCCTTCAGGAGCAACATCTGTGTCCAGGCTTACAGGTGCAGGTATGATTTGACTTTTCCGGAAATATGATATACAATATACACTTTACCGGACACTGAACACAAATATCCCAGAGTCCAGAACCCTTCTGTCGAAGCATGCCCCATGGCCCTTTGTGAGATTTTAATTGAAGAGACACCGGATGACAGTGACCCTCAAACCAACCATGCCTTCCCCATCGCACACAGGAGCCGTGGCCGTGCCTACGCCTACGCCTACGCCTGTTTTTGATTGCGATGATACACAACCATATCTGACTGTGTTGCCGGACGACACGGACAGCCAGCCGGTTGTTGAGTCACCTCTACGCGGTGAAAGCCAACCCGCGCCAACTCCCCCAATCGAGGCATGTGATTTCAAATGTTCTCAGGAGGTTTGCTTCTAACTTCAATGGATGTCTGGTGCTGAAGGAGGTTTTAGTTCAAGAATTAAGATCGAAATTGTAGATCTCTTTGAATGCCTGCAACATCATCCTTGCCCTTGGAAATTAAGACATCTCTGGACTAACCTTGTATTGCATGGATGACCTTTTGTCTACCTGTTCCCCTGGCCAGGTTATCACTCGGCGGGATCAGCTGAAGATGAAAGAGAAGCAGGCAGAGGAGAAAAAACTCAAGGCTGCGGAGAAGAAACTCGATGATGTTGGAAAGTCAGATGATGGTGAAAAAACTCAGAAGCCTGATGCCAAGCGTGCCCCCAAAGCTAAAGCAAAGGGGAAGGCCAAGCCCCGGGCCAGAAAGGACAATGAGAAGGAAGAGGATGAGACAATTCGAACCCCGAAGAAAAAACTCTTCCAGTCCGATGATGAGGAAAGACCCCAATCCGACAGTCCAACTCTCTATCTCGACCCGGTGACTGGAGAGGCAAAAACCTTGGACCAGATCTTGGAGAGCTATGTTCCAAAAAAGCACCAAAGGTCTCAGTCACAACCTTCAAAAAAGAAGAAGGCTCAAAGTGAGCAAGAGATGGCTGACGCCTCTAGGGAGGTCAAGGATTTGAAGCCGGAGGCGAGGGTAATGCCAGATCCAGCCACGAAAGCCAAGCCATCGAAAGAAACAAAGAAGCCGAAGGCCAAGCCTGAGCCCAAGCCAAAGACGAGTCAGAGGAAAAACAAAAGAAGAAAGGCGGCTGAGGAAGATGAATGTGAAGATAAGGAGGATGTCAATATGCATGATGAGGAAGCACGCGAGGAAAAGCAATCATGTGAAGATGAGGAAGCAAGCCAAGATGAAGGAATGGTTGATGAAGGGAAATTGGAGGAGGAGGAGGAGAGCGCTGCAAAGAAGCCCCGTGCCAAAGCAAAGGGGAAGGCTAAGGCTAAGGCCCGGGGCAAAGCCAAAGCCAAAGCAGCCAGCAAGCGTATCCAGGAGTCACCTTCAGTCAAGAAGGAAAAGAAAAGGAGGAAGCAAAGGAATGACTCTATGATGGAAATGCAGCCAGCAGACATGGAGGACCAACCCATGCAAACCAGCTTCGTGAGCCACCTCAAGAGGACCGAGGACCTTTCCGAGGAAGAGGTTAAGGACTACCTCAAATGCAAGGTTGGTGACAACTTTGCAATGTTGGCCTTCTCCAACTATTGGAAGGACAAGGCAGTGGGGGTGGTTGCAAAAGCAGACAGGGCCCACATCACATACTTTGGGTTCGGCAAGAGTACCACCTGGAACCATGGCATCACTCTGGCTTTTGTCAGCGCACATTTCTTTGTGGCTGGTCTGACTGGTTGGATCCTTTTTGTGTTGATACTTTTAGTTTCCCACCCCCATCAATTGAATGGTATGGACACACTTCAAGAAGCCTTTTCACACACCATGCATCTCAAGAATGTGTGCCTGACCGGTGTCACTTGAGGCGACCTACGTGCACAAGGAATACAATGAAATCCCGGATGACTTCAAGGATCCTACTTCAGGTGTCCAACGGCAGGTTGCCATCATCAAGTACAACGCAGGCCAAGCGCTGAGAAGGCTTCAAGGGTGATAGCGGGCACTGACTCATGGTGTGTGAAATTGGCATGATCTGAAGTTGGAAGGCAAAGCTCCAACTTAATCACCACAATGAATCATAGTCTCATATAAAATCATCTCATTTAAGCTGAAAATAGCTCTGGTTCAATCCTTCCACACAGGCCATGTCATGATTTTGAAAGTCACTGACATGTGACACGTGCGCTTTTGTGTGGCCAAGTGGCTGGAGTGAGATTGCAGCCCTGATGATGCCTCCTTAGGCTTGGGGTCACTGGGGTATATGCAGGCAGGTGCCAGGAGGCTTGAAAACATGTATATACCTTGAACATTCCAGGCCTCATAGTAACCAAGACAACGCATTGAACTTGAACACCAATGTCCGGTCCGTGACTCGTGATATATCACCTGATTTCTTACATTGTGTTTGCCTGCATATGGGGCTCGGCCATTGCCCAAAGAGTGGTCACTGACCCCAACAGGCGGCTTTGAAGGGTGCGTGGGGAGAACCTCATGCGAGCAGCAGTGATGGGCCAGCTCAAGTCCAAAAGTGCTGTCTGGGTGACTGCTGGTTCAGGTTATGTGGTTCTCGGTGGGGTAATGCAAGTGGAAAGGTCAATGTCAAAACATTGGATTTCATGTTGAGTGTTTAATCAACTCTGCAGGCCCTGTGCGGATGATCGAAATTGGAACATGCCCTGCCCCCTTTCCCTGCAAGCTTCTCGCTGTCGCAGCGGTCGTCCGAGGCCAAATGCCACCTCCTGGGCTTCGAGGCAACAGAAGGGCTTTGAAGCGAGGTCTTCTTTTAGATGAAGTGAGTACCCCTTACATGTTTGAACTGTTCTTGGGGTCATTGAAAACTATTGCAATATTATGGCAACAAACTTGGAATGCACCTTTGTGGGTGCCACACAGAGCTCTTAGATCAATGTGCTTTCCACGTGTACCGATGAAATACCAGGTTTGCTTGTGGTTTATGTGCAGTCTGGATGAGTTGGTGTGGCTTTGTGTGTGCTCATCAGCGGCATCCTTGCTTCAATTAGGTTTTCATGACACATGCAGTGAACAGTTCTTTAAAGAAGTGCTGGCTGTAAATACCAAGACTTTCATGGATTGTTGTTCAAGTCAACATATTGCATATACTCCGTCATTCAAACCTATATGTTCCACGCTGATATGTTGCATGTTGGGTGGGGCCACTCGCCTTTTGCACCATAGTAGCTTTCCGGGGAAAGCTATGGCCTTCAGTGAGAAGTTCATCAATGACTTGTGCTGGCGCTTACGCGCTTTTGGTGCGCCCAAGGTCGCAGGATCTGGAGCACTTTGAATCGGATATGTGTTGAACTTTTGTGTCAGCAACTGTATTTTGTTCAAAAACCGAGCTACTTATTGAGATGGGGTGTGTTGCAGGTCCTTGTGCTGGCAGTCCTTCTGGTCATATGGACAGATATTCCTGCTGCAGGTTCCTTGAAGGACAGTTTGTCCAGAGTGCATGTTGTTTCATCACCTGTTGACCTTGACGACTTGTTTTTCATCTTGGCAGGCAGGGCTGAGCTGGGTCGAGTTCTTTGCTGGCAAGGCTGAGGCCTCGAGGATGTTCGAATGGGCGGGTCATCGCACAGCCAAGCTCGACATCGAATATATGCGGGACTACAATGGACCAGTCAACCCGATGGATCTCACCACATGTCCTGGTATGGCGTGCCTAGTCTTAATTTTTCACATATATGAGCAATGACTGCTGGCTGTGATAATTCCCAACCTTCCAAGTATCACACTGATGCAAAACAAAACTGTTGGTGTCTCCCTGTCAGCTTGATGTATACCCAGGGCAGCCATTGCCGTGATACTGCACGGAGATTTCACGAGTGGCTGGCTTTGTCATTTTGGACTTAAATGCTCATCTTGGACTGCAGTAAACCAGGGCACCAGTGGGCGAAGCGCGTGTTGCTCCATTGGCATTCTTGAATACCAGTCTGTTCGTGAAGCAAACCTACTTGCTTCAAGGAACCTTGGACACACAAACACATTCGTGGTTTGTTGACTAAACCAAGTTGCCAAATCGATGTTGGCTGAACATATCTATAACATTTATACTAATTCATGTTGTTTCTAAGGGTGGTCCTGTTGATGATGCTGGTGATATGCTTGAACGGCACCATCATGCTAGAGCAGCCCATCTCCAGCTTCTTTGAGTTCTATCCCCGATGGAGAGATTTGGTACAGCAAATTCAGAAGCATGGAGGTCGGCACGCAGCGTCTTGTCCCAACTTTCGGTTCCACCACTCCCTTCCCCCATTCCTCCATCAACCAGTCAAGCATCCCAAACACGTGGCATGGTTTGGTGTCCAGGTAGACCATGCACACCAGTTCTCCAGGCTTTGCATGTTCCTGAGATGTCCATGGACGATCGCAAAAGTCATTCATCTGAGCCCTATAGAACATAGATAGTTCCAGTGACCTGGCTTCCTGCCACGCTGAGGTTCACAAGACCTGTTGGTGGATGCTACACTATGGGGGTGGAAGCCCCAAGAGGCATTACGCCTTTTCCAACAGTGTTCATATTCGTGGGCTGTTTGCTGGGAAGCTCATGGGGTGGGTCAAACAGAAATTGGAGAAAGAAAAGAATGGCAAGAAAGTAGGGTTGGTGGACAAATACGTGGACAAGAATGGTGTCAAAAGGTGGAAAGGAAACAAACACCTACGTTCCAGCGAGACGCTAGCCTGTATTCAAATCCATTGTTTCAGGTTTATTTACAAGACTTATCTTCTTGTACTTGGTTGATGGGTGCCCGCTCCAATTGCTCTTCCTATACTTGTGTGGATTTTTCTTGAACATGGAAGGCGCAGTCGTTTAAACACGTCAAACAAAAACTCCTTAGTGCTTCCAATATGGTCAACACAGTTCGATCTTACAGTAAGCTAAGGAACTATCCTCGGAAATTTGGTGTTCGATTGGTGGCTTTATGGAAACGTATGACTACTGAAAAGCGAGGTATGCCAATTTTGCCAGCGCAGCGAGATTCGGCCAGCGAAGTGTTCGCCAGTCTCCGCTACGATGACATGTGGCAGGAGGCTGAAATGGCATCCGTCTGCCATTACCTGAGAGGGGGAAAGTCTTTGGCGATCCCTTCCAACTTTAGAGACCTCCTGCCTACTGCACTTTGAAGATCTTTGAAGTTTTCTTGGGTCCAAGATGGTTCAAGTTGATGTTGTATGGTACTTTTAACAAATTACCTGTTTTTTTTGGGAAACCTGTTTTTTTTCAACTTCCGGCCATAAAACCTAAATAAAAACCAAGTTATTATCCACTTCCGACCGTAATCCTAGCGACCCGTAATCCGTCCATAATTTCCCGTAATCCGACCATAATTTTTTATGGTCGATTTGAGTTTTACCAGGTTTTTCCGCGCGTAACCAACCCGTAACCGACCCGTAACCTATCAAGCTTTTCAAAGACGAGTAGATAGGGTTATGTTAGGATATGTTAGGTGCAATCATGTTTTATACCGAGATTCGATTATGGTGGTTATGTTTTGATCATGAACCTCACGTGCACGTTTTAGGGCAGGCAGGTCAAATTCGACTTTTCATGTGGGTCATCTTCACGCAAGCTGACATTGCGTGCCAAAAGTGCACTTTGCGATTCACTGTTTTGAAGAAATGTTGGTTGCCACACTTGTTGGTTCACCTGTCATCCCCACTCCGATTGGTAGCTCTTGGCTCACTTTGACTTGATTCGTTTTTCTTTCTTCCGTCATGGCGTTTATGCGTACGGACACTCCGAAATCGATGCTTTCCCGCGCGTGGTCGACCAACGATTTGAGCGCAGCCTTGGAACACTCCTTGTTGAACAAGGATGAACTCCCAGATGATCTAGGTCAGCTGGAGGTGAGGGTCTTTGAGTCTTCTTGGGTTTCTGTAGGCTTCAGGATTCTGAGAACAAAGCCTGTGGGTTCATGTCTGGTTCACTGTGTTTTGACTCTGTCCACCAGGCTATATTTCTTTTCACATGGCTCGCCACTTGAGGAGCTCGAAAGGGCTATTGCCGATATGAACGCCATTGACTCCGCAGTTTGGGGCTTAGATGGGTGAGCCCACAAGAAATATTTATAACTCATATGATGGATCCATACCCATGAGTAGAACATTCACCCGAACCTTGGATTGAGAGCGCTGCTTTTACTCCGCCCACCTGAGCATGTGAACCTAAAGCCCGACTCCCCCAAGCCAAGTCTCATAATGTGGTGGGTTTTGGCTGAGGCCAAAGCCTTGGATGATCTGCGCGACACACCACAGCAGCAAGCTTCTTGGGCTGCATCTAAGGGCCGGTTTAGGCACATGTGCCATGTAGTGTGCAACTCTCTCAGCTGGGTGACCCTGACTCCTACCTCATGCAACATGTGGTGAGGTCATGAAATGATCACTTGGGTAAAGCGTAATGGCAAATGCATTCGAAAGGTTTTCCTTAATTTGTTCATTCATATCTTCCTGCACGGTGATCTCAGGCCTCGCCACAAAATGCGACTGGCGCGAACGTGGTGCCGACGCTGATACTGGATGACTCGCAGGACATTTGGAATGCAGAAACTCAGCCAGCCACAGCCGAGGAGTTGGAAGCATCCATGAAGGGGAAACCGGAAGAAAAGGTTGACAAGTCTTGGGTTGTACCGAGTGATACGCCCGTACGGCGTTCCGTGTCCCCAACATCGTCTTTGCCTTCCCGCCCTTCATCTACAAGTTCTGCAGTTCCCTGGCTGGGCGGTACTCGTGTCCCAGGGCCACCCAAACTGTTCTTTCTAAGCTTTCCCCTTCGCAACACGAACATTATGTCTGAATCCTGTTGTTTTGGATCCAAGCCTTTTATCCTAAGGTTGCAGACCGTGTGCTAGGCTTGTGGAAGGACGGGGTGCTTGATTCGGACACGGCTGTCCAGATCCTTGGGCAGGCAGCCTTGGACAGAGCCACCTTGGATAAGGTCAGCCCTGCAACACAGGATGCAGGTGAACCGTGTGAACCATCTGTCATGGACAACCGAAAGCATCCTCATGGAGAAATGGACCAGGGTGATGACGACCAGGATGATTTGGACAAGGTATTTGAAGATGCCAAGCGGCACAAGATGGATTCTAGGCATGCATATATATATGTCGTATATATTGTACTTTAACTATCAGGAGAACAAGTTATACAATCGGGTTGGTGGGAGGTGGAGCATAGTGGAGTTTTGCCGGGGAATGATTTGTCGTGTTGGTCTTCAAGCCATGGACTGCTTTGTCATTTCTGTTCATGAACTCCAGAGTTGTGTTTTCTGTGCAGGGGGGTCTCAGGATCACAATGCACTCAAAGCCAAGCTTAGAAGGCTTATGACACCCAACAAGAATGGCGAGCTGAAAGTTCCCCAGTGGCTCCACGATGCCTGGAAAACTTCAGACCATCTGAAGATGGCCCTGCAGTTTCAATCCGTTGGTTTTGACAAGGATAGTTGTTTCCAAAACTGTATCAAACAAAAGTCTCTGTGTGTGTCATTAGTGTCATCTAACTCTTTTGATGCCAACAGTTTTTTTCACGTTGAGTCTTGACTGTTGCAGGACAAGTTCATCAGGATGAAGGAGAACAGCATCACGAAGAGCGACAAGACTGTCAGTGATGTGGAGTGCGGATGGTATAGTAAAGACGATATGCTTAAGCTATTGAAATGGCCTGCGCACCTTGGCGATAAAAGTAGAAGAATAGTAGGAAGATCATAGTATGGGCACAAGGGCATGCACAAATAGTTATTGAACAAACTAAAGCGTGACCAGGAAAAAGGTTGAGGGCGCAATTCGATGCTGCTCTCAAGATGCTGCAAATTTGGTCAGGCGCGATGCTGAATATGATTCTATTACGCATGTATGCACGTATGGCTTACACTCCAACAGCTTGAGTTGTTTCTCAAAGTTCTTGAACATCGCCAGGGAATGCAAGTATGGTTCCGGGGCTGAGTACTACGTACAGATCCGTGAGAAAGGAAATCACCAACAGGAACAGAACCGCTCTGAGACTACCAGGGAAACGACCACGAGCCAGGCCCGCGGAATGTTTATAGATGCCAAAGTCACAGGATGACACGGGACTTATCCGACTTCTCGCAGTTTACCAGAGTGCAAGCAGCCCAAACCTAGGAGGATGGGTCAATGTCGATGGCCGCTGTGGAACTCAATTCTGTCAATGCAATCAAAGTCCGTCAACGTGCTCAAGCAAGTGCACAGGTGGTGGCCACTTCTGAGGCCATAAATCAAATGCCGAATTGGGTTGATAACTCCTTGCAAGACAGTAGTAAGGTGAACCTGGGTGGATGAAACCTGGTATACTTTACTTTCTTAACAAGTATTAACAAGGTGCTCCAAATGCTTAATTGAAATCATTGTGCAGGCTTGCCGTGCCAAAGAGACGTTCCAGAAACACATCGATGGCGTCCTCCAGAAGATCAGCAAGCTTCGATCCTTGGCGGCGGACTTGCAGAAGAACTACGCACCAGAGGGGGCGCCAGCGTTGTGACTTCTCAGAAACATTTGGTATGCATGGCAAAGCTTGCAAAGAAGGTCATAGTCATATAATATAGTCCTGATATAGCAACCTTTCAACCTTTATGCCATATGCCTCTGCCATGTTCTAGGTCTGTCAAAGCTATCAATGCGGATTTGGAGTTGCTTGACAAGGACTATGCCACACTGAGTGAACACATGGCCAAGGGTGAGCGGGACAACTTCAACGCAGAGTAGCTGGGACTCTTTTTTTGGGCGGGGCGTGGTACTGTTGGCACGCAGTGGTAGGTTTGCGTGCAACGCAGGGATGTTCGATCTATACAACATATCATTCTACACCTCGTTAGTTGGGACCAACCGACCTTTGTTTTTAGATTTGTGATTCCAGGTAATTTTGATCATGAACAAACAAATCTGAGGTGGAACAAGGACACGGAAGCCGTGATGAAGAGTTCGACTTTCACGTGCCTAGATTGCAACATCAAAAAGACAACCTATGACCAACCTGTGAAGCTTCCTTATGCGCCAAATTGTTTGCCACCTTCGCTTGACCAAAGTCACCACTTCATGAAAGGTGCTCAAAGATCCTGCAGAATGAGGCCAAGATTCGGCTCGGTGCTCAAATACTTCACTGCCTCCATGGTACCAAATGCACACCTGAGCCAAATGTACATGAATAAAATGTGTCTTGGACCTAGGAGTGCCAAACGACATTTCCCGAAATTGGTCAAGGAAGAGCCTGCCAAGAAGTGAGGGCCAAATCTTTTCCCAGTTTTGAGGGGCTGTCAGGTCTGAAAGGATCTGCTTGTGTGCATTAATCTGTCTGCAGGTACGCGGGGTTCCAGCAGGCTTTGCATCCCAGTTCAGGGACTACCATAAAGCTTACATGTTGATAGTTCAAAACCGTTTGATGCCCTTTGTGTTGGTGCTATGTCGTATGGTGGGATGCGGAGGGCCTCTGGTGAAATCAAAATATATAGTATCTCCGATTTGAAGCTTTTAGATCTGAGAAAGGGATGGAAAAACAACCTTGCATGTATCCCTTTTCGGTTGTGGCCATTGCTGTACGGGTTACGTCATGAGAGTTGATTGGGCGCGATGTATTGAAGGATTCAGTTTTTTCCCTGAATACTTCCTTGGGCAAGGGAACAGTGTTTCATGGTGGATGTGCCAGGTACAGCTGGAGCAACTTCGAAGCGCTTTGCTGCCAATGTTGGCCAAGGAGCCGCAAACTCAGAAGTACCATTGCAGGGTAGCCATGGCCAATACAAAACGCAACTCTTGGAGTCTTGGTGGCTCCCTGTGCCTTGATTCCAACACTTTGGCTCCCAAGTTAATCCCATTTGCTGACTGTTTCTGGTTTCCTAATCCTGAGCACCCTGAAGATAATTTCAATCAAAACACACAAATTAAATCGCTTTGGTGACAGCCAACTATGTTTTTGAATGGAACTTGGCCATGGTAAGTCCTGATTGCCCATTCTGGAGCTAGTAATTCTCACGAACCTCCAGCTGCAAATCGGCCATGTGGTTTGCTTTGTCCTTCAGCACCTGGTCACTTTCTATGTCATGGTTCTTTTTTGCCTGAACAAATTTGATAAAGCTGCCATAATCTTGGTTTGATGTATCCATTGCATCACAACCCCTTCCTTGGTGGTTGGTTTCTCACCCTGAACCTCCATTTCAGGATTGACTTTGACATCTTATACCACCTTCCAAAAACCTGGTAGTGTCAAACCTGATGGAAAAATAGCCTTTGCTTCAACCAGAATTATCGATCCCTAGATACAGGTCAATTTGAGTGAGATTGGGTCTTCATTTCTTCAGTGCCATGAATCAGCACGCACGCGTGCGTACTTACAGTAACTGTGTGTATAATCTCTCTTACACCTCCCAGGTATTTGATGCAATAACATCTGGACAGCTTGGGGCTCTTTGGGGTCCAAGATCACCTAGGGGTTATCACGCAGTAAAGGTATGGAGATCGATAGCAAGATAAGATCGATG
Organism: Durusdinium trenchii; assembly: GCA_963970005.1. Lineage (NCBI taxonomy): Eukaryota > Dinophyceae > Suessiales > Symbiodiniaceae > Durusdinium > Durusdinium trenchii. Next base: position 167,290 of record CAXAMN010011803.1, read on the forward strand.
CGATTGGAAATTCTTGAAGAGTGAGTGTGTGTGTAAAGACAGGTTCGTTCCCTGTCTAGCGTTTCCTAGCACTGGGAAACGTGCTGAATCCATGAACCATTCCTTTGCAATGACGGCTTGCTTGCTTTGATTGGCACGCAACGCCATTAGCGCCATTGACCATGCCTAGTGAACTAGGTGGACATATCAATGCTTACCGCATCAAATGATCAATCCCTTTGATTCAACCCAATTGGTCACAAAGACAATTCTGGTCTTCCGAGGCCAGCTGCAAAAGCCAGATCCTGACAGCGAAGGCCGTTGTTGAGGATGTTGGAGAAGTTCCGGCAGCCAAGTGTGGGATGGATCGGTGGTCCAACTGCTCACTGAAAAATTCAGAGCGAGATGCTCAGATGGTGATGACAGTTCAAAAGACAAAGTTGGACGTTCCTGTGAGTCATCTTGTTTTCAATGGTATGTCAATCCCATGGATCGATCCCCGGGATTGGGCCCGATGGATTCTGAAAATGGGTCTTTGGCCTACCCTCTCCGGGGCACAGCGCAATGACTATGTTTCCTGCGAGGGGATCTGGAAACAATTCTGGCAGCAGTACAGGGAACTATGCCCAGACTTCTCTTTGTTTAGGATGGAGGGTATAGATCTTGGGAAGACTGCTGGCATTTGCCTTCATGGCGATGAAGGGACAACCCTCAAGCGTCAGGGAATAATGGTGTGCAACATGCAAAGCATTCTCGGCCGTGGTTTTGACGACAAACGTGTGCCCAGGGTGGATGACCAGGGCGTGTGGCAAATGAGAGTGAACTTCACAGGACACACGCATACGCACCGGCTGCTACTTGCGTGCATACCCAAGAAGTTGTACGAGACGGACTCCTCTGTTTTCCATTTTGTGATGGAACAAATTTCATTGGCATTCAAAGAGCTGCTTACATCTGGACTACAAGATCCAGTGACAAAAGAAGTTGTCAGATTTGCTGTGATTTGCGCCAAGGGGGATGCTCCATTCTTGAGCAAGCTGGGGGGCTTGTTCCGGTCTTTCAATACATTTGCAAAACGGGGTGACGCGCGCCGCCCACCAAAAGGAGTATGCCATCGATGCTTAGCTGGCACGATTGGCTTTCCAGCCGAGGAGCTTGCAACGAGGCAACCACGTTGGCTAGACACCAGGGGCGTCAAAATGCCCTGGATCCGAACCCCAGCAGTGATCCTGCACTTGCCACACGATGAACATGATCCAAGTTCGTTCTTTGCCTCAGACTGCTTTCACATTTTTCATCTTGGTATTGGCAAATCCTGGATTTGTTCGGTGGTCATGCTACTTCTTGAAGTCTTGCCTGGGACGAATATCGATCTACAGTATGAATACTTGTCGACAAGCTACCTTGGCTGGTGCAAGAGGAATAAGCAGCAATCGCATGTGCATGCGCTTACGCAGTACCTCATGAGTCACAATGACCACACAGGTCTGGCAGGAAACTGGCACAAGGGTGCCCTCACGACAAGCCTTATGCGTTTTTTGACGGACTTCATCCCACAGCTTCAGTCGGACCAAAGACAGTTGTTGCCCAGGTGCTTGCAAGCAAGCAAAGCTGTGAACAAAATGTGGTCTGTTCTGTTCCGCGCTGCCGCGTTCCTGACAAAGGATGAGTGTACAGAGGTGGCTGATGCTGGGTTCCTCTTCCTGGCCACGTATGCCAAGATGGCATCGATCCAATACCAGTTGGGAAAGCCTCATGCGTTTCCACTGTACCCGAAACTCCACGCCCTGGCCGAAATCCTTTCCACAGTCTACTATGACTCTTTGAGGGTTGGCTTTGCTCTAAACCCCATTTGTCATTCATGTCAGATGGATGAGGATTCAACTGGGCGGACCGCAAGATTGTCCCGGCATGTGAACTCACGCAGGGTGATGGCACGAACTATCGATCGGTGGCTGGTGGGTGCATGTGCAGCCTTCAGAGACGCAGGACTTCTCATTTAGGCAAAGGAAAAAGGTGTGCTGGATGGGAGAGTTGTGCAGGATTATATCGTGGGAACAAAGACATGATGGATTTACACTTTCTGAAAACCTATGTTTTATATAGAAACCTGTCTTTTTCCCTCCGACCAGAAAAAAGAAGGTTGCTGAGGCTATAGGTATATATAATCATGAGTCATTGAAAGGTATGGGGGCCAAGGACCTGTACTTGGTTACTTCATGATACTTCAAGTACAGTCATTCATTATTCCAATGTACGAGTCGGGTCCAGGTGCCACCCATTCGAAGGGTTGGCCGATCTCCCGTCTCGCTTTTCGGAAGCCACCGCCCAAACATACGTCGGGTCCGAGGAAGGGAAGCGTCACAGGGGCGCAGGAGTGCAGAACCTCCCACCATCACCATGCCCTAGGGATCCGTTTTCGTACCTTCTCCTCAGGTTCGGTACGACTGGACCCGACAATGACACCTATACATGACAGTGTCGAACACATCACCGTACCTGAGGTTCGGTACCCCTGGATCCCCACAGCATGGGAGTCCTATAGCTCGTCCATCGGGGTCGGGGCGGGTTCGCGGGTCTTCTTGTTCTCGGTGCAGAAGGCGCCCCATCCCGGATCCAATTCGGGAGTTGTTCGGTCCACTGGGGGTGCCTGGGCCAGACGTCGCACCAGCAGGGTGTTCAAGTCCTCATGAGTTTGGGATTCTGAGCGTATACAGATATGGGTCTCCCGCAGCTGCAGCGAAGAATCGATATGTTTGAGGCTTCGCCCCCGTAACGCTGCCCTCGCTGCCCTCGGGCGTCATGACCCGCGCCTTCGAGTCCTTGGGGTGGTCCTTGGGGTACTTGATGTGCTTGGGATGCCCAGGTTATTGCCCGGACCTTCGCACCTACAAGAGGTCGGCTCCAGGCTACTCCATGGGGCCTGGCAGCCCGATGTCCCCGATGGGTGACCGGGTTCCAACTGACCTCCTGAGCTTTTAGTGCTTCAGATGGGTTTAGAGGATCTAAGTCGAAGCCCAGGGCTAGGTATTCTATGGTATATTCTTATGTATTCTTGATGTGTTTCCGGGAAGGGGGATGATTCACTGATTCTTCCAGATCTCCGATGGGGCTTAGCTGCTTGGAGCAGCTTGGACGACTGATGGCAGATGGTGGAACTTCTGGTGATTCAGCCCTTTGAGTGAGCCAAATCTATGCTGCCAACTCTATGGTTTGTGTAAGCTACATTGGTATTGAAGCATCCCCTCAGATGTGACAGTATTCTGATGGAATTGGCAGCTTACGGTCCATGTAACTCGGCTGCAATGGGCGCCCACTACAGATGCAGAAACCCCCAATGGTTAAAACTACATGCAGCACTGCTTCACCTGAGAAATCGACTTTGGTCTGCGGGTGCTTTGTGTGAGAGGGGACACCTGTGTCGATGGTAGAGCGACTGTGCAGCAGACTAAATAGTCACGGAGCAATATGTTGAATGCAGGCCATACCATAAACCGGGAGCAAAGAGCTTCGCCACAAAGGTTGCTGAAGGATTCATCTACTAGTTTACCCCAAACACTCCAAAAGACATCTTGGGCTTTGTGGCATCTACCCTGCAACCTTTGCAGCCGAAAGAGTGCCCAGGACCATGGACATCGCCATGACTCATCCATGTTCACCCCTGGCTCTCCTAGGCTGCGCACCTCCAGCGCGCACCTTGCAGTGCAGACGACCCCAAAAGTGGGACTGGAGACTCAGAGGTGGTGGGGTCAAGACGGCGAACGCCCAGTGGAGCCTGCGACCAAGAGAGGCGACCAACAACGTGACCTTATAGAAAGGACCCGTAGCCTGCGGTATGTACCCACCCTGGTGACATCAATCTCTGGACCCTTGTGACATCAGTCTCTGGACCTCAGGACTTTCTAGATCGGTTCTTCAACCTCTGGACCCCTGGTCATGTACCCATATATAGGGTTCTTCAACCTCAGACTTTCTCACAGATGCGACTCATGAGCCCGATGGTTTCTGGTGAGGTTCTTTGTGTAAAAGACCTACCGACCTACCAATGGCTGGCCATGAAACGGGTTGGCTCTTGTCAACCACAGGGTTTGGTGCAGGGTCATGTGATTTTCAGTTGGCTTCATCCAACGAGTTCGATGCTCCGGCCGGGGGGGGGCCCTGGCTTCAGGATGTTTCATGGGACACCACCCTCACATCCGCTTTCGCGCTCTCCGTGCACTCGGACTGTGGCCGTCATGCGGCTGCAGACTGCAGGCCCTGGAGCATATCCCACGCACTGTGCAGAACACCTGCGGAGCAGATCGAACAGCAAAACAGGTACCGAAGCGCAGTTGTTTGGGATGCTTTTCATGACTGCCAGGAGGCCAAGAGCCCCATTGTTGTTCCAGAGTCGATCTGGAAGTGGAGGACATGCAGACATCCAGTCTAGACTCTAGACTGGGGTGCTTGGGAAAATGCAAGTCAACGTATAAAAACATTGGTTATCATCAGTTCCTCTACGAGCCAATGTGTTTTTACTGTAAGTGCACCTTGTGCGTTATATTTCCCAAGCGCGGAGGTTGTGGCAGCCAGACTGGACAAGCACAAAGAATACACAGAAAATATATATATATATACTCAGGTGCTGATTCATCTTTGTAGGGAAACTACTTGCACATATATAGTATAGTACGTCTTTTTGAATATCACTTCAAATTGCCTGGGCAGACCAACCAATGTGATGTTTTCTTTGTGCCTGAGGCCAAAGAATGCTCAAGAATCCCATGCCATGAGCCTTGATCAATCCAGGAATTCCCATTAGATATTCCAACGCAATTGCGGGTTTTGTGGCTTTGCTATGCTTTGCTCGCGGTCCGTTGTAGTGTTTTTGGTCACTACTAGGGACATGGAAGCAATCAATCTTGCGCAAGAAGATCCATCAATGTTCATGGCCTGGAAGTCGATCATCTACTTGACAAGTAAAAGATGAAGAGGGATTCCTCTTTCGAAGGCAACCTCTCCCTGCTTGAAGGCAACTTCTGGAACATTCATGAACACCATGACACCTAATTCTCATTTGTTGCAGACCTCCGGAGCAAATCCGAGACAACCTATACTGTATATCATCCAATTATCCGTGTGAGCAACCATCCGTGCCAGGCCCTCGTTATAGCATGCCCCGTGCAGAACGCTGCCCGGCTGAACTTCTGTTTGAGCGAGGGATTTTTTCCGCTACAGCCTAGCACTTGAGAAGGGGGGAAGGCTGCACACGGTACAATTCATGGAATTGTCATGGAAGTGGACCAGGCGCGTGTTTGTAGAACATGGTCTTCCAAGCGGCGCCATCCACATAACCATGCGAAATCCGAGAAGAGCATCGCGAGCCTTCACAGGGAGCCTTCCCCCCACACCGAATGTAGGCGCGGTCGTTTCGCACGCCGCTCACGCTAGGTTGGCCGAGGCCACGGAGTGCTCCGAATCTCAGGCGGCCTCGTCGGCGGCGTCGTGATGGACGGAGACTCAGAGAGGTTCCGGATTTCTCGACCGGACTTACCACCCCAAAACAGCAAGGGATGCACTGGTGTTGAGAATCTTCGAATTTAAGCCTGAGTGGGGGCGGAGGAAATCTCCTGAGCCCTGCATGTGCTTGCACCCTAGAAAGGATGGGACCCGCACCAAAAAGTAAGCAAAGCCGCGGTGATCAACCGCATCGCGGATGCAATAACCTAGGCAAGTGCAAGCTAGACAGGCTGGACATGGAATAAACACACGACACACCAAGCCACCAGACCCCAGGCCAAGAGATTTGCAGTGTTGGATCCATTTGTTGGGCACTCCGTATGGCCCACCTCAGTCGGTCAGGTGGTTGGGGTGCGTGGTCAAGCGAGGGTTTGTCCCTACGGTGGATTCTTGTTCAACCCGTGTTTGGAAGGATGTTTCACCCGCTGACATGTAATTTTTTGGAAGGAAGTGAGCTGAAACCACCAACCAATCATTTGTTGTTATCGGTTTTGGTGGTTTGGAGCATCTATAGGACGCATGGATAAGTTTGGATCCATCCACCAAGCATGTCTTCCCTCGCAGTTCAAGTGCCCTTAATGTTTGATCTGCAGATGAACGAAACAGCGGTCCACCGGTCAATCCCTCATGTCCCCGGTGGATCCCAGGGTTTCTAGGTCTAAAGTTTTAGTCTTGGGAACCACTGGTTGCCAGCTATAGTATATATAGTAACTGGATGCAATGGGGTCAGCAAGTTCTTTTGTTTTCAACAACTGTATTTGTCAACAGCACCGAAAGGAAAGGGACGTTGCCGCACCCTCGGTCGCAGGAAGCCTGCGCCAGCCGGCTGAGAGCAAGCTGGGTGATGTCTCCGAGTGTATATATGGTGGGCCCAGCCTTGTTGAAACAAGGTTGACCTGCACCTGGACACGGTTACATTTAGCATCATTTAGTTACGCCAAGAGCATCCCAACTTGAACTGGAGCAACATTCATTGTTGCCTTGTTCGTTTGAAAGCTTGCAGTGGCTTTTGGTGAACATTCAGGTCCATAATCCCAAATGCAACCTGGCTCCGCTCTGACTGGGCCGAAGCAGGCCGGCAGCCATCTCGTGAGGATCTCTGAAGAACAGAGACAAGCAGGATTCCATCGACCAAAATGAACATGAATGCAACAGGGCTGTGGGATCTCATGTGAATATGTGTATATGTTTCTTGGTGGAAGCATGTTTCAAAACCAAACGTCTCCAAAGACTATTCTTTCTGGTCATTCTCGTGCCCTTTGAAAGCATCTTTCCAACAGAGCCTCAAGAACCCCAAAAACAGACCGGGTCCCAGGTCAGTACGCCAGGTTTCTTTTTTTCAGGTCACGTATAGTCAGTCACCTCTCATAGGGGCCATCGCTTCCTAGCGAAGACGTGACTCTGCCGGGAGGGCGATCGGCACAAAAACAGTCATTTGGAATGATTCGGACACATATAGCTTTCCAAGACAAGTGCTTGGTATCCCAGAATCAGATCTTTTGGGGGAAGGCCCTTCAGGAAGTTTTGTAGAGCAATGCCATATAAATGTCGCATAATGTCGCATTAACTTTTTTGCAACATCCCATTTGAGCAGGTGAGATGTCCTGTAAGAAGCACCAGAAACAGGATGGACCAGGAAACAAAGATATGGGTCCAGGCATTTGGACACCATCCCAGTTCTTGTCTTTTGACTGGTCCGTGGATGCTCCATGGATGCTCCAATCTTTGGGATCCACGTGGGCCATTGGCCCCCTTGCACCACCTCCCCCACCCCGCCGCCGTGTCGCCAGCGACGGCTGCGTAGAGAGACGGAGACGATCGGAACTCCACCTGTGCCCCCGCGAGCGATGCCCGCTGGAAGACCCAGTCAGGGCAGAACTCGTCGGACGGAGAGTGTGGTGCAAGCTTTTGAGGACGTGGTCTTAGTTGTGATCTTTGGTGTTCTTGGTGTTTGTTTTTTCATGAGGGATGGGATGCGTCTTGTATTGAAAACAGAGGCAACCTCAGAAAGGATTCACTTCTCATGCTAGCTCACCTGTATGGCCTTCAGAGTGCCACAGAGTCATTTGAGTTTGTTTTGATATGGTGTTGTTCGCAACATGGGCCTCTAGGCGGTGCAACTTGAGTGGTGATTGTTGTGGTTGTTTGGCTGCGGGTGTCCTTGCCAAGCCCCAAGTAGTATGTCACCGTATGCTTTGTTCACTTGCTTTCGAAACAAGCTCTGGGTGCTGCTGGCGTGCAGGCCCCCTTCACTGTCATGGGTCCCTGGACGTGTTGGGTGAAAAATGTGGCGAATCGCCCAGGGTCGTGGGTTGATCGCCCGAGGTCGAATCCAAGAAGACGAAGACTAAGACGCTGGGCATGGACTAAGGGACTGCCCTGGAAGAAGTGGGAAGACATCGCGTGCCTGGAAATCGCTGGAAATAAGCATTTGGATAGTGAAAGATAGATGCAAGAGGGACTGCCGTGGAAGAAAGGATCTGGTGGACAGTCCCTCATCGAATTGGGTTTGTTCTAGTACCATCACCACCCCTGAGAGGGCCTGGTCTCCAAAATAGTGTACACCCTCCCTCCAGCAAGCATGGTTTCATGGACAACCCCCTACGTGGTATTTTGATTGCACGGTCTTTCTGGGGGACATGCCATCCACGCAAGCATGATTCTGGGAGGAGTGCAAAAAACCATCAAAAGAATGGTTGAGCTGGGTAAAGGCCACCCCAAAAAAGGGCAAGTGTCAGACCCTCGGAGCCCCAGGAACCAACGCCAGTTGGGTCACTTGGGTCTTGGGGCGGTGAAGGGTAGCACAAGCGAGACGGCCAGTCAAGTAGCATTGCTTTGGCACACCTGAAATAATAATGATTATGTGGATGGCCTTTTGGAGGACCATTTTCGGAATACGAAAAAGGTGGTGAATTCCACTTTCAGGTTTGCTTCAAGGACTGTAAACACATGATATATTGGATGCATTGTATTTCCGTATCAATCACTGGTGTAAATACTGGGCATTTCTCCAGAGCTAACCTGTTTGCTAATTAGACGGGTGTTGAGTTTCGTTGTATACTGTCAAGTTTTTTATTTTCAGTTTCGCTTTTGTGGTGAAGTTCTTTTGATGTTATTGTTTCTTGTACGAGTTTTATTGGATCTTAGGTTTTCATGCCTGCCTGTAGCATTTCCAGGCTTGCGTGAAAACATGATTCCAGGGCCCTGCCGGCATGCAAGCACACATGTACTCTACGCAGACAAGCAGGACAGATACATAATAGAATACACGATGGTACATATATTACACCAATTATGCACATACCAGGACCTTCCAACAGGTGGAATTTGGACACCCCCTTTACCTCTATGAGGCTATTTATAGGCACCTCATGGATGGTCCTAGGTATTTGATACATATTGCAACCAGTTCGGGCCCCGGACTCCTGCCGAAGGGTTCAGATGGGTTCCCCAATTCACCAGACCCTCATCCCCAAGAGGCTCCAAGCCTCCTGAACCCCTTGGGGCTCCAACTGCCTTCTGAGAAGTTGTTTGGGTGGAAGCCAGGCAGGTCCTCCTCCCCTCCTGACGGTCTGGGCGCGGGCGCCGGCGCGTACACGTGCAGCTCCGCCGCAGGCACCGAGACTCCGAGGATGACGAGCCCAAGAAGAAGACGGTGAGCAAAAAGAAGGAGGCGAGACGCTGCGTGGATCGCAGTGGATACGCGGCATGATCCGAGACCCGAGATCCTAAGGTCTGTGTGATTCATATGGTTCGTGCACATCGGCGATGGTGGACGATTTCGATGGTGATCAACTGATCTCCTGGCAACAGCCAGTGATCGCCTTATTGGGTTGGATTTTGTGGTTGATGCTTTGGATGATGACTTGATTTGTTGCACCTCTTCACTTTCCGGATGCCGGGAGTGCCGCCATGATTCAATGGAGAATTGATGCTAAGACGCCCCAACAAGCTGCGACTACTAATGGTTCCTTATGAACCGTAAGAAAGGAGATTTGAGGGCTACCAATCCTTTCGTGACCCCTTTTGGAGAGTCCTGAGCCTGCCTTCTTCCGCAATTCTCATCCACCACCTGCCCCCAGACCCGACGGCGTCAGGTGGAGAGCAAGACCAAGAAGTCCAAGCGCGACGAGTCCCCGGAGCCGCCGAAGAAGAAGGCGGTCTCCAGGAAGAAGGACCTAGCCGACCGGGCGCCCGGTCCTCTCCCCTGCCTTCGGTTCGGGACTGGGGTGGGTGGTTTTGGGGGGTCGGGCTGACCGGTCACCTGAGGAGATGAGCCGCTAGCCCTAGGATGTGACGAGACTCGATCTGGAGACGTGGCTTGCAGTGGTCCAAAGGGATTCATATTTGGTGACGTTGGTTTTCCTGGCACGTGGCATCACATGACTGGTGTAGTTATAGAAGTTCCAGAAGTGGTCACCACAAGTTCCACAAGTTCGTTGTTGTTATATAGTTCCATCCAGTGAGTGGACGGACCATGGGCACCCCCAGCCTCTCCAAGAGACACCCCGGCCGAACTGCTGGGCTGACCGTCTAGTTCAACCGAACTTCGGTGAAGTGGAGCTGCTCGCACCTCGCACCCTGGCACCTGCATCGCACATCGTGGTGGTGTCAGCATCTCCCTTGGTCACATCCTTTCCCCGACCATGTATGCCATGCCTACATTGGGGTGGTTTGCGGGGTCAATGTAAGGATATTTTCCATACATGGAGTGTATGGGTGAGTGTTGATGAACTGTTTGAGTTTGTTACTGCGACTATTGCTGCTGTTGCAAATGTGCAGTGCTCGTGCAGGGCTGGGCCAATCTGTTGAAGAGTGAGCATGAATTCATGCCCTTTTTACCCATAGATTTAGGCGGTGAGTTAGATAAGTATGCCAACCAGGACCCTCCTGTCGGGGTGTCCAATGAACTACCCCACACTACCTATAGGCTTCCAGACAGGGCACCCTGACAGGAGGGTGGAAGGTGGGGAGAAACCGGCCTTCACGGCGGCCCAGCCCAGGGCTGAAACGTCAACCACCCCACCGCTGAACGTCAACCACCGGTGATGGGGGACCGAACTCAGGTGTAACCACCTGACCGTTACACCAAAGAGACGAAGACGAGAGGGTTGGGTTCCGATGGTTTGACCCAAAACACCACTGCGCACCGTCCCAAAATGCTCTTTTTGAACCCGGCTTTTGGATTTGGACCTGCTCGTGCAGGACGAAGAAACGCCCAAAAAGAAGGCGCTCCGACCACGCCGTAGCTGCGCGCAGGGATCCACTGCCGTCTTCTCAGAAGGAAGACCCTACTGGCGCCTACATCAAAGTAGTTGAACACAGAAAAGCCTACATAAAAGTGTCCTGCGTGGAGGGAATTTGGGGCCAACCATGGCCAATGAATGAGCTTTGAAGCACGCCACCAAGGTCGTTCACGGCACAAAATGCTGAAGATTTTCAAATGACTCATTGAGTTCAAAACCCTTTTACGGTGTTTTCACCATACAGTCACACTCCACATGATGTTTGAACTAGGTTCACTATATAGATTCCTCCTTTTTTTCAGCTCGAATTCCCCCCTCCAATCTTTGGGCCAAAACGACATCGCTTTGTTATGAACTGGGGCGATATTCCGATTTCTTCTGCGGCTGGCACCCAGCACCCAGCAGCCGCACCTGCCCGACCTCCACCTCAACGCGATCGCTCCGTTGCTCGTCGCGACAGGGCTCCATGCTCCGTTCGTGTGTTCGATCGCTCCCCAGGAGCCGGAACGGCCCAAGGGGAAAGAGCGGGACGGCAAGGACCGCCTTCGCCTCGCAGAGAGCGCCGGAACGAGAAGTCGACGCACGGACGAGAGACCGGCGGTACGGCCGGCGGTGGGTGTGGTGGGTGTGGGAGCTGCAACCGTATAGAGGGTGTGAGTGGGTGGGTGTGAGTGGGTGGGTGAGTTTTCTTATTTTTATTTTTCTGAGATGATGTTTTTATTAACTTCCTGGAAAGCCAAGTGGCAAAAAAAAAGGCGCAACTTTCAAAAGTGGTACTAATTTTTGCCACTTGTAACTTTTGCATGTTTGAAAGTGGCAGTGTATATTTGGAAGTGGCATACTGGTTTGGGATCTATTGTGAAAGTGATAGTTCATTAGTTTCCTTCCCATGCCCTGAGTCACATCAGCATGCATTTTTTTCACCAGTGCCGTGCGACCGACACCAAGTACTGGAGCATCACATTCATGTGAAGGTTCTGCTGTGAAACGTTTCTGCACACCATAGAGATCTTGTTGATGAAGTCCTCGTTCTGTTGGCATGAGTGCGCAAGGATGTTGAGACACGGCGAACCTTGCGTACTCATGACAATATGCATGGCGAAGTGCAGCTTCGGCTGGAGCTTGAAGCGGGGCAATCCAAGCTCGTGTGCATACGCAGCACATCGCTTGTACGATGCCAGCATTTCCCGACCAGCAGCTCGAACAGTTTCGCTTTGCCTCTCTGTAAGCCACAGTCTCGCTCTGTACAGCAGGCTGAAGAATGCGTTGGAATGGTCCAGGCACCTGTGAATCTCTGCCAAGTAGCCACTGTCCGGATGCTCTACACAAACCTCCTGCGAGAATTTCCATTGCAGCCATTTCAAAACTATGGTCGTGTCCGCGCCTTTGAACCAATTCCTTGGACAAGCTCAAGACAATGGAAGAATGCAACCATTTCACAAGCATGCACGCAAGGCAAAATGCAGCAAAGGAACCCACATGGATAGCATGACGAATCAGGATACCCAATCAACGCTCTCGTCAAAGAGGTCATGTGCAAATGTAGCTTTGGCTGAGCGTTCTTTGCAAAATCTTGCAGGTCCTCGTAGACGCGGAGCAGTCTTTGATCAAACGCGCCTCCTGGGTAGTAGTCATGGTCCAGCAGCACAACCTTCAAACATGCGTTTCAGCATTGAAGCATGCGCTTGCCACAACATACAGGACCACACTTGCAGAACATGCACACATGAAACATGCATGACAAGTGGCTATTGCACTCCCTGCGAGCTCAGCATGCACACCTTTGTGAAATGTATGAAACGGGTCTGGAATCCAATATCGGCCTTTGTCGAGGTCGTCCGTGATGTGTCGAGTCAACGCAGATTCTTCACCAACAGCATAGGGCGGCTCATAGACACAAAGTGTGTCAATCCACTTCCATGTATGCCACTCCGGGCAAAGAACTGTGTTTGCCATGCACAGGTGACACAGGCCAACGCCGTGGGGCTGTTTCTCCCGTAGATGGTGCCTGGTCAACCTCCCCACCTTCCTCAAAGCTGGCAGGTCACCCTTGAAACCAAGGCACACCAAGCGTACTGTAACAAATTTCTGGCCAACCTGCAGTTGTAGCCCTTCACGCTGGAGGCGATCCAAATCAGCCGCCAATGCTTCCACGATCGCATGCAAAGGGGCCGCGTTCTTGCGGTAACGCTTGCTGTGCATGCAAGAGAAAAGGACACGAGTCCTCCAAGTAGAACCGACAAAGTTCAGTAACTGCTGTGGACGCGCTCCACCATATGCTGCATCATCTGCATTCAGCTGAGTGCCCTTGCCAAGGACTGGCTCCCAGCCCAGCACCATAGCATTTGTTTTTCGCAACGCCTGGCCCTCATCCCCAAAGGCAAAGATGGGGATAGACCATTGAAGTTGAACAGCGTCCATCTTGCTGACAAAGTGCTCCTCGTTTATGGGGGATTCCTTAGGATGCTGCAGAATGCCGCACATGCGTTCACAAAAGGCACTCCTTCGTAAAAATTACTGTATTCATGCTATGTTCATGATATATAAAACCATGGCTATATATGTTCATGATATATAAAGCCACGATATAGCCATGGTTTTCACGCATATATAGCCATGTTTCCAGAAAGTTGCGCCAGAAAGTTTGCAGCAAAGAAGGGTGCACAAACAGATTGTCCAACTTGTTATGGTTTGCCAACGCCAGCAAATAGTCACTTGGTAGAATGACAGGGTGCTGCGTCCCATCCTCATGGTCGAAAGGTGTGGCTCAACAAAGTATTGGCCATAGAGATTCACAAATAAAACTAAGTAAGGAAAGGTGTGTGGAGGACAAATGCCAAGGCACATGAAGGTTCACATGCGACACATGGATATCAGCACGAAGTGTATCAGTGTTCGATATAATGTCACGGCACCGTGCTGTGTGACCAGTGGTGTAAGCTTTCGCCATGCTGCTGAGAAATGCGCCAGATTGCAGGGACCAAACTGCCTCATCCCCCAAAGCTGCATTGAGCTCTCCAACAAAGGCCTGAGAAAGCTCCCCCCAGCATATCATGACTGACCTCAGATGCTACTTCACTTTGCATGCTTATGACATGCCCGCATGCATAAAAGGTCACGCGTACCCTAGACCATGCCCTAAACATGGGTCAAAGACATGACATGCAAGTGTCCCAACATGACATGCAAGCATGGCACTCCCTTGGAGACTGCTGATGCCATGGCATGCGCCAGTGGCCCGCTGGCAAAACGCCGCTTCTTGCAGGATGAGGCAACTGCCGTACCTGGACAGCACAATTTTCACGTGACCTAAACATTCTTTCATGCATGCGTGCGTGCACATGCCTTCATGTGAGTTCATGGAAGTTGCACATGCATGCACATGGAAGCATGCTTTTTGCTTGCGCTCATGCTGGCAACAACGTCCGGTGAAATAAGTATGCCACCCACAGCACGGCCCAAGTGCCATGTTTGTTTGTAGGTTGGCCCCCACCCCAAAGGATCAGGTGGCTCTGCAGGCACGAATTACACCTATAAATCATGCTCACAGATCCATGCGCTTGTTCGGCTCATTTCTTTGCTTTCTTCTTCGGCTTCGTTTCTTTGTCTTTGTCCTCTTTTTCTTTCCGCTTAGAACCCTTTTCAGCCTTCTCAGCCTCCGATAGAGCTTTCTTTGTCAACGATGTCCTAAGACATTGCACATGGAGATGAAGGCCACCGGAACACAACATGAGCACACACCCACAGCTGCAGCTGAGGTAGTGGCTTGCGAAGCTTCGTCTCTTCCAGAGTTGCTCGGCCACACCTGCGCAGAGGTCCACATGTCGCAGTATGTGCATGCGTGGGTTAAGAGTTTCTATATATGTCACGTGCACGCCGTGGCGTCATATAACAACTTCTGCGTGCAAGCCACAGCTTTCCCACCATCTTCAAGTGGCCTTTGAGGACTTTGAGATTCTTCCTTGGACACCACAAGACTTTCATGTGATATCATATGTTACATGAAACACATGGTTGTCATGTGCGTCAAAGTTTCTCACTTGCGTCTTCATCAACATTGGCTTTGGCATCGGCAATGGAGTCGTGCAATTCCGTCATTTGCTTCATGTAGCCCTGGATGGTTTTTGCTGACCTCAACACATGCTTCCAACGTGTATGATTGCTTGCATGGACTGCACAGTTTCAAGTCCTGTTTCAAGTCCTTAGGCCCCGGCTCATGCTCCTTGCCCAGGCGCTGAAGATCGTCGGCAGCTTTCTGCAAACGAACCTGTTGCTTCAGCAAGCTCTTCAAGGCATTGGGCACTTGCGATGGGTCCTGGCCATGCGTGACATGTTGCATGGGTAATTATACAATATACTGTGAACGTAGAGGATATCGATCGTGAAATAACATGAACTTGCGCTGCGCTGCAAGTTATCACATATTATCACTCACGGCAAGGAATATCTTTAGAACGTGGACTATTTATCATGGGCTTAGAACGTGGACTATTTGTCATGGGTTTAGCGCGGGAAAACAGCATATCCATACCATGGCCTATTAGGTGTTATCGCTATAGTCACCATGGTCTATACTATGGCATATTCATGAAAGTGCAGCGTGTTGAGTCCTGCGTCAAGGGGTGCTCTTCATCTGCGTGCGCAGGTAACCCTTCTCCATGCGGCTGCGGAGGAGGGCCACCAGGACAGTCCAGCATGTCAGTGTTGAAGTGGACATTGGTA
>CAXAMN010011803.1:182745-196705 GCA_963970005.1 Durusdinium trenchii
CTCAAGTATTCCATACAGGGCTCCAAATTCGCCAACCATTCTTCAAAGTCTACTGATGGATTTTCCATCAAATGGTGTGACTGAATGGTGGCAGGCGTCACACGTGCATTCTTCACCTCCGCTTCTTGGGAGATGAGTTCGAAGTAAAGCTTGGCAAAGCGCAGGCCAAATCCAATCGGGTATTGCCTGAGGCAGGCGTGCGAACTATCCACGTGAGCAGTTGTACACGCAGACATGCCGAGCTAAGTTTCGGGCTGTGACTTTTTCAGGTTCTTGTTTCCAGTCCATGACCTCTTGCCATCTTTCGTGATCTTCACATTGACCAGAGCAACCACTTTCATCTTTGAGCGCTGAAGCTTACCTGTCACAAAGCCACCAATGCCATACTTGTTGCTCCACAAGCTGGACCTCTTCGGAGTAGGGCTCCCGTAGCTCATCATCCAAAAGTCGCATCCTCAACGTGCGAGATCTAAACTTCTAAACATGCGTTCATGAAGCATGCATGAGAAGTATTATTGTAGCCATGGATGCCTTAGACATCACGCCATGCCATATTATAGATATATATATATATATGCAACCAATGCGCCCAAGCATCTCCACATGCGCATTCTCTCGCACACGGCTTGGAAGGCAGGGTGCCTGTACAGCAAGGAGGACCTGGGCTGCTCCACAGTGAACGTGCCGCCGCAGGCTTGAATCACAAGCAACAGGCAGCACATCTTCCCAACCATCTCATTGGCATTGACCACTGTGGGAAGCTCTGTGTCGCCCAGCGGCGCCCAGAAGCTCCGACGGCAACTCCCTTGGCTTATTGCAACCCATGTGGAGCAAACAACGCCAAAGTGAATCAGAAATGCACCTTCCCTTGAAGACAGGATGGCGGCGAGCATCAACCTGAGGACAGCGCAAAGCAGAATGAACAATGGAAATCAACTCCATGTATGCACTGCCAACAAAAAAGGGCCAAGAAGCAAAAATCCAGCGGGTTCCAATAGGTCACATGGATTGGTTTTGCCAACATTCTTTCCTCTCCTCTTGCGCTCTTTGGCCGCCTCCTCCCAATAGACAATGTCGATCGCCCTTGATTTGAGACCAAGCTTCCTCAGCGTCCTGTGGATGACTGCATGTCCAGCAAAAGATTCAATCACCTCGTAGTTGGCTCCAAAGTTGATGCCGGATGTGTGGGCAAGAAGGACCACCAAATATAGCAAAGCCTGAAATGACAAAAGCTCATGCGCACATATGCATTCTGCAACAATTGACATTAGACATAAAGGTGCATGTTGAGGGGCCCCAGGCGCCCTCATGGCATACAGGTTCTTCAATATGCGTTGCAGCCGCTCTTGCTCCATGTGGCCACACAACGGAACTATGGAAGCGGACAAACTTTCCTACACGTTTGGGCATGAACGTTTATGCGCACGCATGGGCTCTGTAAGCTGCAAGTGCCAACCTTACGCTTATTAAGGAAACGACACTGCCACAGCTCACATGGGCGGCGCACTTCCCCGCTTCACTCCACGTAGTTCCCAATGGCGAGGCATTGGTGATGGCAGCCTGCCAGCGAAAGCGCCACACACCGAGCATGAAATGCAAACAGGTACAACAATACACACAGAATTCATGTATTTATATATGCACGCATGATATACTGTTTTTACCATAAATATTTATAATATATATGTTATAACATAAATATTCAAATAATTGATATCATGTACATGAGCATGACATGTCACATGCATGGGCATGAGACGCACTCAGACACACGCAAGCTTTTTCTCCAAGTCACAAGTGCACGGTAAGCGGTTGACACGTGATATCTCGGGTTCACGTTTCACGCTCGGACTCATCCTCCTTTTTCTTCTTGGCTGCCTTCATTGGGGTCTTCTTCTTCTTCTTTGGGCTTTTCTTCTTGGCTGCCTTCTTTG
Organism: Durusdinium trenchii; assembly: GCA_963970005.1. Classification (NCBI taxonomy): domain Eukaryota; class Dinophyceae; order Suessiales; family Symbiodiniaceae; genus Durusdinium; species Durusdinium trenchii. Next base: position 184,680 of record CAXAMN010011803.1, read on the forward strand.
GGGTCTTCTTCATCGGGCTTTTCTTCACGCGTGGTTTGTAATTTGGGTTACGACAAGTGCTGCAACCCTTCTCACTGTAGTAGCAGCGTCCACAGCCAAACTTCTTCTTAAAAGGCTCTAGATCTTTTCGCTTCGGGGTTTCTTCTTCCTCTGGCTTTGATGCCTCTGTTTTGGCATCTGACTTAGTCTTTGGTTTGCCTCGACCAGCCTTGCTCCCATCCTCAGCCCCCTCTTCTTTACTCTGGCCGCGCTTCTTGTCTTTTTTTTGACTTTTCTTTTTTCTTTGCCCCTTCTTTCTTTGTGCCTTTTCCTGCACCTCTTCCTCTTCCACGTCCTCTTCCTCTCCCACGACCACGACCCTTGGTCATGTTTTCTTTTGCCGACTTGCGCAACTTCTTTTGTTCTTCCGGTGTCACTTCAGGAGCCACAGAAGACGCAGCAGCAGACGGTTTGGCTTCCTCTCCCCGATCTCCAGGCGCGGGAAGAGTCTTTGGCTGCGCGTTCTTCTTCCGTGCCTGGCAAACGGCATGAAACATGCAAACTGCAGTATGGATAAACCATGAGTATCATATGCTAGAGGCATGATCATGTGCCACAAGATGATGCATGATGCCATGAATATGGAACACGGCATGCCTTGTCCGCAAAATACATCCTTTCAGAAGTGCATGGAGGAGGAGACGGTGAAAGCACAACCGCTTCTGGTGAATAGGGCAGTGTATCCTGCACAGTGCACATGCATGATGCAAATTATATATAGCATGTCAAGCAACACGTCCAACTGCATGCCTGCATTTCAGGCGCTGCTGCCTTCGCCGTGGGCGCTGGAGCCACAGAGGAAGAAGAAGAAGGACCTCAGAAACGAGAACATGCCACGTTCATGAACGCACACTTCACGCATGCATCGAAAGACATAGAAAAAGTAATATTTTGTAATTATCCCAAGCAGCGTAAGCTGTTAATCTGGTTCATGATCCGCAGCAATTGGAGCTTTCTCTTGGTAGGTGATGACATCTTCATTGATGTGATCTCAACAGCTTCAGCCTCCCCACTCTCTGGATCCTTGTCCGCTTTGGAGAAGTCTTCGTCAAGCTTCCTCTTCACTGATGCGCTGCTAGAGGCCTTCTTCCCCGTCTTCCCCTCCGCATCCTCACGTTTGTCGTCCGCACGATCATCCTCCTCCTCCTCCTCACAGGACTTGTCACTTTCCTCAGACGCCACAGACGCCGATCCATCGGCTGCAGAGATCTCGCCATCATCCTCTGCGGGCTTTTCTTCTTCAGCGCCTTCACCAGCTGGAAACTCTTCAGCATCAGAAGAGTCCTCATCCTCCATGTCCATGTCCTCTTCCAACTCAAGCGTGGACGATGGGTTCTTGGAAATCTCTGCGCTGATAAAATCAAAAAGCTTCTTGATCTTCTCATTCTTAGTAGCAAGAATCAGTAATCAAAGCATGCAACATTCATGTCAGCACATGGTCACATATAGTTCATGCCAAGCAACGCGCGGAGTTTGCTGACGCTTGTGGCAATCCTTTGCACGTCGGACAGTGAAGCAGTACAAGCTCCTTACCTTCCATGCATCTTTGTGCACGATGTCCAGAGTAATATTTGGCCAAGCCAAAGAGCGATACATCTTGGTCACCTATAGCCGGAGCGGTGCATTGCAACATGCGTGGGTAAGACAGCAATCCAAACAATTGTAAAACAATGGCACACCACCATGACAAGAACAGCGCCTCTTTTTTCAACCAATCAACCGGAACAGCTTTTCCAGGAACTCCAAATTGTCGAATCAAGCAGCTGGCAATGGACAGGTTTGCCTCCAAAACCTTGGTGGTCATGTTCTTGCCTTTACCTACTTGAAACCAAGCGCTTCCATTCTCTTTTCGCGATTGGGTTTTCTTCAACCCTGCCCATGTTTTACTCAGCTTCCCCATGGGCACTATATCAAAATTGAACCAAAACACTGCGTGACAACCATGTATAGAAATATACCATGGGTCGCACAGGTCATGAAATAGGATTCAATGACTTGTTCAATGATATTGGCAAGCGTGGGTATTTCGTATGGACATCCTGTTGTGGCATGCGTGGCCAAGCTCATGACATAATATATCTAGTATTATATATGTCCATGACTCATGATCAATGTCCCAATATTCCCATGCTATAGGGAAAGCATTCATGGCTCATGTCTCAATGACTCATGGTTATAGTATTATAGTCAACCATGGCCTACATGTTATTCGATTGCGCGTGACCATGTGGTATGACTATATATATATACATGGAGCATGGCAGCAAATACACGTGGCATGACCATGATCATGCATCAAAACTCATGACCATGACAGTTCATATGCGCATTCTCCATGAACATGTCCATGAAAGCCTCATGCTATAGCCTATCGTGACCGTTGTCATGCGCACATGTTCCCCGGCCGGCCCCTCCCCACCTTCTCCTCAAGTCGCCGGCATTGGGCTGCAGCGCGAGCCTGCGCAGAATTCAAACAGAAACAAAATTAAGGACGCTCACTCAAACAAAGGAGGCATGCATGCTGCGGCAGCTTGCGCACAAAGTCATTTTCCGCAGGTTGGCGTGCTCTGCTGCAGGTCTGTCGTCCGCCGCGTCAGCGTTTCTCCTCACTTGTTGAGTTCGAGTCGCGCCTGCGACGCCGCGCTCGATCCTTCTCTTTCTTTTTCCTTGAACGGCGATGATGTTCCGGGCCTTCTTCTGGTTCTGGTTCATGGCGCTCACGGCGTCGAGGTCGTTCTGAGCGATTAGGTCGTTCAGCATGCTCACGAGTTGCGGCCGATTCTGCTGAGCGATGTTGAGGTTGCTCAGTGTCAGGAGGTGCGGCCGCGCGAGAATCAACTGCAGAATGCGCAGGGCTTCGGCTTCTCTCACTAGTAGTACGGGCAGTCTCAAGTGACCCATCTGCCTCTCGCGACTCAGCCGCTGGCCCTTTGTGCTCTGGACATGAAGGAGGGGCACTTTTGGCTGTGGTGGCGGCAGGCACGCCGGGAGGCTCGGCCAGGGCCCGTGCATCTGCAGCTTTTGCAGGCGGAGCTGCTGGCATTTCCCTTTTCTTTGGAGGCAGCACAACTGACGGAGCCTTTTGTGGTGCAGCTTTGGCTTTGACTGGAGGTGGTGGAGGGTTCAAATTCATTCTTTTCCAGCGGGCATACTCCTCTTCCTCGTCTGGCCCCGTCCCCTCCGGAGAATCCACCTCCACCTCCTCGTTTTCACTCTTCTCATCCCATTGGTCTCTCCACTGACGCCAGCCTTGCCCATTGCCATCCCCGCCACCCCCGCTCCAGCCATGCTGATAGTCACGCCAGCCAGAACCACTGCGCCAGCCATAGCCATAGTCATTGTTGTCGTTGTCCCAGTCATCGCTCCAAGACGACCGCCATGTGTGCTGCTTCAGCCAGCCTGAAAAGTAGACCCACGACATGGTAGAGCGCGGGCAACTGCAGGTAACCCTCGAGCCAAAACATATATAACGTATACTCGCATGGGATATATCATATATATCATATGCACCCTCATGTCCATGCGTGCATGTCTTCATGCGCCACATGCGGTCGTTGCATCGTTTGCGTTCCCGGCCTCCAGGAGAGCAGCAGCAGCCGCAGATGCAGATGCAGCAGCGGCGCTCATGCAGCATGCCATCATGAGATCATGCATGCATACAAGACATGCCTAACATGACAGACATGCATGTACATCCATGGTGACATGAGTCCCTATATAGTTCATCAATGAATCACGCACGTGATATTTATACATGCAAGCAGATGTTACATGACAACTTTACATCAAACATGAAAACATGCATGCAGCATCTCGCTAAGCTCATACATTGAGCCATCATGGACTGAGCGCTGGAAAAGTGACGCTTTGCTTGTGGTCACCGCGTGAAAGTGGCAAGTCGAACCCTGCAACTATACCTAAATCCCCCCAAAGTGGAAAGTGGCAGAAATTGTTGCCACTTTAAAGTTGCATGTTTTTTTTGCCACTTCGGCGGTCCAGGAGGATTCAAAGGCATTTGCCGTCATTTGCCCAATGAATTGGGTTTGTCCCATTGCGTTTAACACTCAGTGCACAATTATGACTCATGACTATTTTTGAACAAGGCCTTTACTAACCATCATCATCCACTGTTACAGGTATTAGGATAGACCCAACCAATGAATGTTATTTTCATCTCAAGTTCGCTGGATCTATGCTGATCCCCCACGTGGGTGGCCTGAAAGGTCCGCCGCGCGGTGTTTTCGACACTTCCCGCGTTGGTGGTCGGACTCGCTTTCCAGCGACCTTGCGATGGACACCAGGTGACATTCAGTGCGGGTAGGTCCAGAATATCCAGATGACATTCGGGAAGATGGCAGCACCGGAAACCGCCTTTCAGCGAGGCTGGTGGCTGGGCACCTTCCGTTGCCGCTGTGGTCCCTTTAAGGCAGGGTCGGGGGGGCAGCAGGAGCAGCATGGAGGAGGCTGTGAAGAGTGTGAACTTGGAAGCTTGAAATATGGAAATTTATTCCCTAGGGCTCCAACATGCTCCAACCATATCCTCAGAAGGTGGTTAGACCCCCCTGGCATCCACCCCAACCATCTTCTCAGGAGGTGGTTGGAGCCCTAGGGATTGTTTGATGCTCCACATCGGTGTCGAATCGAACCAGAAGTTTCTTCAGGGAGACCATGCGCACCAAGACACCGACACACCGAACCGCACCAAGACACCAAGACGGCGGGGATGCTCGTTTGGGGTTGACGTGGCGTCGAACGCGTTGGCCGGCCGGCGTCCTATCACCGTTGAACAGGCGTTGGCCGGCGTAATGGCACGGAATGGCGTCATCTTGCTTATGGTTACATATTAGTGGAAGCAAGGCCTGCAGTCTGATGAGCACACCAGTCGGGTTCACACGATCTTCTTGCACCAGGTTCAGGGCGAACTAGAGGCCTAAAAGCACCACTGGTTCTTGAGGAACCTATACTGGTTTCCGCCCGATTTCCGGTTTGTGATGGGGTATTGATGAGAATGCCCCAAACAAGCCACGGACAAGGTCGATCGAACGACCACCCGCGCGCGCCACGCCGGTCCAGGCCTTTGCCCACGACTCGGTGGCGTTGGCCGAACGGCTTGGGGAGCCGATCGCCCCTTGCAGTGAGAGCCGAACGGGACGAGCCGAGTGAGGTGCGAGGGACGACCTTCTCCCCCCAAAACGACAAGGGGGTCTCCAGAATTTCAAGAGGGCAAAGATGAGGTTGGGCTTTTTGGTGCATGGTGGGGTGCTCGTATGTCCAGTACATTCCAGTACAATTGAATAAGAATTGAGGTCTATTTATTGGAGGAAGCTGCAATACATGGCATGTGGTTATCCTGAGCACCGCGAGAGCGAGCCAGGCAGCAGAAGCTGCCGAGAGTTCGTCACGCATCTGCCCGAACTGACCTGTAAACAATTAGCATCATTGTTGAACAAGGCCTTGTACCTAACCATCATTTTCCACTGTTACAGCTAAGAGGATAGACCCGATATATATATATATACATACACATACTATCGCACACTTTCTGTAAGTGCTTCAGGTTAAGACTCGAATGACTCAAATGGATTATTGGTTACATCATGGCATGGCCAAACCAATTGAGCCTTGCAAAAGGCCGCGTTTCCTGAGGCAGCGAGATGTCAACTCCAGAGGCGCAGCAGACCCGCTGGACTCAAAGTCATGTGGACTTGGAACGGACCCCTGGAAGACTATAGCCAACTAAGTTCAACTCATCTTGCACAAATATATACATAAGCTGGATACCAAGGCCAATCATTGTTTTGGGGCAAGTTGCTTTCAGCCACGAGTTTGGGACGTACTAATTAGCCCTTTTCACCGCAATCAGTGGACAAATGGATGAACATGGTCCCTTCCTAGCAATATGTTTTCCAGGAAGTACTTGATTTAGACGTATGGCTTGACAGACGTTTTTGATTCTCCCGGGGGCCATCGGGCCATCCTTTATTTGTCCTGCGACAGTCTGGAGAACTTGGAGATCTCTCTGAAAGGCAGAAGTGGGGAAAGAACTTCCAAGGTGCTGTAGATTGATCCCTGTATCAAAGACATCTTGGGGTGCCAGTGCCATCGAACCTCTGAAACCACTGTATGTGATTTGCCCACTTCCCTTTCAACGGTCACATGGTGTCTTCTCAATCCACCCCCAAAAGAAGATTTAAAGGGTTAATCGAGATGACCTCCACTGCTTCATGGTCGCCCTGCCCCTGCCGTGTCTAAGAACGCTCCGGCGCAGGCCGATCACTGGTTCAGTGCTGGTGGTGTGCATCATGTGGAGCCTCGGTCAAGATCAAAAGAATTCAAAAGAGATCCACCGACATCCACAAACCATCTGGAACCCACATTCAATTCTTGGGGGTTGTGGATGTTTGTGGAGGGAAATCATTTTCCAGTCACAGTCCGTGATGTGTTCTACCAAAATGGAATTGTATGGATGTGGGACGTTCCTTGTTTGTGACGGGGTGAAACACCCCATCGAACTGATGTGGTACGCCTGGGTACGCCAACTGACGAGTTTTTTGTCGATCCTCCTGCGGCACCACTGAGGTGTTTCTTCTTGATCATTTTGTGTCACTTGGGCGATGGATTTGGATGGGCCTTGGGTCTAAGGATGCCCGCAGCAACCAAAGGCAGCCCAAGCTATCAGGGCCACTAAACCAGACCAGAAGCCTTTCGCCACAAAACCGGCAAGCCTGCTCAACCTAAGCTGTCTCGGGGCCTATCTGTCTTTCCAAAAGCTTGTGATCCAAAGCTGTGCCGAAAAGTGGTTCCAAGATGTTCCCTGCCGGCCACTCGCAGGTTACCTGCCGGCTTGTTGTTCTTTTTGGCTTTAGGGTTCGGATGGCATCCTATTTTTGAGCCATGAACCAGTATAGTTTGCAATATGCACTGTAAATATATAATATATGTATTTATAATATGTGTAATTATTGTATTTGTTCCAGCACAAAAAACACTATATATATCTCACAATATAGCTACAGCCACGGCATACACAATTAGAGATCTATTTTTCTGAGCAAGAACTATCGTGGTTCGGCAGATTTTGACCTCAGACTTCTCGTGGTCGTTGGGAACGGTAAGCCGTGAAGTTGCATGTCACGACACAACTCCGAGGTCCAGTGGCATATGGTCTGAGTATGAAGACCGAATGCTGGGCCCTCAGTGCAGTTCCCATGAGGTACAAAGGCACAAAGCAGGACTTCAGTAGCTGCTTAGCTTGAGTTGAAAAGCGAGGATTTCGTCAGGGAATCAATGATTCGCATGCCTGGCAGCTCCTGTTTAGGTGGAATAGATATCTAGAATAATCCCAGGTTGTTTGCGAGGACAGTTGTTCTCTGGTCTTGTTTGCCAAAGGCTCTACTCAGGTCTTTGGGCTTTTGATGCAAGCGTTCTTTTGATGTTTGCATCCGGATTCCTCGAGTTTGCTCATGGATCAGTAGGTCGAGTGGACTTGTCTCAGCAGGTCGATGAGTCACAGATTCAGAAGCCATGTTCCAGCAGGTGCTTCTTTTGGAAGATCCCATTCCTTTGCAGCATGCACTGCAGGTGCTTCAAATCTAGTTGTTTATGTCATGAATAATGCATCCACCTGGTGCTGGTTCTGTCATGAGGTTCCTTCACTGACATCCCTCATTCTGCCAACACGGTGTTCTACGTCACTAAGCCCCTGACTTCGTCAAAATGCGAGGCATGTTGGAACCAATCCTTTAAAAAAGGACACATCAACCTGCACGATCTCCAGCTCCTGCTGAGCAAGGCCAACCTCCAATTACCCATCCGACCCGACCCGAACTTGACCCACCGAAAACACAGGTGAGCTGAGTGTTTTTTGACATGAAAGGGTTTATACAAGAATATATATCTATATGTATATGTAACCTTCAAAAGGCTACATGGGAGGCAACCTGAGCCAGCTCAGGTGATCCTGGGAGTTGTGCCCCCGTGCCTGGGTCTCCACTCTTGCCCACCTGCGGCGTGGGCAACTGCTCCTGCGGCGGGTTGGCGGACCTGATCCCTGGAACGCAGTCGGAACGCGAGCGGGACGAGCGGGAGGAGAACGGGAGGTAAACGCGATCAGACGACCAACAGCAGGGAGGTAAACGGTGGAATATGATGGAGTATGGCCATGAATATCCATGAATTGATATACTGCACAATACTGTACAAACATCTTCGTTCAGTGGATGATTACTGTTACCGGGATCTTGGTTTATGTGGGTCCTGAAACTGTTTGGGTATACGGTATACATGATTGCGGATCAGACATTGCCAGTCGGTGGAAGCACCGTTTCATTGTTGTGTTGATGTGTTCTTGTATTGGACTTGCGCCTGGCAGGTGAGGGAACGGAATCAGACTTAGCAAGTTGTTGCAACATGTTGTAACTGCAGAACGTCCTAGAAGCTTCGCAGAGAGGCCCTTTTTATAGTTGGTTGGATGCCTTTCATTTCGACATGTTCCGCTGGTGTTCCGAATCGGTCCACCAAGGACATGTGTCTCCGCCAGCAACGCGAGGGACCTGAACATTTGTCGGAACGTGAAGCAGCGGCTCAGCGGCACAAGGATGGCTCCTTTGGTGCTGTTGGATGAAGGACTTCCAGATTCACACAGATCATGAACGGCTTTGATTGAGTTCTATGATGTTTGGTTTTTGAAGCATGGAGACATGTCATCAAGATCAAACCACACCATACTACCAAGGTTTTGTTGGGGTCGTTAGGTTGGGTCATGTGTTGATTGTACTGGGGCGCATGCCGTTTTTTCAGCCATAGCAAGCTCCTGCAGCACAAGCAGGTCTTCCAGGGTCTTGCCAAGGTGCCAGGGTTGAGAATGGTCCTAGCTGGGTATCGTCCAGATTCTAAATACATTGGGTTTGTCCTAGTAAACCTGTAACTGTTGGTAAGCCAGAACATCACGATATTTCGATGTCGGATCATGAACCATTTGGAACCTCACCATCATCCACTGAGGCCCTGAGAGCTAACGAGAGACCGGGTTTGGTCACGTTAGGAGCCTCAAGCCGATCTCACGGGGATCGATCCCTTGCTGTGGAGCCTGCCCTGGTGATCTGCCTTTCAACGCTCCAGAGGGAACGTTGGAAGGATCCTTTTTTGGTGGCTTTAGCATGCGCTTAGATGTTTTTGGCTCATCCATGTTCATCCTCCCTGCATCCTCCCCCTGTTTCCTAATCCCTAGGAGCTACAGGGTCCGCTCCCTTTGTTTCCCTCCTGAAGTCCCCCGGATCCGTTTTCTTCGCGGCTGCCCACCGCGGTCTCTTCAGGCCCATGTGCACCGCGGCGGGCAGCGAAGTCAACGCCAGTGGCGTGCAGTGGCCGCTGCTCGCAGCCGCGGTGGGCTCAACAGTGACTTGACGGATGCGGAGGGGGGTCCGTGCAGCAGAATCCCCTACCAACAGCCCCAAACCAACCCAAACGCTCCATGGGACTGCCATACTGCCGAGAAACGGCCAGGGGTGGTGCCAGGGGGGGTCAATGTAGGCATATATTCCAGACATGGAGTGTATGGGCAAGAGATTTTTATGGTTTAGAGGAGAAAGGAACTCTTCCGATGACGCACGCACATATAGGCTCCGACTTTGGAGCTTCTAGCTCACGTGGCCCAGGAAGTGGTGAGACTTTAAGGAAACATGTTCATAGAATGTCATAGATATGTGTTGCTTATGTTTGCTTTGTGTGTTCGTTGTTTCCGAGGGTACGGTTGATATGTTTTAATTGTTGATGCCCAAGTAGCGGGAGTTAATTATGGATGGTCTTCTTTATGGTTAAAGTGACAGGTTTGGATAATCGAGTTGCAGTGGCGATATTGAAAGGCACAGGTGGTTGAACACTGGTGTGGTGTATCACCACACCTCTGTGAGGTTTTCATGGTGAGGTTTGTGCGTTCTTTTCTGGATGATGGGGGTTCAACAGCTGCGGGATGCTCAGGGCTTCAAAGTCCTGAGCGTCCCACGGGAGGTGACTCGGTGAGTCTGGAGGACTCCGTGGAACTCACATGGTGGAAGTAGACGGCACCCCGAGTTCCGTCTGACCATGTTCACCTCCGAATGCCTAAACAGGGGGGAGGGGTTTTCACTTCCATCCACTTTTTCCCTGAGTTGCCGATGCATCGCCAATTCCCTGGCCACTTGAAGCGCCACTTCCACGGCAAAGACGGGACCGTGCTTCATGCCTCTCGTTCCGCGAGTGAGATGCAAAGGCTTTGGCGTTTCTACTCGGCCTGGTGTGGCTAGTGAATTCTTGGAGCATGTGCCTCGGTTTTGGGTGGGGGTTGCAGGGTAAGCAGGGTAGGTGGCGACATTGGTGGGCAGGAGATGAATTCGGTGGCTCCCCTCAAAAAACTGGGAGGTGCAGGTAGCTATATAAACCAGCGCAGCGGTGCGGAGGCGGAAACTTGCTGCGGGCGACCTGCCTCGCGACCTTGGTCGAACTCGACCGCCTTTTCCAAAGCATGGGAGTTCCAAGATTGTCTCCCAGAACACCAAGACTGCTTTCTTCTGACACCTTTAGGGGTCAGCAAAGGACTGTAGATTTCATGTTGCATCATTTTGCCGTGCATGTAAGAAAGCTATGTAGACCCAGGAATCTCACTCCCAGACTGATGAAAGGTTTAATGAAGGTTTCAGGTTTCCCCACACCAGAGGCTTGACGCTTACCAAGCAGAGGTCGCGAAGCCTCGAGCCCGGATTCGCCCTGAAGCGAGCGACGTGGAAACCGCCCCCCTGCTGGGCTCAGGTATGCTTGGCTGGGTGCGCTCGAAAGACCCCAGAGATGTGGTCATGGTGCCACAAATCATGTACCACAGGCGGGATGTCGAGATGTATCAGGCCCCGGCCTGTGATCAATTGGGTCATAGTTTGGGTCATCAAACGGGTTGTATGGCTGCATGACCATGTATCACACCCCTGAGCCACGGGCTAGAAAAAAGAAGATTTGCTATAATGTGATCATGTAGTAATGGATGAGCAGAGCCGTGGGTGGATGACCGTGGCACACATGTCAGGAGCCAGCATTCGCTGGGGCAAAACCCGGGGTCGCTCATTCTTCCGCCAGTCAGCAGGTGGCTGACCAACTCCACCTCCCTGTCGCGTCAGTTTGGCGTCGGTGGACACGAACCAAACGACTTGAACTACCGAGTCGGGCGTTTTTCCCTTTGTTGCCTCGTGATTTCACGTGCACCAGGTGCTGGGTCGACCACACGCGTCGCGTGCCTTTTTTTCTTCTCCATTCGCGTAGTTTTTCTCACTGACGTCCAATGTCTTGTTCTCCTCAAGGTCGTGGAGTTGTGTTTTTGTTGAACCTCTTGATGTAGTGAGTGCATTTTAGGATCTGTCGAACGCATGTTTCCTTAAGGAGAACATGCATCCTTACTAGCTTCAAAAGTCAAAACCGTGCAAAATGCACCGCATTGCGAAACTACGTGCTGGCATGCGGCGTAGCTCGTGCTGCATGTTGAAGCTATAGTCTTTCCAACATCCTTTGTTATTTTTAGAATAAACGTTCTGTCCAACACTCGGTGTCCCATGTCCAACTTGCTTGTCACAGTTATTCCCAGTCTTTCCAACGTGCTTTTATATTAATTTTATAGACAATACAATGAGCAGAGCGCCAAGTCAAAACAATGACCACCTCCAACTGCTTCCGTTCCTCCCATTCAATGGCCTCCCGCGCCAGGTTCGCAGTGACCTTCCGTTCCCGGAGCAAAGAGAAGTTGCTCTTCACCTTGAGCGCCGAGGCGCCGTGTGGCCGACGGTGTGGCCGAGATGGAAAGGGGATGGGTGACGTTGGACTCATACGACACGACCCGAGAAACGTCCTCCTAGTCACTCAGATCTACTCTCAGATCTTTTGCAGCTTAGCTTTGTAATTTTTAGAAACTTTGGGTGCGTCCCCCCAAGCCAAAGACGGTTGGCCTTTGAATCAGGCTTGTGGTCAGC
>CAXAMN010011814.1:0-38273 GCA_963970005.1 Durusdinium trenchii
AACAAAGCGAACTAGGCTTCGCAGGATGATTTTGCACATACAGCATCACGAAAGCCACCTCCTCGCTGTGCTGGCAGAAGCGGTGAGCGCTAGGCCCACTGCTGAGAACGTAGACCCTTGTGACATCTTCCTGCAAACACGCCCTTTTTCAGCCTCCCTTCCTCGGCGAGTAGGCTTTTGGTCCACTACCGACAGACAACAACAGCATGTCCTTCGAGTAGACACGCAACCAGCTGCGCAACCACCCCCACAGCGTCACACTGACCGTGCGCACCATCAGATCGAATCAGCCCTACACGCAAGAGTGCAAGGTCTGCATGCATTGGTACAGGAAATTGAACAAACAGTGGACTCCTTGCCTCACGATGTGCAGGGTGCTCTTCTTACTCCCCTGACTGACCTACATACCCAGCTGTGTGGCCTGGTTTACGTAGCATGGTTACTTTCTCTATTACACCCACATGCTGATGACCACGATCAGTAGTGACAGGGCCCTGATGACATGCCTCTGAAACAATCTAAAGTCTTCTTTCCTTTGCTGTATAGTGTGAACAGGTGTCCCCGACTCTAAGCTAAATACAGTTGATCCCTTGAGAAAGCACCTTGCTGCAACGTTTGGCTCACAGCAGGTCGTAGTGCCCTGCATGCAGGAGTGAGGTCAGCCTTAGCTGACATCATTCGTATTGCCTTTCGTGTGCTTGTGCCTCTCAGGGCACCTGCCAACCTTAGTTGGCGGGGGCTATACCTGCATTGTCGAGCAGAGAAACTTCAATGTCACATGACCCGTGGATGGAAGACAGCAATTCACTGGACCTAACGGATAGTACAGAGAACAGAGTCCATGTTCCCTTTGTCTTCACACGTGACCATGCAGATTGGTTGACCACTGATGGACAAGCTTGCTTTGCCAGGGGCACCGGGGCTAGTGTGGCGCAGTCCCAGGATGAAGCTTATGCAGCAATGACTATGAAAGACACTCTTAGCAGTCCTTTCGGTCTTGACTCCGCTCGGCCTACACTTGGCCTAACTGACGTTCGCGCGCAGCCATCCAAAAAGGACGAGGGGTATGCTGCTCTCGAAACAGAGGGAGAGCTGCCTGATACTACTGCCATTATTCAGACACTCATCTCACACCGAGACCTGATCATGAACAATCACATGATTTACCTCATTGTGGACAATCGAACACCTGCTGCTGTCCCATATTGGCCGGCTTTCGCTGCCTGGTGGGCCTCACGTAGGTGCCTGGTGGGTCCCCAAGAAGAGACAACTGACATACTGTGGATCTGCGCTGATGCTACTACTGGCCTTCATAAGGTTCCATACTACTGGGCAGGGGTCTTTGTCCTAGAGGCAGCGCGTTTCCTGTATCCTGCACAGCATTTTGCACTCATTGACAATGACTGTGTGCCAATCACGCTATTCGAGGTGCAAGACCTACTGCAGCTGGCACATCAGCAGCACCGGTGGGTTGATCTCATAGGGCATGTACGCTCCGAGTCTAGCCCTAGTGCTGGGATAGGCATGCTACTTTTTACAGAAGCGCACTTGGAGTATAATGCAGGGTTGGTCATATCGATCGGCAATCGCAACAAGCACAGTCCACTGGAACATGACACGTCTGCCCTGACCCTGGCAAAGAGCCTCCAGGCGGGTCGCCTTGCTCTCGTTTCAAGAGCCAGACCACCTGTCAATCCCAGCGACACAGTCATTAGCGGCACCTTGTTTACCCCCTTTGTTGGGATAGCCATGCAGACCGCCCTTGACCTCTGTATGGTCTGGTCCTTATACGGCCTTTACATGTGTAAGCACTTTTGGCCCATGCCTATCCCCGGCCCGGAGGAATCTGGTCCAGGAAGTCCAATCAAGTGGCCACGGCAATCCCATCCCAGGGCGCTCACCCCTGAAGGAAGAGAGCGAACCCCCTGGGTTACCAGCTGGGCACGTGCCACTTTCGAACAGGGCATGCTGTCAGTGCTCCCAATGCTAACAGGGCCATGCACAGTCGCATCGCTGCCAGGCGAACACCTTTTCCAAGCCAGTGCATTGCCGCGCAACCGAATGCGACCTGCCATATTTCATGCCTTTGGCAAGGCCAAAATTGGAGCGCAGGCAGCTCTACGCGAATTGGAGCAGCAGGGTTGGGAAACGCTGCCGATGGCTATACTCGGTATGCCCAACCTACCCCCTGCATGGACCGTTGAGACTTGGAAACCTGTCGGTGGGTGTAAATTTACAGGCTACTCCTCTGGGGTAACTGGAAACAGTGCATTGCGCTTCTGCCTGTTAGTAAAGTGACGAGCAATTCGTAAGCAAGCGACTAAGCTCTTTCCGGAGCAAAGGCAGGAGGACAGCCTTAGCTGTCTTCCTGCAGAGGACGGTGATGCAGATGTGGAGTCAGTCTCTACACCCTCGTCTGACACTTCTGCCAAAAGAGCAGACCGACTCACTAAGGCAATTGAAGGTGACCCAACGCAGGGTAGTCAGGCACCTGACCCTCGATCATGCAGTCCCTGTCCGCAACGGCTGTCTCCTTCCCTCTTTGTGCCCTGGAGTCAAGTCGCTAAGCTGAGAGGAGTAGTTGCAGTCCACAAGGACATAGAAGCAAGTCCGTATGAGCAATTGCGAGATGCGCTGGCTCAGCCCAAGTGTCTTGTCCCTGGAGAAAAAGAGCAATTTCTTCAAGCCAATCACGCTTTGTTGTGTCACCTTCGAGGCTCATTCATGCCCCTAGAAGGCATCGCACCACAAGTTTTCGAAGCCATCTATCAACGTCAGCAGGATGACATCGTCTGGGTCACTGTCCTATGGATGGTCGCCCAACTCAACGAATATTGGATGGGACACAACTTCCCGCCACTACCGTCGGTATTTCAAATCAACTGCGGAGGGCTGGGGGGAGGAGCCCTTGAAGGGGAAGTCCCCCCGCACTTCCATTGCATGTGTCCTCCCGTGGGAGAAAGTCAAGTTTATGGGCCGTCACTCTCCCCGGCAGATGTCCTCAACGATCAGGAGTGGGGGGTTGCCTATGGCTGGTCGACCGGAGTGCATGAAGTCGCCACCCTCTTTGCGCTCACACAGAACCCGTGCCAGAAATGGGAAGACCTTGGGTATGGCAAGGCAGCCCTAATTTATCAACGCAACAGGTGCTGAAAGCAGCGAGGCTTCTCCCTGCTCACCGACGGCTGCCGCACCAAGCCTTCCTCAGTGGCCTGTGGTGGAAGCTGCTCTCGCTGCAGCCGCTACGACTCCTTGCCTACCTGCCAGGGCTGGGGTGTCTGCGGCCGGTTGAACAAGAAGACCCCATCCACTTCACAGTGAATGGTTTCAGTGCAGGAAGCTACACTGGAGCAGTGATTGCCTTAGCAATTCGTTGCCTCTGGCCAGCCAGTCAGACCACAGCGCGTCTAGGTGCCATTGCAATGCCTAAGAGTGTATTCGCAGCCCTGGTTGCCACTGCAGAACCTGACAAACGCAACTACTATCTTGTCCATGCTGCCGAAGATTGTCTGTGCGACTGGAAGCCGACAGAGAATGAGCTCGATATGTTGCAACGATCCCTGCACATCACGTATGTAACAGAATCTGCAAGGTGGATGGGCAAGCACAAACATAGCTACTGGCACTGGCTTCAGTGCCAGCTCCCTGCAGGCCAAGTTAGTCTTACAACGCTAAAACTCACACACCCAGAGGTGGTTCCTCGCCGGGACCGAATTGCTGCCCCCATGCGTTTGGCCTCCTGGATTCGCTTTGAAACGGTAATGACCAGCGATGATTGGGAAGGTGCCATTAGCTTGTTGGTGTCCAACCTCCACCGACCCGACCAAGAATTGCTAGTGCTGCTACAGAGTTGTGTAGCGGGGCAGCAAATTGACTCCATGGAAGAAGCACATGCGCTGCTGCTGAAAAACTTTCGGGTTGGCAGAGGTAATCAAAGTGCGTGTGCTCAATGGCTGACAGAAATGGCCCGAGACCTTTTAGCACAAATCCCGTTCCGAGAGGTGTTTGTCATCCTAGCCCTGTTCCTCCCGCAACTCACATTTGTTGATGAGGCTGCTACAAAGAAAGAGCTGTGGAGTAGTCCCACTGTCCGCAAGTTTGGCTTAGTTGTGGATGTCACTCCAACAGCTACTGGGTTACAAGGCATGCATGAATATCGTATAGCCTTTCCGGCGTGGTCACAGTCGGCCATCTTCTGCCCTGCGCACTTCCAGAGCTGTAATTATGAGCAACTTGCTAGCAGCCCCTCAAGCACAGTTCACATGGGCTCACAGGCGGGGAAGGCTTATCGACTTGTTCTGGAGGAGCACGGCAAGTGCTATTCAGTCTTAGCGCTCTTGCTTGCCTTTGCGACTCCTTCTCGGAAACGCAAAGGGGATGAGGCGCCAAGCGAGAAGTTACGCCGCCTGAGCAGCCCTAGGCACTGGGACGTCGCCTTAGTGCCGTTCCCGGAAGAGTTTGTGCCGTTGCCCACGCCAACTGAAACTGGCCTGGCGTGCTCCGCTCCATGGGCTTTCCCGCCCAGCCTCTGCGTGTTGGAATCTAGAGCAACGCGGATCCGAGTTTTGGCCATCGCGGAAGCAGGTGACACAATCACTGCAGATCACCTCTTACAAATGGCCAGCTTAGCGGCAGAGCATAAGCCCACTGTGCTGGGAATTCCCGGCCGAGTGCCCATTCCGTATCAACTAGAATGCACGGTAGTCCTACTGCAGAGTCTGCGTGCCCTCTTCCAGCTGCTGACCTCTGGCAGCACAATGCAGCACTGTCCCCAAGCGGCCAGCTTCGCTGTGGCACTAGGCACCGCCGCCCGACACGACAATGGGCACATAGTGTCGATGGCTGCCAGCCTCGCGCTGGCTCTCCGATCTGGCAGATCTACCCTTGCAGTAGCAGGAGTCTTTGGTGCAGGTAAGACCCGATCCTTGACCTTTCTACTCGCCTGGCTGGCTCTTACCACGCACCTTAAGATCGCTGTAGTACACAAAGAGAATCCGGCGGGTCGGGCAATCACCAAGTTACTCACAGCCTTTGACCTTGGACCAGATCACCAGAGATACTTCGTGCGGCCAGTCAGCAGAGAAGAGGCAGAAACCAACACAGCCTGCACTGACTATGACTTGCGGGCAAGCGACGCGGCATCATACATCCTTGGCTGCCATGTAGTAATTGTCACAACTGGACTCGTCTGGGATCAAAAAGGACAGACTCATTCAACGCTCAACACCCACATGGAAAATGTAGACCTACTTATCAGTGAAGAGGCACAGCAGGATATGGACCTCAAATCTGCATTTGCGCCAACAGTCCCCCGACAGCCCTTCTTTCGTCTGTTGCTGGGTGATCCCAAGCAGAGCCCAGGTGGAGTGGCCGATGGACAGAGAGCTCATCGCACACTCCTACTCAAAGCACCCCTTGGGCTACGAGCCCCCACTACCTGGTACATGCCGCATGAAATACCAGGGGTCTGCCACATGCTCCTCCGGCACGGGCGAGGCTTTGGCCTTGGCGACCTAGAAGAAACGGCTAAAGTAGTGGGTCACAGGCCATTGGGGAGCAGCTGGTTTCGCCCGGAGAAGGTCAAAGCCACGTCTCCGTTTGCCTGTCAATTACAGTCCACCTACAAAGATCTCTCCAGAGTGGACCTGGACCTCCCGGAAGGTCTGTTGGTAGGTCTAGGATATGCAGCCACCAGCCCAGACAGCCCGCTCGACTTCCGCCAGGCGCAAACTGCGGCTGAGAGATCGGGAGTCGCAAACCCACACTGCTGGAGTTTAATGTTGCCCACGAGTGCAAGGGTTGCCCAGGAAGTGTATGAGCCGTTGATAGGTATTCAGTATCCCATGTTGTGCAGCCGAATGGGAGACACCTGGCAAATAGGTACCACCTCCATCCGAGAGGATCACAAGATTGCCTCGGGCTTACGATTCGTCCACTGGTGCCATGCATCGCCCAATGTGCAAGCAAAACAAAATCCAAAAAATGACCCCACAGTTCAAGTGTATCAGCATATCGAAGACCAACTTACCGAAGCAGGCTCTGACACTGATGACATCTTGGCCCTCACAACCACCCGGGAAGGGGCCACGAACCTACGCAATTACTTCTCCATTGCCGGTAAGAAGGCGAATGCAGAGACTGCAGTCAAGGTGGCAGGTGCCACGGCCAAGCATTGCATCGTTATTCACGGGGTGTCAACCTTCCTCAGTGGCGAAGGACGCCACCAAGATTACGACCAGGAGTGCTTCACACGAGCAAACGTAGCCTATAGCCGAGCCACTGACCTTACCATCCTGGCATGTCCATTGAATATGCAAGGGATGCCTGGGGCCCTGCAAGTCCTAGCAGCCCTGCTGCATGGCATCCAGACGATACATACCTATGACAGCAACAAAGAGCCTGATATCGTAGGCTCCCTGGACCTTACAGCCACACAAGTTGCGCAGGCCACGACTTTCTTCCAACAGGCGCTCCTGCCTCATCCCATGTGGCTTGGCCCCCTGCCGGTATGTCTCGTAGAACACCATCACGGTAAGGTTAGGCGCTTACGCCTCGTCTTAGCCACGATCACGCATCTAACCAAAGCGGAAATCAACAGCCTCGTCGAAGGGCCCTACCTGCCTGGTGGTACGGTCTTGCGTGACCTCGTCTATGGATATGCAGCTGATGCTTCGCTTGAGCCAGAGTGGCTGGTCATAACAGATGGGCAGCAGCCAGGACATTGGCGACTTCTCCACAATAGCTCGGGCCCAGGGCGACGATGCAGCGTGGGAAGCTCCCTGCGCTATCAACCGACGCCGAGCACGCGTGAGCAGCGTAGTGCACAGGATTATACTTTTGAAGCACTGCACCGTGTGTACTTCTATGACGCATGGAGAACGCAGCCGGTCTTGGATGCCATAGACTCTGACCTCATCCTGCCATCGCGACCAGGCCTTTTAGTGCATGGCTGCTATTGGCCTCGGCAAAGTCTGCCGCTTGATGTCCTCTGTGTCTCTGATCGCGACCCAGACAACGAGGAACATGCAGCTCAAGAAGGGCATTCGCTATCCTCTCCTGCAGAGACAGATGCTGCGATGGCTGAGGAAGCCACACAAGAAGTAGTCTCGGTCCACAGCTCCCCATCAGAGTCGCCCCGAGCACAGAGCAACCGGAGGACGATGATGCCCACATGGAAGATAATGATAGTGCCAGCAGCTCTTCCGCAGAAGCGGGTGATTGCCTTAGCAATCGTCCGGTTCTTCCTGACGCATGTCCTGCACAAGATGACATGCTGGCGGCAGGCGATGATACAAGGAGTGCGCTACCCCCACAGAACGTGGACCATCCTAGTGATAGCCCCAGGTCGCACTCCTCTGAGTCCCCAATCAAGCGAAGACCGGGGCCTAAGGCTCATACTGGGCGAGCGCAGCCCAAGAAGTCACGCAAATCACTTGCCTCAACATCCAGGCAACCACTCGGCAGCGTTCCTGAACATGTGCAACCACCGGCCACGCTGGATGATCTAGCCAGTCGAAACGCTCAAAGGCAGGAGGCCCCAGTTTGCAGAAACCCAGAGACACCACCTAACTGCCCTGGCTCAGCGCAAGAGCGCCCACAAGCCATGACAGAAATTGATATTGCCGGTGATCAAGAGCATGCAGAGCGTGGAGGCACGGCCGCCACTGATCTCCAGCTGGAATCCGAACAGAGAGCCATGCAGATCTTGTACGACTATCAAAAGGCAGCGGGAGCCACCAGAGAAGCTCACGGGCAAAAGGTGCCGCTCCCCTCAATACAGATCTACAGTGACCTGCCTAGAGAATGGCCGATGGCGAGGCTTGCTGTCTCCAACAAGCAAATCAACCGCCTGGTCCGCACATTCCTCTGGAGGAGAGTGACTGAACAAGCACTCCATGGCTCCTCTTTTATAGACATTCCAGATCAGATCAACCAGGCCTACATCGGCGATCTTCTCCTTATAAGTGAAGCCTTCGCTGCCCCTCTGTCTAACCTCTTCGCCTTCGTAAAAAATGGGCATCCAGCATGCCCGTTCATCACACAGAAACAGCTCGCTCTCTATGCAAGCCCTCGCTTACTCTTTCCGGAGCAACTGCAGGAGGACAGCCTTCTGGCAATATGGCCTCCTAGCTTTCATTGCGAGGTGCTGTTCCTTTGACAATCAACACAGAGATCAGGGTACAGGAGCAGCCCAAACTGGGGAAGGGAAATCGCAGACCACAAAAGAAAAAGATGTAGATGCCCTTACCTTCATGCGCACTGTCATCATGTCCTTTGTCAGGGGGATGGAGTATGGAGAACAAATGCTACCCACCAATGACCTTTTTGTCTATCTACCAGTCCAGATCCTGCCTGACCTGGTCACAGCCATGGAGCAGCAGGGCTTCAAGCCCGCGGAGGTGAAGGGGGGCTCTGGATATCGGCCAAAAGAAGAAGGTGCTGAAGACAACCCATTGATCGTGGTGGGAGTGCACACCAAAGACATTGCTTATGATCGATACCCCCGCATGCCGACCACTTCCTGGGCCGAAAGAGCTTACTCTAGTGGAGCCCTTGACCCGTCTTTGGGACAGGCCTTCGCGTTCCCCTCCCTGCTGCAACTGCGGATGCGCATTGAAGTCCCCGTGTGGAGAGACCTGGCAACAGCCAGAAATCCCACAGCCGATCTGCCAGCAGAAGAAGACTCTGCCTCAGAAGACACCGGGTCGGCAGAACGGTCGCCTAGACTTGCTCTCCCAGTGCCGGTGGGAATGGTTGAAACGCAGGCAGACGAAGCAGACGAAGCCACAGAGGACGAGGCCATGAACGCTGAACCCAGCTATGCCTTTGCCAAGGGGTATGGAAGGTTTGGCATAGGCTACACTAGACTAGCAACGGCGCTTGGCAATTTCGAGCAAGGGGACATCGGAGCAGAAAGCGCAGTGGTAGCTCAATGGCTGACCTCCGGGCTAAGAATTGCCATGTCCCGCACAGGGTGGAACCTGATATCTACCCGTTTCAGCTTGACTAAGGTCCCTGGTTCTGTCCTCAGTGACTACTACCGCAAAGGATATCCTTTCACTCCGAAGATGGCAGATCGTCCTTACAACCAATATGGCACGATTCACTACTCCGAAGAGAAATGGGATCAGCTCTGTGGGTGGCTCACTGGGAACCCCACGTACAGACTCCAACTCGCGAGCCATAAGCAAGCACTTAGAGACCACATGGGCTACAGTCAGGAAACCACCGATCCAAGTAACAAAGCCGGCTGTACTGACCCCCCTACGGAAGTGGGAAGTTCCTCGACTGCAGCAGGGTCCTCCTGGCACAGCAAGCTTCCCCCACCGCCTTCGCCCTCAGGGTGGTCCTACGGGTGGTGGCAGTAGTGTAGTCGTCATCAGGAGTCTTCCCACACAACAATTGCCTCCGTGTCGCTCAACCTCCGCCATGAGATGGGTGACCTTAGTCACCTTCTCAATTGTGGCCTAGTTGCCACTATGGCCTTGCAAAGGACACATCTCCTGTACCTCAGTTGTTTGGCTCAAGCAAACCAAGCACCTACATAGCAATGCCGCCCCCCCAAGATCGCTATGAGGTCAACCTCGAGTTGGTCACCGTAGCAGGCACGGAATATGCGATGCAAGCAAACCTCTCCCATTATGAAGACGTGGCAGAGCTGGAAGACGACATTCTTTGCTTTCTGCCTACAGTCTCTGACTTAGAGGTATTTGGTTGTGAATTGGAATTGCTCGACCTTCGCGAGCAGCAACCTCTGTCAGAGGCATTCCGCACGGTGCTCCTGCAGCGGCCGCAACTGCAAATAGTAGTTCGTCCCTGCATGGTAGAAGGACATTCCATCTGGCAGTTCCAGGCAGACGGCAAAGAAAGCTACCCCAAAGCAGTTCGTGTCCCGGCCAACCCGCGAGGGGAAATTGCCGACAGAGCATTCTACGCTGCACCTTCGATCCGGCACGTAGAAGTGGCAACTGGCATCCAACATATAGGAATTGCGGCCTGGCAGAGTTGCCAGCAACTACAGATTGTCAAGCTTCCACCTTCGGTCGTAAGTCTGGCGGAAGGGACCTTCATGGGGTGCTATGTGCTGCGTGAGGTAGCCGCACCAGGGTGTGTCCAATATGGCCAGAGGGTGTTTGCAGAGTGCTGTTCCCTAGGCAGCGTTGGGGTCAGTCACGAAACAGAGGACAGCAGCGTCCTGGCACCAGGCGCACAGCTTCTTGGCAGATATGCTTTCGAGAGTTGCCTCACGCTTACAACTATCACCTTTGATATGGATCGTACTAATAAACCACGAGCTCTGCCTGAAGGCGCATTCTGTGGAGCAGGCATTGAACAGCTGTGCTTGCCGAATGATTTCCACAACATCGGGCCGAGGGCCTGTGAAAATTGCAAAAGTCTAGTGGAGGTCAACCTCATGAGCACAGAGGTCACGGCCCTACTCTCTTCCACCTTTGCCCACTGTGTAGCATTGCAGTGCATATGGCTTCCACCGCGACTCATGCAAATTGGAAAAGAAGTCTTCCTTAATTGTGTTGTGCTGCAAGAAGTTGTCATCCCAACAGAACTCAGTGACATAGGTAACCGTGCCTTCTGCGGGTGCGAGCAGCTGCAACGGTTTACCCTCCTAGATTGGGGTGACATCGAACAGTGGGTGCAGGCAGAGCACAATGCTTTCTTTATGCGCGACAAATTTGAAATACCCCATTGGCTGGAGCTGCTCCCCGCGGAAGGACCAGATTCAGACGCCTTTGACGAGGAGTTAAGCCACGTGTACCCCCAACATCATGCCAAGCCATGAGAGGCTCAAGGTGGGTGCCTTAGCATCTGTCTTCAGGAAACATCCCTGGCCGTAGGAATAGCCCATAAGCAGACTGGGCACCTGTGGCTCGCACAATGATAGCAAATAGCCTGCCGCACAAAGAGCTTGACGATTCATCCATGAGTAGCACTCCCCTCGAAAAGGAGCCAGTCATGGAATGCCCCCTGCTGCTGACTACGCTTTCGGGGGTAACCTTTAAGGTCTCTCTCAGTGTCGCCAAGTTCGACCGATTTACAGATTTAGAAGACCAGGTCATGGACTATCTGGCCTCGGTCACTGACCTCAAAGTTTTTGGGTGCGTCATTGACTTTTTACAAACCACCACGCAAACCTACCTTGAGGACCCAATCTGGGATAAGTTGCAGCAAAGTAAAGAATACACCATTGTTTTCAGGAACTGTAGTGTTACCCTGCCAGAACAAGAACAGCTCGGAGGTTATCCTATTGATCAAGTCCCCTTAGCCGTTCATGTCCCTATGAACCCAGAAGAAATTGTCCCAGAATGGGCCTTTGCAGGTGTTCCACGCCTGCGACACGTTAGCGTCGAGTCAGGGATCAGGCTCATTGGTGCAGAGGCGTGGCAGGATTGCCGGCAACTCCGCATTGTTAAACTGCCGGCCACAGTGGTAGGCATTGCAGATAATGCCTTTCGGGACTGCAAGCTCCTAAATAGTGTCTTGGCTCCGGGTTGTCGCGACTTTGGTTATAAAGCCTTTGCGGAATGCTGTTCCTTGCAACGTGTGTATGCATCGGATGGGGCTGTGAACGTGTTCAATGGTGAAGCTAATTTCGGGCAATACCTCTTCCAAGGGTGCATCAACCTTGCTGAGGTCATCTTGAGTGAGTTTCCATCCCCCCGAGGGTCAACCCTGCAAGTCAGGACCAGAGAGCTCGCACCGGGCTGCCTCGGCTCTACGGGCATCTACACACTTGCTCTCCCAAAGCACTTTGTAGCTATAGGAGCGCACGCTTGTGACAGCTGTCGACTGCTTAAGAGGGTTGACCTCTGTAACACCATGATTGAAGAAATTCCGGAATTCACCTTTGTCCACTGCACTAGCCTTAGGGAGGTCTTCCTACCGGCAACTCTCCACACAATCCAAGTTAAAGCCTTTATGAACTGTGCAGCCCTAGTTGAGCTTGCCATTCCGCCCTCTCTCAAGTATATTGGAAGTAGGGCTTTCTTGGATTGCACTGCCTTTCGGAGGCTGGTCAAAATGCCCGGAACACGCAAATAGCGAGGGATTTATGCGGAAGAAAATGCTTTCGCCATCTGTCCGGCTATGAAATGGCCACCCTGGCTGCATATGATCCCGGACATGGCTACACCCCTGGTCTAGGATAAAGGAACACCCTTCCATCCACAACTGTCATGGCCCCGCTGTCACTCTTTTAGAGGCTGCGTGGCGGGGCTGTCGACAACTGCAAATCGTCCACCTGCCAGACACAGTAGTCGGTCTTTTGCATGGTGCTTTCAGTAAGTGTCAAGTGCTACGTGTAGTGGTCGCCCCAAGCTGCAAGTATTTCGGCACCAAGGTATTCGAAGAGTGTTGCTCCTTAACGCAGGTTGGTGCGGCACATTGCCCTAGCAATAAGCTAGCTCCCCAAGCCCAGCTAAGGCCTCGTGCCTTTCAAGCATGCACGGCACTGCGCAACATCAACTTGGGCATGTCAGAGTCTGCTACAACGTACCCAAACCGATGTTTGCCGGATTGCTGTTCTCAAGAGTCGGGCATTGTTGAGCTGGTGTTACCTATGAGTTTCCACAGGATAGGTTTTGCTGCCTGTATGAGCTGCCAGCAGCTGCAAATCGTTGATTTGTCCCAAACAGACGTACTTGAGATCCTAGGCTCAACCTTTGCCTACTGCTCGCAGCTGCAACAACTTTGCCTTCCCCGCATGCTGAGGACCATTGAGCAAGAAGCCTTTTACAAGTGTATTTCCCTAAAGGAGGTCTCTACTCCGCCATCCCTGCTTTACATTGCGAGGCATGCCTTTGCAGGCTGCACGCATCTTCGAATAATCCTCAAGCAAGGAAAAAGCAGCACATGGCGAGGGACATACGCCCAGTCTAATGCTTTTGACAAATGCGAGCACTTCGACAAGCCCACGTGGCTTCGAGTCTTGCCGATTGATGCAAACGATCTTTGGCGAGAAGACTTTCTAGACCCAGCACCAAAGACCAGCAATGCTTCCGAGGCAGGAGAGGAGCAAGGGCGACGTGGGTAGTGAGCTGAGCCGAGTGTCAGTATTCGAGCACTAGGAAAGGGTGATTTCCAGGCATATACGGCAAGAAAAATGCGCAGACACCAAGTAGAACCATGACCTCTTCTCGCCATTCGCTGCGTAGTGAGCCGATAGGAGCGAGAACCTAGTTCTGCGTTCCTAAACGGCGGGTGGTAGATAGTGGCAATGAAGGATGCCCAGGGGGAACCTTAGTTCCCGCTGTTGATGTCCGACATTTCCAATTTTGTACAAAGAGGTACAGATATCACGCTAGGAGAACTCAAAGTTTCACATGTTTCACACGGGCCTTGCACGCAGCAGATCACTTTTTGCAATTACGCAGCGCCTCACTGACTCAAGAAACATCCCCTTTTGGCACCGGTGCGCGCCGAAGGGTGCTGGGTCTGCCTCCCCTCGGGGAGGATGTGCCCTGTTCACCCTTAGCTGCAGGCTATTCTCGCTAGGAATTGCCGCCACGGTTTGGCTTTTGTCGGGCAGCATGCGACTGGCCTTGTATGCGCCACCAGTTGAACGGGTTGTGCTGCAAGAATGGTCTTTTCCACGGATTGCTGCTCAGATCTTGTCACTCTTGGTCGATCTGATTACAACCAGCGCTGGAGCATCGCGAGACACCTGACCTGCAAAGTGACCTTGTTTTGCCACACTGTGGTGTGGCCGCTGGTCACCAATATTCGGGAAGGAAAGTCCGTTTGAAGCCTCCTAGGCGGCTTTCCATGAACACAGCTTGCGCTGCCGTACTTTTCTTTTGAGAATTCAGGCCCATTAATTGCCACTAGTCTCTGTTTCACATGTTTCACCCAGTGTAGAGGAAAGACTACAAGATGGTGGAGTTTCGGCCTGCGGGCTGGGGTGTTTGTTTTGGGTTGGTTTTGGGGTCTTTGTTCCTTTCTCCACCATCTGTCTGTTCTTCCCTTCCTTCAACGATGACCTGGGCACCATGCCCACACGGCGTCCGTACTCGTGGAAAAAATGTAGCCGACGGGTGTTTGCTGAGTGTTGCTCACTCGGTAAGGTCGGTATCGGCAAAGATGCGGAAGACATCAATGTCCTTGCACCAGGGCACAGCTGGGCCGATATGCTTTCGAAAGCTGCCTCACGCTCACATCTATCACTTTTGCAATGGACCAAGCCAACAAGTCCAGAACGCTGCTTGATGGCGTCTTTTGCGGTGCTGGCATTGAGAACCTCTGTCTCCCATGCGACTTTCATACCATCGGCCCGAGGGCCTGTGAAAACTGCAAGCGGCTCAGGTCAACCTCATGTGCACAGAGGTCACAGCCTTGCTCCACTCCACCTTTGCCCATTGTGTCGCCATGGCTGACATTTGGCTACCGCCACGACTGACGCAAATTGGCAAAGAAGTTTTCCTCAACTGCATAGCGCTCCGAGAAGTAGTCATTCCGACTGAGCTCCAAGATATAGGCATTCGGGCCTTTTGTGGGTGCGAGCAACTAAGACGGTTTACGCTCCTTGACTGGGGAGAGATCGACAAAAACATACAGGCAGAACACAATGCTTTCCTGATGTGTGACAATTTCGAAAGGCCACCATGGGTAGAGCTCCTTCCATCAGAAGGACCAGACTCGGACGCCTTTGACGAGGAGTTTCATACGGAATTCCCTTTAACCTAATGCTGTCCGCTAAAGAACCATGGTGGGTGCCTTAGCACCTGTCCTGGGTAGGTTGCCCCCCTTTTCAGGCATCATTTGGCACGAGAACGGGAGTAAGCATGCCCTCGCCTGGCCTGTTCTTTGGGCTAGAGAACGCTACCCTGGATCATGGGTCAAGCAGGTGCTAGGATATGTGCCTTAGCATCTGTCCTGGGTGGTAAATCCGAGCTATGAGGGCTGCTCGTCTGTGTAGCGGATCACGGAGAAGAGACAAAACTTCAGCTCAGAATGTACACACTGTGAAGCTATTGGCTCAAACAGCAACTTAAGGTAGCTCCCCACCCATGGAGCCCGCAGGGTCATCAGGAGACAGCTCCCCCCCAGAATGCGAGCCCGTTATGGATTGTCACTTGGTGCTAACTGCCCTTTCGGGCACCATCGTAAATGTCTCTCTTCGCGTTGCTAAGTTTGATCGATTTGAGGACCTTGAGGACCATGTGGTTGACTATCTCGCCTCTGTGACAGACCTCAAAGTTTTCGGGTGCACCATCGACTTTTTGCAAGTAGCCACGCAAACCTACCTAGAGAACCCAATCTGGGAAAAACTGCAGCAAAGTATGGAATACTGCATTATCTTTCGGGATTGCAGCGAAGTCCTCCACTCGCAGGAAAGCCTCGAAGGGTGTCCCCTTCATGTCATTCCGTTAGCTGTCCATGTCCCTATGAACCCGGAGGAAACGATCCCTGAAGGGGCTTTTGCAGGAGTACCGCGGATACGTCGTGTCAGCATTGAGCCAGGCATTCGATTTGTTGGTGCGGAAGCTTGGCAGAGCTGTCGACAACTTCGAAGTGTCAGAATGCCAGCGACAGTCGTGAGAATTGCTGACAATGCGTTTCGAGGCTGCCAACTCCTCAACAGCGTCACTGCACCTGGTTGTCGCGAATTTGGCTATAAAGCCTTTGCGGAATGCAGCTCCCTCCAATGGGTGTATGCAGCTGAAGGAGTTGCCAACCAGTTTTGTAGCACCACCAAGTTTGGGCACTACCTCTTTCGAGACTGTATCAACCTTGCTGAATTTAACCTGCGAGAGGATCCCCCCCCAAGCGGGCTGCCTCCACAAACCACTGCCAAAGAATTGGTGCAAGGCTGCCTTAGCTCTACGGGGATAACCACGCTTACTCTCACGCAGGACTTCTCAGTATTAGGTGCGCATGCCTGTGACGACTGCCACTTGCTAAAGAAAGTTGACCTCCAATACAAAGATTGAAGAAATCCAAGAATTTACCTTTGTGCACTGCACTAGCCTTCAGGAGATCAGTCTACCGCCCACTCTTCACACCATTAGAGTCAAAGCTTTCATGAACTGTGCGGCCCTGCCAGAACTTGCTATACCACCCTCGCTAAGGTACATAGCAAGCAGGGCCTTTTTGGACTGCACGGCGCTCCGGAGACTAGTCAAGTTACCCGGCCGGCACAAATGGCGAGGAAGCTACGCGGAAGAAAACGCCTTCGCCACCTGCCCAGGACTGAGCACATGATCCCAGACACGGGATATGTATCTGGCCTAGCCTGAAGGGACCCCTCCCTGCCCAAGCCAAGGTCTCAGTGTGGGCATGCGGAGCTCTCATCCTCAGGAACTCACAAGGGATCTCCCAGCGGAGTTCGGAAGCAAAATAGGAGCAATGAACCGTTCGCCTAGGACACTTTTGTGTCTATCTTCAGTTGCATTAACCCTGTCACCTATTAAGTGCCTGGGTACGAGCCTTAGCTCCGGTCCAGGGTAGGCGAGTTGTAAACATAGTGTGTCGCGTAGTCCAAGTAGCTGCAATCTATGGTCTAGGGGAGTGACGGTCCACTGCCACCTCCATATCAGGGCTGTGAAGAACATCACACATGCCTACCCGGTCTTCCTATGGGCTCAAGGTAGCAATCTGTAAATGGGGAGCATGGCAGACGCTACCACAGATTTAGCCAGCCAACTGGTAAGGAAAGATCGTCGGCATTGCCGCTAACACTTACCACTCTGGCGGGTGAAAATCACCACATTGTTGTTGACCCGTCTGAGCATGTCAGACTCCATGGTTTCGAAAATGCAGTGCTAGAGCAGCTCTCCTATTTGGGAAGCAACAGCACCTTCGGGTGCGAGCTGCAATTCGTACGAAAAGAGTCCCATGAAGTCTTAGCTGACCCCATTCAGAGCACATTACGTGCCGGCCAGGGTTTTTACGTGCTTGCCCGGCAATGCTTTGTTGAAGCAGTACACAAGGGTCAGCTCAAAGGAGAAGCCAAAGCCATACGTGTGCCTTTGGGCAGAAATGACAAAATACCGCCACAAGCCTTTTCCTTTCACACGGAAGTCCGTCATGTCTTAGTTGAGGACGGTATTCGGATTGTAGGGGAAGCTGCTTGGAGGAGCTGTCAACGACTGCAAGTAGTCCACCTGCCAGATACAGTTGTTAGCCTTAGGCACGGGGCATTTCGCAGATGTTATGTACTACGGGCAGTGACAGCGCCTGGATGCAAACAGTTTGGCATTAAGGTGTTTGAGGCTTGTTGCTCGCTTACCCAAATTGGGACGACTCAACACTCTGACAACCTACTGGCCCCCCAAGCGCAACTTCGGCCTCGAGCTTTTGAAGGGTGTACGGCCCTGCGTTACCTCAACATGGACAAGGCAGAGTACAACCCTGCATACCCGAACAGAAGCTTACCTGAATGTTGTTTTTTTGGAAGCAGGAATTGTCTCCCTTTCCCTGCCGCCAGATTTTAACTGGATGGGACCGGCCGCCTGTGCGCGTTGCCAGCTGCAAACCGTTGACCTGTCCCGAATAGACATCATCGAGATATTGGGCTCGACCTTTGCACACTGCTCACAATTGCAACAACTCAGCCTCTCCCGAAACTTACGAATCATAGAACAAGAAGCCTTCCTCCAGTGCGCCTCACTACAGGAGGTTTGCATTCCGCCATCCCTGCTTTACATAGCTCGGCGTGCTTTTGCAGGTTGCACGCAACTCCGAACGTTTCGTAAAAAGGGGAAAAGCAAGACTTGGCGAGGAACGTATGCTCGAGTCAATACCTTTGACAAATGTGAACAATTAGACAAGCCCACGTGGCTTCGATACTTACCGCCAAATGCCAAAGACCAGTGGAGAGAAGACTTTCGAGAAGCAATATCCTAGGACTTAGAAGCCTAGTCGCAAAGTGGTGGAGATCTTCCCCTCCTCCACTCAGTGAATGCTTGCCAGCCGACTCAAAGGCCAACCGAAGTCACATTTTCGCCCTCATCACCTACGATCTCGTGAGCCCACCGGGATGAGAGCCTTAGCTCCTTGTCCCTGGTTGGCGGGTGGTAGCGAATGGTGATGGAAGGCGCGCAGGGATAACCTTAGTTACTGTCTGTTGCTGCCAGGCCATTGCCACTTTTGTACAAAGAGGGCACAAGTACCATGCTAGGACAGATCTACAGTTTCACCTGTTTCACACGGGCCTTGCATGCAACAAGATGGTGTCTTTACGAGGGCACCATGTCATGGATGGAAGATTCACCCCTCTTTGGCACATTTTTAGGAGCCAAGGGGCGCAATGAAGACCTCCCTTGGGGGAGGCAATGCAGCATCTTCGTCAGCAAGCCTTTTCGGTCGCTTTGCCTCCACCGCCTGGCCTTTGATTCGCCTTTCACTTCGTTTGTGCAATCAGTTGTATAGGTTGTGCCGCGACAAGGGATTTTTCCTTGGCAAGTTTGGCATTGCAACAACTGATCTCCTTTGGCAAGAATCAGTACTGCTGACAGTCATGAGGAGCCCTGAGCGAAATGCTATGTGACCATGTTTTGCCGCTCGATGCAGTTGCCGTGTGGTCACAGTTTTGATGTTTGCACGAAGCCTCTCTGTTAGGCTTCGCCTGCTCTTTCGCTCGTGCACTGACCCCTTTGACAAACTTCGTAGTGAATTCAGGCCCTTAGATAGTATGCAGTCTATTGTTCTCACCTGTCTCACCTTAGTACAGAGGAAACACTATTTGTTCGATGGGGATTCGGCCTCTGGCCTTGGGTGGTGTTTGGTTGTGGTTCTGGTTGTGTGTTTGGTTGTTTTCTGCGGCTTTTGTTCTTGTGTTTTTTCCCAATCATCATGCTGTGTTTCCATTCCTTTCAATGATGACCTGGGCACCCCGCCCACACGGCGTCCGTACTCGTGGAAAAAAAAAGTTCTGGTTTCGGTTTGCCGCTTGGTTCGTATCTCTCTCTTTTACCAGACTAAGGTGACTTGTGCATCCTCTGCACACACAGCGCCTCAACCCGTGCAAAAACATAGTTCTGCTTGGAGCGTGGTAAGTGGCGCAATGAAGTTGTCTTGGACGTCCGGCGGCACTAAGACGAGCGCTTGTTCAATGTCTTCCAGAGAGTTCATCATGGCTTGTGCCCGTTCAAACAGGGCAGTGTCGACTTGGTGATGTTCTCGTGCCAGTCGATGCCGGCAGGTTGGGTGCACAGCAGAATCAGGAGTTCGCCACCATGTGCGCCTGGGTGGACACGCAACTGCCTCTCCTGGTCCCGCATGGTCCAGTTGCCTGAGCCTCGAATGGTCGGGTCTGGGAAAGAATTAAGTGTGTCGGACGTACAGTCGAATGGTCGACCTGCAACATGGGCATCAACATAATTGAGGAGTGGCCTTTCATGGTAGGTAACGTGGAGAATGAGGCGATGCAAGCGCCCTCGACTGCTACCGTAGACTGTGACTCCTCGCTCATTGATGGCAATGCACTGTTGCTGGAAAGGAAGGATAGTGAGGTTCTCATGGAAAACAGAGAGCTTTAGCAAAGCAGGGGGAAGCGCACACCGTGGTACTAAGGGAGTGTCGCGAGACCCTGTGAGCCGAATGCTAAGAAACTCAGAGATGGAGGGTTAAACGAAGCAGTGTAAGGGCAAGGTATATGTCTAACAATACCTGACAGGGCATTCACTCTTAGAGAAGTTTGAGCCGGGGCACAAAGCTGAAGCAACATGACACGAATCTCCCATTGTGAAGGCATGCCTGATCTACACTTCAATCCCACCAACGACAAAGACAGGCCATGTGGACGAGAAAAAATTCTAAACCTTCACTTGGCCATCATGTCTGGAGCAAAATCTTCTGCACCAGTTTTCACCCGTTCCCGGTGTCTTGCCCACTCCTGTCCAGGTGGCTTGAGACAAATGAACACAGCTCAAATGTGCACTTTTCTTCCGTGCATTCAAATGTGTGGGTGGATCTCTGTGCACTGCGCGTGACAGCCTCGTGATGTCAGCCACCGAAGCAGTGCGAACCACTTTTTGGGCTGCAAACCGGTTGCTTTTTTGAAGCCAAAACCAGCAATGAAAATCAAAACCATTTTGGCTTCACCCCTTCAAAGCCAGACATTCAGGCTTCCCGCGCCTGACCGCCTGTCGCGTGGAAATTCTTGCCGAACTTGTTGGTTTTGTTGATTGGAGTGGCGTGTTGCTTGGTGTTTCAACATTTCGCGCAAGCAATTGCAAATTTCCACTCGCCACATTTGGGATGGATAGGCAGCTAATTGGACTTGAGCATGGCAATGAAAAAAACATGCGATTTTTTAATTATGCAAACCCCTTGCCCAAACCCGAAGCCCACATACCAACATGACTGACGCTTCCAGGTTGTTAGTGTTCAGGCATCTCAGACGAAGCACCGACAAAGACCGAGTGAAAAGATGCGAGGCAACGAAGCCGGTTTTGAGTAAGATGATTCCTTGGAAACAAAAATTGGCACGATCTTTCTGATGGTTCCTTGTAGATGCAGGTTTGAACCCAACTTTTCAACCATTTCAGATTTTTGAGGGAAATAATTACATCATCAGTGCAGTGACTACCTGCTTTGATTGGGTCAGTTGGGTCAGGTCAACTGGCGGCCACCACTTCACCTCGAACATTGTTCATGCAAGGAGAAACCAATGTACAGATAGGCCGCATCTTTTTTTGGGCATCGTTTCAGCCCCAGTTGAATGAACATGACATGTATGGTTTTGTGTTTTGCTGTTTTTATAATGCATGACATGGATGTTAGAAGTTGTCCTGTCGGATTCGGGGCATTGGTTCGTTTTCGGCCCAGCAATCCATTTTGCAACATCTCATGCTACCACCGATTCGAGGATCGCTCCAGCTAATTCATAAGACTCATGGCCGTTTGGCTCCAGTGTGACTTGCTGCCTGCTTCTAGCACAAAGAGCGACGCCGTCACGGTCCTTTGTCGTCATGGCCCGCGAGATGGAGGAACTTTCTCAGGCCCGGTTTTGTTTGTGCTCGATCCACCAACTCTAATGGAAACTAGAAGGTCCAATGACATCTCAAAAAAAATCTACAGGGATTGAAACATTTGTCAACTTAGATGAGCCTTTGTGCAAGATTGTGGTTGGGCAGGCACAAAAGTTTGGACAGGAATCCACCATGCAGTCGGCCAGAACTATGAAAACCCATTGGATGGGTCATTTCTTCTACGGTATATATAGACGGCGTGGGTTACAAGTGGCTCAGTGATTTCCCTGTCTTTGTCCCATGATTTCCCGATGCCAGTGTTCAGCAGCCCCACTTCTAGAAATCGACCATATCTCACATGATAATGATATGGATTTCTTGACACCTTTTCCTATTTTTACGGAAAAAAATGTGACCCGCCCAATTTTTTGTTGACGAACATGTGATGTCTGTAGGCTACCGGAAATACTGAGTCGTATTTGTTGAGACACACGCTGGGTTCCCAAAACCTTCTCTGCATTTTTGGATGGAAAGGGAAGAGACCTTGCCTCTCGGGACGTATTGTGCCCCAATTCTTTGGGTGCTCGCGACATGAGAAACTTGGGAACCAGTTACAGGATCCAGGGGTTCCGCGGCGCCGGGATTTCAGACGGGAAGTGACAACTGGAAGAGTCGTTTCCAGGAGATGTGAAGGGATGTTTGAATATGTTGTTTCCTCCATCACAACTGATTCACCTTGCAGGGGCGAAAGAGACCCTTTGTGCAGGGTCCCTTTGCTGGGAGAATGACTGAACACGTTACTCTACTTATCTCCGGCATGCAAAGATGTCAAGGCACTTTGGAAACGATTTTTTTCGAGCACCGCTTTCAACCGTCCAGATCGACCGGCTGTCTCGTTGTCCGGGTACTTCGACCGGCTGCCTGGAAGGGTTCGGCATGGCAGGTGGATATGGAGTCCATGTCAGAAAGCGATGCCATGCTGGGCGCGTCTGCACCCAGAAGGTGCTCCAGGACGTTCATCTTCAACGCCTTTTTGGTCAACCACCGGGTTTTTCGGGTGAGTGGTGGATGTGTCCGGAGGAGGAAGTATTACTACTGTTCCCTTTTCTCTGGCATGGTTGAAGGTGTGACTCTTTCGGGTGCATTCTTGAGAAGTGTTTTGGAGAGACGTGTTTTGGATTCGCTTGCAAGCCCAGTGTTTGGATTCCGGGGAGTCAAAGCCTCTGACTTGGGGTTCAGGATTCCAGACTACCAAGTGGGCCTTGCTCTTTCTTCCAAGAGAACAGTTTGCGAGGAAAAGGCCCTTCCTTTCAGAGTGTGCCAAGATTTTCCTACCAAACCTGCAGGAGTTTACCTACAGGTAGTAGAAATAGTGTGTTTGATTCATGTTCATCAGAAAAACGGGTCGTGAACCCCCCGCCAGTTCCTGAGTGCTGGATCACACCAGGAGCACTGTCGGCTTCTCACTTCTGGCCGTGGCTGGCGCTGTAATGCTCATGGCCCTGGCTCTGCCACGCAAGGCCATTGGCAGAGGGGGCTTCCCTGCAAGTCTTCCCTGGAAGTCCCTGATGGATACTCTAATGGACTGTGAGTACTTCAGGACTTCAGGAGTTACAATACCCATCCTATCAGGGGTTCTAAAATTTCAACAGTCTACTTGGGGTCACAGCAATCCCTGGCAATCCGAGAAGTTTCCCAGTAGTCCTTGTACCAATCAAACAACGCCAACATCCATTCCACCCCTAAGGTGAACCTATTCATTCTCCATCCCGGGACAGGAAGAAGTGGATTGAGCAGTGTAGCCTGCTGGGACATGCACAAACGAACAAACGAACAAACTGCGCAAAGGTTTTAGCAAAACGTTCCTGTTTGTGAGGTGGCGGTTGAGAAATCTTATTTAGAGCTTTTTGGAAAAGGAACAGATAGGCTTGGAAGCATTTCTTGGCTCTTGGAATTTGGTATGAAGAAACGAAAGGAGCTTTGTCAAGAATGATGTTTCTGAAGTCTCTCGTATGTTTCGGGTCCATTTAGGCCTCGCATGTTAAAGCCATTGGGCCAAGGCCTTTCAGGAGGACCTCGGTGACCCACCCGAATTTGTCAGGAGCCTGCGCTGAAGAGCCACCACAAGGCAAGGCTTCATCGTTTGGACAGCTTTCCGAGGCCTCGTGAAGAGTTCGATACCGGTGTAGTAGTCTTCTTTTGCAGCTTAGGTACTTCTGCAGTGTTTCGAAGCTGCAGACAAAGCCACTTGCTATTTGTCCAGAGACAGCTAGGGCGCTCGCACGCTTGATCTAGTTGATCTAGGAAGTTCAACACCTCTGCCCTGCGGCAGGTCTCTAACTGGAACCTGGGATGGGCTTTCAGACAGAAAACGAACTGCTAGCAGGTCTAAAAGTTCAAGGCTCCGCTTTGACAGGTTGCTCTATGCAGGTTGGAGTGACAGCTCTCAAAAAACGCGTATCCCTGGTCAAACCATTGAATCCGTTTCTCGTCTTCCATCTGGTATGCATGCCACGCCCCAAGACGGAAGTGTTGAGAAGGCGCCATCGGACATCGTGACTCATGGGGTGCTGGGGTGAGATACCACTCCGAACGGACACTGCATGGCCCCCCCACTCGAATGGAATCCTTCCAACACAGTGGACGCTCCTGCCTTTTGCCAGCTGAAACCTCTCCTTCTCTGTCAGTCCTACAACTCGAAGTGAGTCCACTCCAATTCTGACTAATCCCAACTGCTCCCCGCGATCCCAAGTGTCCAAACTCTTTGTTCCAATCTCTTTGCTCCAATCTTTTTCTAGTACTCAATGAAAAGCCATTTGAACCCAAACAACCGAACGAATTTGTTCGCCATCCCACACACGAGCCACCACACGTGCCGTGACTCCCCCTTTCCCCCGTGACTTCGCAGGTCATTGGCCTCAGCGAGGACGATATCTGGGCCTCTGTGTTGCTTCGCTCGCGGTAGTGACGGCGACGGAGGGTCGGAAGGAATACGGCAGGGTATCGTGTTTCGTAGTTAGTAACAAGGGCATTACTAGTAGCTTCTCTAGCTACGAACGTAACAAGACATGAAGATAAGTTTTTGGTGTGGAATTCTTGGGGGTGATGGAAGTGTTTGGAGACTTTAACACCAATTTGTAGGACGAGTCTTGGAAGCGGCAAAGAACGAGGTCGACCACTGGAAGGTCTTTGACAAGAGAAGTCTTCTGGATCCCGCTTTTTTGTCATTTTCATTGGCAGAGATTTCAATCAGTTCCTTGTTGTCACTCGAGATCACTTCGCAACCTGTACTGTACGACCACACTGCAATACATGCTGAGCAGGGCCAGGACGAGCACAAGCATCAGCAGCTTTTTTTACCACTTTGTGGTGATTCTTTACTGGCATTTCTCCAGATCTCAGTGCTCGGTAGGAGACTGGTCGGCCATTGCTCCATGTTCCAGTGGGTCGCAGTTGCTCAAGTTGTATGTTTGGGGCAACATCGATCCCAGGTTGTCTCCAGATGCCATGAAGCAGTATAAGAAAGAGAAGGCGCGGAGAAGAGATGGCAGGTGGTGGGCTTTGGTTGAAGAGGTGGTGGTTGCGCGCTGGGTCAAAGGGACCACTATGAGATGAGATGGTGTTCTTGGCGCTTGAAACGCTTGCTGGAGGGCATTTCTTCAGCTTTCATGATTTCTCAAGATCTGATCCTAATGGATTCTTTTGGATTTTGCGGTGTGACCGTGTGACCCTTCTAACAGGTGAAAACCCCATTGACAGCTAAGGCTTTGCAGCTACACTGCTGAAAAGTCTTCGCCTCCAACTTTGGACTTGCATCAAAAAAACGAGAAGGGGAAACCCATGTGCAGGTGAACTGGATTGAAGTCCAGGACAAGTCTTCTATTTTTTTTTTCGGCTGTTGATGTACTATTTTTTTTCAAGTTTTTCAATCGTCATTAACAAACTTGATTACAACACATCATATCATTCAACTTGGGCTTTCCATTTGGGGGGCGCTCAGTGCCACCAACAGAAAGAGAAATCACAACCACTGAGCTGCTCACCGATAGACATGATATGCACCAATACATTAAATGTTCAAGCAACTCCACGCATTGCAAATCAGGGGTTTCTCGGGCTTGGAATTCCACGCCGGATAGTGCCAGGAGCTACTAGTAGCTTCTTGTTACTAATCGAGACCAAAAAACGTGTTGTCTCGAGACAAACCTGTTGAAGTCCTCCGTCCACCTCGCGGCGGAAATGGCTCGCTCGCTTTCTCCTCGCACCGATCGGTCCAGGCGCTCAACGAGGAGACCATGGGCGTATCTTGGCGAGTGTGGGTGTGGAGTGTGGAGTGTAAGAGGGAGGTGCAAAAGAGGTGGGACGTTTGACTGAACATGTCACAAAAAAGTGCACATGCTTTGGACAATCATCACATGATCATCCACAAACCGCCTACCAAAGGCTCGATTGTCTGGACTTTTCCTGCTTCGGGTTGGCAATATCACAAGCCTTGTGGAAAGAGCAGAAACCATCAGGAACCAATTTAGCAACAACTGACCCACCGAGGGGCACACACACAAACACACACACTTGGGATTCTATTGGATCCAAGGTATCTGTCGGAAGACACGGTTTTGCTGAAACGAGAGAGGGTTCCAAAGGCCTTGAGCTAGCCTGAGCTATGGTGCCAATGCTCGCCCTTGGGGAGATTTTGAGACCAAACCAAACACCTGCACAGGACTGTAAGAGCTCATTAAAAAAAAAAAACAAACAAGTTCACCACCCCCCCTGGTCCTGCCACGAAAGCAGACATGTCCAGGAAATCTCCAGCGCGCAGTTTGATAGACAGGCCAACAAAGACTGATTTTGTGATCGTATATGACATTCCTGTGTTGTTGTTATTGTTGTTGTCGTCGTCGTGGTGGTTGTTGTTGTTGTCGTCGAAATAGAAGAAACCCCGCACCACCAAACTCACCGCAATGGTGCTTAGTTCTTTCCCCAGTTCAGTTTACCTTCTATATAAGTGTTTCTCAATCCAGGCGGCAGTTCGTTTTCCAATATTGATTGATTCTTCTAAAACAAGCTGAATCTACTCATAACCACAGCAAACTTTTCTTCCATGATATCCCTTTGTTCGGAAGAAAAAAAAGGGTACTGTCTTCGTTCTGAGAACGCGCTGTGCCCAGGAGAGCTCTCCTCCCAGCCCACCCCAGGCACCTCAGGTGGCCTTGGGTCTCGTCTCGGGGTTCGGCACATGTGGCTGACACGAGTCCAACCCTGATCGACCAATTCGTGGCTGCTTGGGTATGACGTGCTTGGTTATGATGGTCTTCATCTTCACGGACCCAAACTTCAATGAAGACACGTGTTTTAAAGAAACTTCCACTTCTCCAAAAAGGCGGTTCCAACTTGGTTCTCTTCGTTTTGAGCCTTGAGTAGCCGTGTTCGGCCATCAAATCTGCAGGCCCCACCACCTGCCACACGGGCGGCATCGGAGACGGCCACCCAGGCCGCCGAAGCAGGGCGAGTACGTCCAAAGCGGTGCTTTGGAAGAGGGTTGATCTCCAAACCAGAGCAAAGGTGACAAAAGAAGTTAGATATATAGGTGACTTTAGTTTGCCTCGGTCACGATTAAAAGCAAACAATTGCCTAATGGAAGTTGAATCTGAGGGTCAATGAAGGTCTTGAACACTTTCTGAAAAAACTCACCTTGACACAGAATATTGTTTTGTATTTTTGTTAAAACAGAAGGATCCGAAGGTGCTGATGTTGGAGTTCCAAGGTTTTCGATTCTTTCAGATTGCTTGACATCAGACAGTGCAGCCGGCTTGATTGTTCTTTTTCAATGAGTGCGTCTACTCATTGTAGACTGTAGCAGATTGTTCATTGATGACTATATCGCTGCCAAATCATGATTAGGATCAATGTTTTTGGGTTTCCCTGCAAACCCTTTGGCCGAGGACTGTGCCCCTTGAGTGACTGTGGTGATAACATGTGATAACTGGAACATTCACTTGATTCACTCTCTGAAAATTATGTGTTTCAAACTACTCAATTCTAAACCCCTCTTCGAAAAATCCGACTCGACTGAGAGGTTCAAAAGTCCGTCAGTGACGGGGCGCAACAGTTGATGGACTTCTTTAAGCAAGGGCAGGTGCGTCGCCAGCCACGTCGCCACTGGGGGGGAGTACCCGAGGGAGTACCGCGGTCTTTTTCGAGGTTTGGTTGAGTGAACAGCCGGTGTGGTACGCTTTCAAGTACCTTTTGATGATGTTCGCTATTGGGGAGGCCATCGCTAGTAGCTTGGAGGCCACGGACGCGTCCCAGAGATCGAATCTTCGACTCGAAATCCTCCTTCCGCTGATGCGTTTGATTTCACTCGGGAGGTGCATGTGGAGTGTGTATTTACTTTTTCTTCGGCCTACTCCAACGTTACACATGTGTGAATGTTTGGGTGACATTCTAGTCACCTGCTTCCTCCTGGCTGTCATTCCGCTCTTCTCAGGTTGTTGTGGGGGAAGAATGTAGAGGTGCACGGTCGGTTGCCAGCGATGTTTCCTCTGCATACCAAGCCCTAAGTCCCCTGGCCGGGCCAGCCAAGCAAATATGTTTGAGGAACTGTGTTTAACTGTGTTCACTCATTTCCGACGAGACAGCAACACCACTTCCTTCGCTCCCTATCGCATTCGGGTTTCCGAAAACACGTCCCAAAACTCTTAGGCTTTGAAAGAGCTTTTGTCTCCCGCATTCTTTCAGTCATTTGATATCATCTTGTTTGGTTGACAACCAGTTTGAAAGTCGCCACATTCTTTCAACCACTGAAACCGACGGCCCCAGGATGCCGGCACGACCGCGGCCAAGCAGGCCCAGGCCAGGCGGTTCGCAGAGAAGTCGGAGAGTCGGGACAGCATAGTCTCGAAGCGGAAAGCGGTAGAAGTGGATTGTAGAAGAGCTTTGTTGGGGTGTTTGTTGAAGGGAATGCATTTTTTCCTATATTTTTCTCCTCAAAGGCGGTTCAGACCGGTTCCGCCTTCCCCGTGCTTTCTTGGAGTAGCAACTTCATTCTTTCGGAACAGCAGAACATTCGGGTCTTCCAGATGTTCTGGGTTTTGGCATGCTTTCGCTCTACAGTGGAGATTATTTCACATCCATACAGGCTGAACCATACCATGGATCCGACACAGCGGGAGCCCCCAGCTGAGGCTGCTGTTCAAAAGCCTATGGAGGCCGTACAGAAAGCGGCTGATCAGATGAAGGTGCCGTTCACGCGGTCGGCGGTCCGTCGACGGAATGTCTGGAATGTTTTGGCACAACTTTTGGCTCTGGAACCCAAAGAAAGGTTTTTGCTTTGTGGTACCCCACAATATTTTTTGCTATCTTGAAGCACCACTTCCAACCTTAGGATGGAAGGGAATGTCAACCTGATTTGAAGGACCACCTGATGATTGTATGTTTGGATGTGTGGCTGCCATCTCCAAATGAAAGCCGCGCTTTCTTCACAACTCCACCTGTCTCCGGGTTATGCACAGGTTGTCATGCTGGCGTGTGAGTGCGCACTTCAAACACACCAGAATCCCACAATCTGTCATTCACAGTATATATCATAAGTGGTACTTTTCTTTTTGTTCCATCCTTCAAGCCGGTTTTGGTCCATCTGCGTTCATGGTTGATTCATCTGATCCCCCCCAGCAGTTGCCCCCTGCGGCCCTTTCCATGTGCGACGAACGCTCAGAACACCTTGAACCTGGGTGGTCCTACTGCTGGGGCCCCCAGAGCTTTGTCGCAAACGCGTTTCGCCACGAGTCAGTTCAGTTGCGGAAGATGACTCGATTCAAAGAAGCCCTCTTGGAAACTAGCCAATATGAACCGCCACAGTCTATCTATTGATCATATTTTTGTGCTTTGAAGACATTCAACCACCAACCAGCAGGATCATGCCCAATCGGTTTGGGCACTTGTGGGGGAGCTGAACAACCTTTCGGATCTCCGATTCTAGTGGCACAGCTGTAGATTTTCCACTGTGCCATCCATCCGCGGTTTGATCTGAACCCACACCGTGGCCTCCACCGCCGTGGCCGGAACCGGCCATCGCCAGGCTGGCGTCACGCCGCCGAGCGCTCCTGCAGTTCCTGCAGTCCGGGGTACTTGGTTGGTGCGCGGGGCAGGAGGGTCAAGAGTTTGAGGTGTCAGAACTGACTCTTTGAATCAACAAAGCAGGGAGTGTTGGTCTGTCTGAAGGACAGACTCTCACAAAGTTGGTATGAACTGCAGAGTTGGGTTGGGACTGCCGAGAAGGACCCCGTACATATCCATACATCCATACATACAATACCCACCGGTCAAAAGTAGGATCACAGCCCACTTGTAAGTGCTGGTATTTTCATTTGAACGATTTTGGTTTACACTCACAGTGATTGCGACGTGTTATGTGAAGGTGGGCAGCGGTAGAGTCGTCAGTCGTCACAGAAATTCAGAACGATTCAGAAAGCACTCTCTGAGAAGCCTTTTGCAAGGGCAACACTCTTTGAGGGTTTTGGATGGGTCTTGAAGAAAGTGTAGAAACACAGCCAATGAACACAAGAAGGCATCCAATTTCAGAAAAAAAACACGCCCTTCCAAAACCACAGCCCTGACTCGAATCAAACAACCCTTTCGGTGTGGAAAGTTCAACTCAGACTCGTGTCACTTCCGGGGTTCCACGGATCAGACTGGACGGCCGGGTGGTTCTGAGGTGGTCACCGCCGTCGTGGGACCCAAGCGATGCGGGGTGATGGGGGGAATGAGCCCCCAATGGAGATTCCATTAGATCCAGCCACCCTCAGCCACTCGTAGGGTGGCGCAAGTCAGATGTGGCGAGCCCAACTTCTTCTTGCAAGCCGAACGCCAACCCCTCAGCGACGAAGGACCCCACGTGCCCGAAAGGCCGGACGGTCGGGTTGGGTTTGTCCCATTGGCACGTCGATGCAATTTCCCCTCATGTAAATGGTCACCTTGGAGTAGACAGGTATTACAAGAAACAGCAGGGGCGCTCAGGAAGTATAATATCTTGCATGTTGCATTTGTGATGCACAGAAGATAAGCAGAGCAGCAGAGCTCCAGAGCTCTTTCCTTTCCCCCTCTTTTAGTTACTTCGGGCATTTCCAGAAGCCTTCACCCACCCGTCCATCTCATGTTGCGTCCATCGCTTCGTCCGCTTCGAGGCCCCGCTTCCCACTCTCACCGTGCGCCGCCCCAGAAGCTCGCGGTGGATCGGTCCGTCAGGGAGAGCTCTCCAAGATGTGGGTGTGGACTGGAACAGGGAGGACCTCCAAGCGGGCGGGCTGTGTTTTTTAGGAGATCATGCATGTTGGTGGGTCCTGACAAATGACCCATCTGTAGCCTTGACGGGGTCTACAGACATGTTTGTTCCTTTTATGCGCGTCAGGACAGAGTCCAAGTACGCCACGCTCTGCTTCAACCCCCACATATCCCAAAAAGAAGGATGTAGGGCCGCAAAAGAAGGATGTAGGGCCGCCGCATCCGCATCTGTTGTGCACTGCGATACCTGGGTTCTTGTGCAGAGTTGGACCGGGTCGTTGTGGCTGCGAAAAGTGAGCTTCCAGCGTTCGCAGCGTTCGTGTTTTCGGAATCGAGCGTTGTCAGTCAGAATCGCAATGTGTAGCAGGAAATTGACAAAAGGCAGTGGAGGCAGCTGAAGCTGTTCACATGTTCAGTTTTTGCCAAAGCGCCAAGAAAGGTAAGACCCAGGCTGAAGGTCATCATTAAGGTCTCAATCGTAGGTGGAAACCACTCAAGCTGTGTGGATCTTCCCGTTTCGACTTTTGAGATCATTCTCGGATGTTTTCACCATGGAGGTCAGCTTTTCCCTGTCATTTCAAATCATGCGTGCGTCAGTCAAGAGCTAGGCTCTTGGGTCCAGCTTGTGTTCCCCCAGCGGAACGGTAGGGGTGCGGGTGAGAGATTGGTGCACCAAGACCAGCGGATGACTCACCACGGGTCCTCATCGGAGCATCCCAAAATGCCTCCTCTGGCCTTGTTCCTTGTTCTCTTGTGAGAGAACCTGCCAGATTCCAGCTATCACACTGCCCACCGTCGTACGGACTCTCAGGGACCGAGGGCATCGGTGTTCGCCGTGGCCGTGGACGGTGGTCGTTTTCGTCGTTGGTCGTTGGAAACCGGAGTGGTTTTCGGAGTGGTTTTCGTTGGTCTGACAGATTGTGGTTGGCGTTTCGAAAGTGAACTGCCAGTGTTCCAACAGAGGATTCCAGAGGACGATGGAGAACACCAAGTCCGAGGGTCAGTTCGGCCGGTTCAGTTCGGCCTTCAAAATTGAGAAACCCGTTGATGCTAGCGGTACATGGCAAGTGGATGACGTTTGCCTGGAGGAGCATCCATTTGCGAGCTCTGGGCCTGGGGTGACTGCCCTGTTTCACCTCGCAGAAAGTGCTCCACTTCTTTTTTCAAAAACTGAAACCTGCAAAGTGAGCAACTCCAAAAGTCTGTTTTAGCGCTGCTTTGTGCCCAGCGTCGTCCATCTCCGTGCCCCGTCCAAGAACTGCGCCCGACAAGGCCCCTGCAGTGGTGAACACCGTGAACAACGCCCGGGCGTCCCGGACCCCGCGTCAAGCCGCCTTGGGACCGCTAGCAGTTCGTTCAAGCGACCGTATCGCCGGTAGGTGAACCAAGGAAGCCTGGTGCCACCGACAGCCATTTGTGGCCAGTTCCCCATCGTCCGGTTCAAGAGAGCGGCTTTTCATCAGCTCCAGGCTGTCAGCAGCGTGGGCTCCACCGTGAACTCCAAGGCGGATCAGATGAAGAAGATGGCGGATGATTTCCTGAAGGCGCCCTACGGGACTTCGGTCTGCAGATGCCGAAAGCGACCTTCTCGAGAGATCTCGTGTCTTCGTCTGTCGACATGAAAAACAGAATAGATTTTTGCTGCCTCCGACATGGTAAGAATCCGCGGAACCCCTACACGGTACACGTGTCTACTCTGTTCTGGGAAATGCAGGTCTTCAGGCCAAGAAGTTCAAACACCCTGGCATCCTGGTAAACTGCTTCGTTTGCCATACTACGTTTATCAGACCCGCCAGACGTAGAACCAACCGTCCGTGGTAAGGCAAAAACATCTATATAACTCACTGCGACAACAGTGTTTAAGAAAGAACAGAGTGTCCAGAGCCTGCCAAGGAGCTCATAGTGATGGATGGGAGAATGCCCTTGCTGGCCCTTTCGTCCCAGCCAATAATAGTATTCTTGACTGGTTCTCTGGCCCAGATATGGTGTATCAGCATGGTGCATCTGGCCCGGATACGTAATCTATGTATGGAATAGACCTATATGTTGAGGACACCATCTCCAGGATCCATTTTCTGTTTCGACGGTTGAGGAGAGGAGAGCATAGGCAGGGTTGCAGAGTTGAAGTAGTGTCACTGGCCGGCCGAAAGGTCATTGCAACTATAGGCGTGATCGCCATGTTTTGAGAGACAACAGTCGCCACTTTTTCAGCTTCCCCATGATCAATCTGAATCAGTGGTTGGTTTTGAGTCTTCCCAGGAAGCGGGCACCGTGACCGGAGAGAAGAAGTCGCCACCCGGCGCAGGGAAAAAAAGTTGTCGGAGGTCATTTTCGGAGTCGGTGGATCTCTTCATGGCGGGACGACGGTGGTTGACAGGTGAGTTCTCAGTCCTTTTGATGTCACACGTTCCGGTGGGACTGAGATGATTTCTGCGGGTCTTTAAGGGAGATCCAACTCGGATGCTGGTCTCAGAGGCTGGGTTGTTGGTCGGCACTGCTTGTAAACATCGCCTTCTCAGCACATGCTACTACTGAAAGGCAATTTTTCATCCGTGAAGGATGACACCAAGTGCGTGTCGGGATCCAATGGCTTTCAGGTCCACAGGGGCTTTTCTTGGGTGGGCCAACCATCGCGCTGCTTCTCGCGCTGCTTCTCATCCCGCAGCCAAGCCCACCCAGGCAGCTTCAGAGCATCGCAGAGATGCTGAAGTCGGATGCCCAAAAGCTGG
This sequence comes from Durusdinium trenchii, assembly GCA_963970005.1. Classification (NCBI taxonomy): domain Eukaryota; class Dinophyceae; order Suessiales; family Symbiodiniaceae; genus Durusdinium; species Durusdinium trenchii. The sequence goes on from CAXAMN010011814.1 coordinate 32,936, forward strand.
GAACGACCGTCCGGGCCCCCGGCGGTCGGTTCAGACCGCAACGGGGGACGTCCGACCGAGCCAGCCGGCGCCGGGGTGCGGTGAACACTCGTGTGGGGCGAAACTTCTGACAGTCGCAAGCCTTGAAAGGTTCACTTTTGTGGGGGTGTATCTTTTCGACTTTGGGGGGATGTGCGTGAAACTGGACCAGTTTACTCAGATTTTCTCGGGAGATCGCATCCATTACGTTGAATTGCCTCTTGCAGAAAAAAACGAAGCAATGTGTAATATATTACAGACTTTCCACCAGGCCAGGAACAGCGGTCGAAATCGGCCCCAAGCGCTCGCAACCACCGCGTCCTAGTAAAGAGAAGCGGACCGTGGTAACATCCGTTTCAACCTACCAAACGAATCGTCCCCCAAAAAGCCAAACACAGACGCCCATACAACACCTCCTTGAACAAACAGATGTTATTCCCACTTCCATGTTCTTCTTCTATATTTTTTGCGCTTGCCTTCCAAGTGTGTTACATGTTTTTTTAGCGTCCAAGGCCACCAGTGCTGTCGCTTCCGTCGCCCGGGGCCTGGATTGCAGACACATTGGAGGTTCCATATTCCACTTACCTAAAGTCAGTGGTATTAGGACGCTATTAGGTGGAGGCCATCGCAAGTAGGGAAGCTACTAGTAACAAGGGTATGGCTTTAATCCATCTTCTGGGAGAAATGCGGAATCCCTTTTGGGCCAAGCAGATGAACTGTTCGGCTTCGCTGCAGGTACCCCCGGCCGCCCCCGCCACGCCGGCGACACCTGCCACGCCGGCGACACCCGCCACGCCCGCCACGCCCGCCACGCCGGCCGTGGCGACGGTGACGGACAACCCTTTGGAATCGAAGCTGGCACCCAAGGCGGGAAGACTGGAAGACGGAGTGTGCAAGACTCGGGTTGGCCGTTGCGGGGTTGCGGGGTTGCGGGCTGGGGCCCGGCGATGTGGAGCAGTGGTTATGTTCGGGGCGCCTTTGAAGGACAAGTATTGTTTCCTTTTTGCAGGTTTATGATGGATACACCGTTTTTCATCATTCGATTTCCAAAGAACAGCGAAGGAGCCCTTTTGCGGGACATCTTGATGCCTCAAGGAGACTTGTTGAACAGATATGGTGGAAGCTACCAGGTTTTCTTACTTCTCTTACAAGTCAGAACGCTCTGATCGCAACTTTTCCTTTCGCACCCTGGAAGCTCTTCTCTCGTCGACTCGTCACCTGGAACGCAAGCCCCGTCACTTTGTGATGGCCTTGGATTCCGGGGCCTTGATCGCCACGCGTTGTGACAAGCAAACTCTGGGAATTTGGAACTCGACCAACTCTCAAGTTTTGTAACTCTGGGTTCCCAGCTCTTGAATCGCCAAGCCGAAAGCCGCTGGGCCCAGCACGCCAGTCTGTGAGATCCACCCCAGAACATGTGTCAGGAACATCGTCTCGATGTTTCTTGGGTGAAAAACCGAGGGAGAGGCTCCATCTGTTTTTCACCTGCTTCAGAGGCAATGATTGACCAACGTAACAAATACACCCATCATCCTGCATGGCACCATTTTGACGTCCTGCTTCGGCTTCTCCGGTTTCATCTTTGGGGGGGCTCGTCTTAGACGGACATGGCCGTTGATTCTGGTCGCTTGATTCCTTGGGTCGACGAATGACCGCATTTCTACCCAGTCGCGAATGACCGCTTTGTTGGGTCGCTCTTCCCTGGAAAGAATGGTAACCTTTCCATTCAATGGACCTTTCTGAACTTCCCTGGCTTCAGCAGGATCTTCAAGGTGGTCACGAAATCACCCACCTTGGTTGTAGAGGTACGAATGGGTTCGCTCTTATCTGATCACATTTCATCCCTTTCCACTTCTCTCAACTGCCAGACTGGAGATGGCAATAAGTGCCGGGGCACCCATGCACTGGCCGTGGTTTGGGCATCGCTGTTTGAGAAGAGCAAGGTGCCGCCAATCTTTGCAAACATCACCCCTTGAACATTCGCATGGTGGAATGCCCCTTTCCCTTTTCATATGGATCAACATTTGCTCAACAAGTTTGTTGTTTACCTACTGCTAAGGTCAGGCTGACACTCTTATTCTTTCTCTTAGCCCTGCTTTGAAACATCGAAACATATCGAAGACCATTGGCGAATCGCGAATCTTTATGGTGTCGGTGGAACGGCGAATCATGGAACCGAAGCTGGGAGTCCATCTGGACAACCGAAGCTGCAAGACATCCAAGATGGGCGCGAGTCCCGCGCGCAGCTCGTGAGTCATGCGACACGGGCCACGGAAAGCCTCATGCTCGAGTCACGAACTCAAGCTTGGTTTCCACCACATGCGCCCTTTAAGTCATGGCGAGGCTGGAAATCTGAGTGTTTGAGTTTGACTCATTGCAAGGGGCGGGGGATTTTTCTTGAATAAAGACTGTGGTGTTGTGTCATGGCACCAGGAGACCGGTTTCGGGCACGAGAAAGCCCCCCCTGGTGTCGTTCGAACTCGTAAAACATGGTGAACTGATCGGTTGAACATGGTGGGTCACGACCCATCCGCCTATTTCTTGAGAAATCAACGGAACCAAATGAATAAGTGCAATTTCTTCTTCAAGGAAGCTCCCCTCCACCTTTGAAGGGGAGAGCTTCCTTGAAGAAGCCTGAGCTCTCAGTTCGTGACCGCGCCGCGGTCGCAGGTGACCGCCTTCGGGCCACGCAGGTGTCCCTTTTTCTTTTGACCGCCTTCGGGCCACGCAGGTGTCCCTTTTTCTTAAAAGACAACAGAATATGTCTTGATCAGAAAAAGGGACCCTAGAGGAGGTTCAGAATTCCGTGTTTTCGTCTTTTCTGTTTGCTGCAAGTTCGTTTGTTCGGACCTTCCGAGGCATGGAGGACGAGGAGCCCGTCCCGGGAAGCTTGGTCAACTTAACAGACCTCAACTTCAAGAGTTCTCTTCTGTCGTCTTGGTGCAGGAGGTTCTTTGGACTCGAGACCTGCTGATGTTGATCGAACACCCCTCCGTTTGGATCGAACACCTCTTCCTTTGGATATGATTTCTTGAATGAATTCTTTGGGCTTGTGATCAGGGCCAAACGGTCCAGCCTGGCAGGAGGAGTATGGTGGCCTTTGCTACAAGCCCTGCAACTTGGAGTCATGGTCTGTTGCCATGTCAGACCTGGGCCCCGTAATGATTCGGCCCCGCGTCCCGAGCGGGGCTGAAACTTATTGGGTTGTTTGGAAGCATTTGGCCTCCTGCACTTGCCCGTGTACGTGGCGGTCTTGAATTTGTTCCCAAGAAAGGGCCCGTGTACGAGCGAGCTTCAATGAGCTTCAGATCCCCGCAAATGCCTTGTCTTGCATGTTCATTGAGAAACGCCTCGTTCGCCGCTCGGACCTCGCCTCGTTTGCTTCGGACCTCGCCACAGGCAGCGTCTTGAGCGGTGGCTCCCACCCTTGCCGTGCCTCCGCCTGGAGCTGCTGCGCGCGGAGACCCAACGACCAAAAGATGATTTCCACAAGCAAAGGCCTAAGAGAAGGTTAGGTTAGCAAGAAATCTGAGGATTTTGTGGCCTGCTTTCCTTGGTCACCCTTCTCCTTGGTCCCCTGCTTAGGCTGTGTCCCAGAAATTCTGCAACAGTCGACCAAGGGCTATCACACTTTTTGAGAGAGGTCTGCAATTGAAGCATCATCATCCACTGTTACAGGGAATACCCAATCCACACTTCTAAATGCGAGGCTTCAGCTGCAGCTTCCCCAAGCTGCAGGGAGCTTTATACACACCAAAAAGCTACTTGGCAAGTAGGAAACATGATCCCTGTTGTACGATCTAGTTCCTCAACCTGGGAAATCTTGCAGAAAGGAGGGCAAGTTCTTCTGCTTTAAAGTTTGAAGAGTTTTGGGATCGTTTTTGGATTCTCTATGCTTCTTTACTTTTCTGCTTCTTTGCTTTTCCGCTTTCTACTTTTCTGGTTTCTGCTTCTTTGCTTTTCTGCTTCTTTGCAGTTCGCTTGGTGCTTTTTGCTTCACTTTAGCCGTTCTACTTCTTTGCCTTCTTTGCATTATTTTGGCTGTTCCGCTTCTTTGCTTATTCTGCTTTCCCGCGTTTCTGCTTCTCTGCTTTTCTGTTTCCTTTCAGCTTTCCTGCTTTTCTGCTTCTTTGCATTTTGCTTGGTGCTTTTTGCTTCACTTTAGCCGTTCTACTTCTTTGCTTTCTTTGCATTATTTTGGCTGTTCCGCTTCTTTGCTTATTCTGCTTTCCCGCGTTTCTGCTTCTCCGATTTTCTGTTTTCTTTCAGCTTCCCTGCTTTTGTGCTGTTCTGCTTTTTGCTTTTGTACTTCTGATTCATGTATTGCTTCTCCGCTTCCTGCTTTTTGTGTTTCTCTGTATGTGTTCTGCTAGTTAGTTTGCATGCGCCGGTGTTGTCTCTTGTTTGCTACTTTGCTGTGCGAGGCAAGAGAAGCAAGAAAGGATGGCAGCAAAGCAGGAACCAAGTAAGTGAGGAAGCAAGGAGGCAAGAAACCAAGCAAGCAAGGACGGCAAACAAGTTATACAGAAACCAAGCAAGGAAGGAATGAAGGACGAAGCCAAGTAGCAAGCAAGGAAGAAAGACCTTGCGCCACTAGGAATAGTAGTTTGCATTCCTTGCACAACAACACCCCCCCTGCTGCCTCGTGAAATCTGCCTGGCACAATGAAGGAATGAGGAGTGCCACTGGCAGACGCGGTGGGTGCATGGGACACGACTTCTCATGCCGCATCGTAAAATAGATTTCGGGGTCCTGCACCATTGACACCCAGTGGAACAGTCGTTGCAGATGGACCGACCGCACGACGACGCCGCTTTTGCGCGGAGGCAGTGCCTGCGGGCCCCAACTGCCAGGCGAAAGCGAGCTTTGGAAATTGCTGGATCCACATGGGCTGCTTGGCGAAGGCAGTGACGAAGGTGTCTTGAAGCGAGATGTCGTGGAGAAGTGAACAAAAGCACAATTCTTAGGGTTGATTTTTTTTGGTTCATTAGTAGCAAGAAGCTATTAGGAACAAGTGCATCGCTTCTAGCAACAAGTGCCTTACTACTAGTAGCAAGAAGCTATTAGGAACAAGTGCATCGCTTCGAGTAACAAGTGCCTTACTACTAGTAGCAAGAAGCTATTAGGAACAAGTGCATCGCTTCTAACAAGTGCCTTACTACTAGTAGCAAGAAGCTATTAGGAACAAGTGCATCGCTTCTAACAAGTGCCTTACTACTAGTAGCAAGAAGCTATTAGGAACAAGTGCATCGCTTCTAACAAGTGCCTTACTACTAGTAGCAAGAAGCTATTAGGAACAAGTGCATCGCTTCTAACAAGT
>CAXAMN010011814.1:50221-81360 GCA_963970005.1 Durusdinium trenchii
AGTAGGAGTAGGAGTAGGAGTAGGAGTAGGAGTAGGAGTAGGAGTAGGAGTAGGAGTAGGAGTAGGAGTAGTAGTAGTAGTAGTAGTAGTAGTAGTTTTTCTTTTTCATCGTGATTTGTACCACTCACTGTAGGGATAGAGTCCAAGATGAACAACTCGTTTCTCTTGGGAAAGGGGGCTATTGCGGCTATTGGTCTTGGGATAGGCGGTGCCGATCTTGGGTGGTGGTCAAAGGCCTCGGGTGCCATGCCAATACATTCAGAGTCGCCAGGTAGATCCAAACAGATTCCTGACCGCAAAATCCAGCAGCTGAAAGATCGGTTTGCTCAGACAGAGTCGCCTGGAAGATCTCCAAGCTTCAGAACTTTGGTCTCTATTCAGAGGCACCCGCATCAACACCCGAGTCTTCCGAGTCTTTCCGAGTCCCCTGTGTTCCTCTTCCTCTTCTTTGGGTCACGAAGAGCTGGGTGACTGAGCTGGGTACGAAATTGACCTTCTGAGGTGGGGCCTGCCACCTGCTGCAGCAAGACGTCCGCCTGGGATTGTTTCTGGGCAGGATCCGATTCGCCTGGGCGATTGCTGGGGAAACCACGGGGAAACCGCAGGGTGCTGCGCCGCAATGCTGCGAGCTTGACCTGAAAGCATGCTGCAGCCTCACACCAAGCGCAGATGTCGTCCATGTCCCGGCATACATGACGGGTCAGTTTCTGTTGTGGCGAAGGGTTGGTTTGAGGAAAGCTTTTGAGAGTCAGTCACAGAAGACTGGATTCCTCAGGCTCTGGGGAATCCGATTCAAGCTTTCACGATTCCGAAAGTGATCCAACTTCATCGATTTAGGTCTCTTGAGAAACTGACAGATTCTGACTCTGACACCTGGTTTTGGGGGTTGGCTACGAACACCCGCAGTCCCTGAAATGGGCGAGTCTCCTTCTTCCGGCTATGACCGTTCAATGTGTGGGAACTCAACAAAGTTGATTTGTTTGGCCCGCGAGTGCACGGCTAGGCTCTGTGTTGGTGGTGTTCTTGATTCTAGGGTCTTCGTGTTTGCTCATATTCATGCTGCCATATGTTCATATGTTCATGATACCATTCGTCTATGGAACAAGCGAGAGAACTGGTCGCGGCACCGCGAAAGAACGACCTGCAGTTCCTTCCCACCAGCCGATGTTGGGAGCGGAGAGAGACAGATCAACCTGCATGGGTGCAACACCAATCGACACTTTGACAAAGACACACGTGGCTCACGGTCGAAACCCGAAGACAATGGAGGTAGGACAACGAAAACAGTGGCTGATTGAAGAACTTGCAGACATCAGAACGTGGTCTTCATTGTACCATTGGCAGCAGTGATCCATGAACACACACACACACACACTGCAGGCGGCTCTTACAGCAGGCGGTTCTTACAAGCGAAATAGCTTAATGTTACAGGACATGGAAACACAAAGGCCACGTGTATTTCTTTTTGCGCAAAGGTCTTGAGGGTTGATCTATATAGAAGATCATGATCAATTTGCAGATCTTTCTTGAACAGAGGTGCGTAGAGCGCTAGAGGTCCAACCATTTTTTGGATGATTGAGGCAGGTCTCTGCCTTTATCACTCAACAGACTCCACGAACCACAAGACTTCCAGTCTTCCTTCAAACCCATTTTCCGCAGATACCAGGGTCGAGCCCTGTCGATACCTGTGAGCGCAGCAGAGCTGGGTGGTCTGACCCGAGGACTTGCAGAGACGATTTTCGTGTCGTCCCTGAAAACGGACCACCGCGGAGTAGACGATGTTCCTCTGCACATGCAGTGGTTTTCAGTGAACTCCACAGGTTACCCCAGAGGTGGAGACCCTGCCAGAGCCAGCCGGAGACGCGCAGTGAGGCTACCACTCTGCGCAGTTCCGACACCCACCGCAGTGGATTACGAAAAACATGGACTGCCCATGATCATCCCCTCATCCCATCATTGTGACTGATGGTTTAAGTTTTGACCCATCGCCCTCAGACTGGCCATCACATCGCCGTGAGGCTTCTGGCCCACGAACTACCAATCCGACCCCAAATTCAATGTGGGTGGCGGCGCCAACGACGGCAACTCAGGCACAAACGAATTTTCTCACTCGGGTTGAGGGTAGATGATTGGACGGGCAAGGGCACTTCCTTATCAATAGCGGCCTTTTTTCAGGAAGATGGGAAGATCAAGGCGGGGTAGGATGATGGGAAGATAGGGAAGGCCTATTTGAACTCTTTTTTGAGGGCAAGGTCGCCTGAGCAGCTCGAGACCGGCTTCCAAAACCGGCGATCCGACCGATCCGGAGACCCAATCCGAGGAAGTCCCAGACGTTTCCGAGTTCTTTTGAGTGAGACATTGGAACCGGCAGGTGAGAACACATCAGTCGTGTCTAGTTGCGAAGATGAAGTCATGTCAGTCGTGTCCCGTTGTAACACACTTCGACTTCGACCTTCTCCACTTCGGTTTCTGAACTCAGTCGTGTTTGGCGCGAGTCATCGAGGTTTACGAATGAGAACGATGTTCCTCGGTTTGGAATGGATGGCGTCCAAACTAGGTGGGAATGAGGTCTGTTCCCATCAAGACCCGGCCTAAGAGTTGCTCAGAGTTCCCCCCATCACTTTCTAGATAGTTTCAAGGGGCTGTAGTTCGGTTCATACTGCCAGAAAGCATTTTCCTATTTCTGCTTCAAGTCTGGCTTCCACGTTCATCAAATCCAGCCATCCGGCCAGGCACTGTGAACACTGCTCATACTCCCTACGCACTGCAGCAGTGAGGCACCAGAAAGATAGGGTAGGGACGGTTGGAGGCCATCGCTCTTCGCCCTCCGCGGGTCCGGGTGGTCCATGGCGCACAGTTGCCAACAGTTTTGGCATGGCGTTTTTGTAGCCATCCGCCGCACAGTATCAGTTAGGAGCATTGTCCTCTACCAATAAGTCTTCGTTTCTCAGCTTCCATGATGCTCTGGGGATACGTAGCTTTTCTTCCTTATGTTTCACTGGTTCTGGGGCAGGTGAAGCAGCGATATGGGATAAAAACGAAGGGGTCTTGCTCCTGTGACCACTAGCTTGGAAGCTCTATATTTTTCCCGGAGACTGATCAGCTTTGGTGTGAAGATGTTGAAAGAAAACAGTTGTGAACGTTTGTAAATGGTTGCCTTCAGGTGCTCTCAGAGTGTTGGATGTTTGATTCACCCAAGGTCCAAAGATGAACAGCACATGTCTAGACAGGTGTGGGCGCCGGCCTCACCATCGAACAGGTATGTCCTCCCAAAAGGCCTCGAAATAGGACTGAACCTCTTTTCTGGGGGAGCATTTTTGGGTGCCAAATCCATGCATTGGGTCACCAAGACCGCTTTGTTGACATGCCGAGACAGCCCGTCACTCCGCCAGGATTGGGACTCTGACGGTTTCACTGGTGGAAAAGAGTTGCATTGTACGGATATGAGGAGCGGCTGGCGCCGCGTGGAGGAACAACTCCAGTGTGGGATCTGCAGATCAGCCGTATGACGGTGGATCTGGTGTTGTGTCTTTTCATTTTTTTTTGAAAAATGCTGATGATCAATGGACCACATCACTTCTGAACAAGCAATCTTTTTGCATTGATTGAGATAGCAAGACAATGTCCTGCCACTCCTCCACCAAGACAGCTTGGCCAATACAAGCACAACTGGCGCACAACGGGGGCCCTTCCGGTGCATCCCCACAGGACTTTGGAGATCCCTCGCCCATGAAAAGAGAACGGTGCGTCCAATTCCAGTGCTTTTTCATGCTTTTTCCCATTATGAGGATGAGACAAGTCGGTTCCAAGAAGTGATTAGGTGGTATATAGCCAGACAAATGGGAGTCCGGAGGAGTTAGAAATTCCACCCAACTGCAGATCCTTCGAACTGCGAACAAGGAACCCAAACTGTATCATTCATGGCTTTCGTTTTGCTTCACCAGTCCCACGGAGTAATTGGCTCTCCCGCCAATGCCACGGGAGGGGCGTCTAAGTTTGCACGTCGGGAGCAGCGATGAAACTCGCTAGCTCGAAGGTCGTTATGGTGTAGCCGGCTTTTTGAGGAACATTCACAGACTTGGCTTTGGAACACAGGGAATCATGTGGAACTATACGATATGTTTTGGGAAATCATATGGACTCATTCTTGTTCACAAGCTTGTTTGACATCTGGTGAAAATGGATTCGAACCCAGCGCTTTAACCATCACCAAGTCACCAAGCCTTGGAAAACACAGAAGCGATGCTGCAAGGTCCTCTGACCCCTTCTAGCTACTTCGTCAGATAAGTCAACCACAGATTCTGTTTACAAAGCAGGTGAAGAACATCGCCCCAGAAAATTGAAGCAAAGATGACCTTCCCCCCTTCCAGACCAATGTGCTCTGCTGGATCTTTTGAGCGAAGCAACCAAAAAGACCGGAAACCCTCTTTCTCGCTTCGGGTCGTTGATTTAGTTCTCTTTTTTGGGGGAGGGCAGGATGCCAGATTGGCACTTCGTCCCAATCAGCTGGTGATCCTTCAGGGAGAAATGATTCGGCCAAACACCGGAACCATTCATTTTACCAAACGCTTTTGGGACAGACACATGGCTCTAAGGTTCTGTAACTGTTGCTCTTTGCCCTTCACCAACAGGGTGACTCGGGTACCCAACAGCTTGATGCCATTGGAAGTCGCAGGCTAGGACTGGAATGGGTTATTTGGTTTCAAGCTTGCAGCTCGATTGCCATGTCACCATCACTGCTATGGCTATGGTCTCAAACGAAGCTCTTAGTGCAGCAACATCTTGGATTTCTCATAAGAGTGCGGAGCCTTGATGGTTCTGTGAGTTTGCTGGTTGGTTGGGTAGACATGACTTGCAGTAGATTGAGTTGCTTCAAGCCGGAATCTCATCATCCGAACACCCGGTGACTTGGTTTATCTCGTATGTCAGATCAAAAACGACCGATGGAGCGTCTCTGCAGCAGCGGAGCTTCTACAACCGATTATTCTTCCATTGATACTGTTGATGGACACTCTAATGGAGAAAGAGCTCTTCATGGTTGCCAAGGTAGTGTAGAGATGTGTGGAGTGTAGACGTGCATCACGTCTTTCTGCCTTCTCGCTGTGTACACTTCCGTTGGATTCCGGTGCGGAACTCGACATTTTTGGCGAACTGGCCTCACATGGGAACGAACATATTGTGTCAATTCGATCTATGCTCTCAGAAGGCCTTAGAGACAAGTAGGTCAGTGAGACTGTCTGTCTGTCTCTGTCTGACTGACTGACTGTCTGACTGGCTGGCTGGCTGACTGACTGACTGACTGATTGATTGATTGATTGATTGATTGGCTCCGCAGATTCTTTCCAGGCCCAAATGCAGTCTGAAGAGTTAACATATGGACAGGTGGACAGCAGTCTGATGGCTCCCATAGGCTTATGACTTTCGAGTTTCCAGTGGAGATCAAGTGCTGAGATCGAGATCACGGCTGAAGGGACGCAAGCCAAGAAAGCTACCAAGCAGACCTCGACCAAGAAGTTCGAGAAAGGCTTTTCTTTGGAGCAAAACCTCGTTTTATCATGTTTTATCGTTCTTTTCCCTGCACACTTTTCCCAGGAGCTTTCAGAGGAACTTCAGCCAGTTGACAGACCTTGTAGACTCGAGGTTGAGATCAAAGTCAAAGGCTTGCACAGAAAAACCCAGCAGCGCCTGACGGGTTGTGAAACCCCGCTCTCAGCTTCGACTGTCGCGCCTGGGTGGTGATGTTGGGCTCCGGGTGTGGGGCTTAGACGAGCGAGTGTGGTGGAGGCTAAACGTGGTTGCAGAGAGTGCTGGGACGTGAGATCTACGTCCCCATAGCATGGTAGGTTGACATCCCTGGTTGTCCAATTTGGTCATATTTGGTCATCAACCAGGGCTTTAACAGCTGACCCACAGCCGTTTGAGTGCAGGGCCCTTGTGGTTTCCTGCGTATTTTGGAAGTGGATCCCCTATCCTGGTTCAGGTAAACCATTGCTGGTTCGTGGTCGATTTTACATCAAAACTACCCATCCTGTCTGTTTTCCTTGGTCGCATGGATCCTTAGAGTCTAGACCAAAGGATTGGTCAGTGTTTTTAGATTTGTTTTGGTTTCGTGCTCAGTCTGGAGAACCTCGGGCCGAGGGGCAACAAATCCAACCGAATGAAACCACGGGAGTCACCCGCCGTGTCGCGTCGCCCGCCGCTGTGTCCCTGTCTGCGTCGTCCAGAGTTGCACCGATCCGTCAGTGGGTGGAACGCCGACCCGTCCGTCCCTCGGGTTGGCGTTCCGGGGTGGGTCGGCGACGAGATCAGGTGACCCACCCGGTGGGAGGATCGGAGATCAGGTGACCCAAAGACCCAAATGGAAGTTCTGGAAGAGTTCAAGAGTTCGAGAGGATCGAGTTGCTGAGCCAATGAGACTCTAGGCCCCAAGTGGATTTCTTGGACCCCAAATTTGTGGACATCAATTTAGCATCATTAAACCTGTTAAGGACACAGCAGGCGCGTACTCGATCGCTAGTGATGTGTTCACTTCAATGGTCCTGTGGTCCCAGACAACTCGACCACATGAAAAACGGCGGCACCTGGACTTGTCTCACTTGGAGCCATTGCTTCCCTACTCCTTCCAGGACTCCCTCCAAACTTTGCATCGCTAATAGGTTGGAGGCCATTGCCATCATTTTCCTTTTTCTTTTGTTTGCTGCCCGAGGCCCTTATTTCTGCAGTCTCCTCTGCGGCAGGTGACGACATGCTGGGAATCGAGGGCCCTCGGGGCGAACACGGTCGAAGGGTTCGTTGTGTTCAACGGATCTTCTTTCGAGAAAGGTCGAAGAGCTTTGGATTATCTTACGAGACTCTTGGCGAACGGTGCAGGAGTTGGAACTCAGAATTGTCCTAGATCATTGTTGTGGAGTCAATCGATGAAAGTCTATGGATTCATCTAGCATCTTATGTCAGTGGCCAACCGACCTGTGCGCAGTCCAGAGCAAATCATGACAGCTCGACAAGATCATTATTTTGCATTTTGATATGAGTCGCACTCCAATCCATGGGAGCGTTGTAGAAGATGTTTTTGTGTGGGTGTATGATGAGGAAAGCAGATGCCTCTTTCCTTTACAGTGACCGTTTGTGTGAAATTCGGAATTCGGAATGGACAGGAGGATGTGTTAGAATAGAGATACCCCAGACCCTTTTAATCGGGAATCATCAACTGAACCATTGGTTGGAGGGTCTCCCTGTGCCCGAACACACAGATCCGGAGCACCTCCGATGCCTTGAGCCTCAAAAACGGGATGCGGCAGCGGTCCCAGATGCGGCAGTCCTGGCATCCAGGGATGCCAGGAGGTTCTTTTTCACAACCTTAGCTTTCATGTTGGATCAGATGAGTACTCCTCTTAACTGGTAGAGATATGAGTCGATGATCCATTTATACTTCACTTGCTTGGCCTGGCCATTCCGGCGATCTTGTGGGAAACACGATGATGCAAACAAGACCGGTCCTGAACCAGTTTCTCGCATCACTCAATTCCCAGGTCACCACTAGGAGCAAAGGGCATCGCTACTAGGAGCAAGGGCCTTACTACTAGGAACAAGAAGCTAGTAGACACAATATATACTACAAGAATTCAGGTCAATTCAAAGGGGAGAGGGTGGGCCGGCGCCGGGTGCAAGCCCTGCGTGCGGGCAGCCCTGCACAGCCGCTCTCACTCGGAACCTGTATGGAGTCTGCTTGTCCCTCTAGGCCGGACGGGTGGTGCAGCTGGGTGCTGGGAGTGCTGGGAGTGCTGTAGGGCTTTCCAACTCAAGATGTTGGCCATTCCCACCCCAAGAACCAAGCAACATTGCGATCTACCCACTCTGAAGAAAACAAATATATATATATATATTAAATACATATAGATATAGATGTTCTCTTGTAGGAGTTCCTGTAGGATCTTCTGTTTTGCTCAAAGTGGGTACCACCGAGCGGAATTTGGCGGGTGGAAGTGCTGTGCTTGATGCAAGGGGAATCACCCTGAGGAACAAAGGACTTTGCGTCAGAATGTAAAGGTTTCCGATTGAGTCGGCCTCCCGCGGTTATCAGAAATAGATCCCTTTCCGGATTTTGGATCCGTTCCGAATTACAGGCAAACATGTCAATTGATAGAAGTGCATGTCGCTGTCGGACCGTCGGTCATTTTTCAGAGTCCCTCTTCTGCTTTTCCTCGCTACCCGTTTCAATCGCCCGCACTTCGACGTATCTGAGTTTCATCTGATGACTGTCCATCTTGTATGGATTATGTTGGATTATGTTGGATCTCATTCCCTCAAGTGGGAGGCTCTTTTCGTAGATGACTGGAGTCAGGGACCAATAACATTCCTTGATCACCCAGGGAGCCTTGTGTAGCCGCCTGGCTGTGTTCACAAAGGCTCGGGATCCAGGAAGAAAGGCTCGGGATTCCGAATTTCCAAGACCCAGCTTGATGACTTGGAGGACGACCTGCTAAGTATGCGAGAGCTTGCTCCCTTTGGGCTCCAGGTGATGTGTTCTTTCCAAAAACCACCACTCGAGAGTGGCCCTCTGTGAGTATCCTGACACTTTTGATGGCATCCTATGGACCAGTGAGACGCAGAGTGATGCAGAAGAGTCGAGCTGCAGCCTTGTACGGAGCTGCTGGAACGGCTTTTGAGTTTTTGTTCCCGTCCCACTTTTCATTTGCATGTTTTGGTGTCTTGTTTTGTACACATGGTGATTCCTTCTAAAAGTGATGATCTTTCTTCTAGTACTTGCGTCGAACTGTTGCACCAGCTGACAGAGCCACACCACGAAATCCGAGGCTTTGCAGAGCCTGGGTCGGATTTCAGTCACTGTCTTGTGGCCCAGCGGGCGAAGTGAAATCGTGTCCCTCGCAAAGGATTCCAGCCTGAGCGATTTGAAAGTCGCTGTGCAGCAGGCCTTGGGGCGAGGCTTTGTGAGGCTGGTGGCTTCAGATGGAACATATTTAGATCCAACATCCAACCATCCTCTTCATTTGGCTGGTGTTCATGACGGAGACTCTGTCACTGCCATCGCCCAGTCGCCTGGCATCGTTGCCACAGATTCGGCTTTTGCTCTTTGGTGTTGCAATGGTGGGGTGGTGACGTGGGGTTCTCTGGACTCTGGTGCTGACAGCAGCAAGGTCCAAGATCAGCTGCAGAAGGTCCAGCAGATCAGGTCAACGGATGGAGCCTTTGCCGCCATCCGCTCTGATGGAACGGTTGTATCTTGGGGCTGCCCTGCTTCTGGTGGTGATAGCAGGGAAGTCCAGGATCAGCTCTTCAAGGTTCAGGAGATTTCGGGGACGTTCGGTGCCTTTGCCGCACTTCGGCTAGATGGACGAGTTGTGACATGGGGATATGCAGATGAAGGTGGCAACAGCGAGAATGTCCAAGATCAACTTGTGGGTGTCCAGCAAGTTGTGTCAAACGCCGTGGCTTTTGCTGCCATTTTGTCGAATCGAAGCGTCGTGACTTGGGGCGACGCGCTTTGTGGGGGTGATAGCAGCCAAGTCCAACATCGACTTAAACACGTGCAACAGATTTGCTCCACCAACTCAGCCTTTGCAGCCTTGCTGGCCAACGGCACGGTCGTAGCCTGGGGCGCTTCAGGTTGGGGCGGCAACAGCGACAAAGTCCAACCTCAGCTTCAAAGTGTGAAGAAGCTCTTTAGCAATGAACATGCATTTGCTGCCCTGCTGGACAGCGGATGTGTTGTCACCTGGGGT
Source organism: Durusdinium trenchii (assembly GCA_963970005.1). Classification (NCBI taxonomy): domain Eukaryota; class Dinophyceae; order Suessiales; family Symbiodiniaceae; genus Durusdinium; species Durusdinium trenchii. The sequence goes on from CAXAMN010011814.1 coordinate 59,962, forward strand.
CACAACGATTCTTGTATCAAAAGCACGTTGAAACAAAACCAACTCAAGGATGTGCAGCAGATTTGTGGATCCAGACGGGCTTTTGCGGCAATCCGACAGGATAGAACAGTTGTGACATGGGGGGATGCACAATATGGAGGTGATAGCAGGGCTGTCCAGAAGCGCCTGAAGGATGTGCAAGAGATTTGCTCAAATTCTTTCGCGTTTGCAGCCATCCTATCCGATCAGACGCTGGTGACTTGGGGCTCAGCCTTTCTCGGAGGCAACAGCAGGAAAGTCCAAGATCGCCTGAAGAACGTCCGGCAGGTTTGCGGATCCCGCTTGGGTGCCTTTGCCGCTGTCCTCATGGATGGGACCATTGTCACTTGGGGTTCTGCCTTGTGCGGTGGTGCTCTGCAGCATCGGACGAGCATCATAGGACGCTCTGGGCATTTAAGGGCTTTGTAGCCTGCTTGGTGCAACAAGTGAACGCTCCCGACACGAAATCAGACCTGACTCAGCGGTTTTGAGCCTTTTGGTCAGTTTTCGATGGGCGCATGCGCAAAAGAGAAGGATTCCAAATCGTTTATCCTATTTTGTCCTTGAGAAGAACACCGTTCATCCCTACTCCCCATGCCTTCAATCCGAAGCAGCCCTCTCTTCTTTCGAAGCTTCGTCTTTTCGGGGCGTCCAGTCCGGAAGTCGTTGTTCTTTTTCGTCCTTTCGGGGAGTGGAGCCACGACTGGGACCGTCTCCACCTCGTTTGCAAGTGCAGCCGCAGTTCTTGGTGACTGTCCGAGACAACGCTGCACATGAAACGCGCAGGTCTTCTGGATGTTAGCTCTCACGAGCCGCCTCTTGGGCGCTGGGTTTGGGGAGCCGGGGATATCGAGCGGGGGAGTTAGTGAGATGATATGGACAGAGTAGAGTTCCTAGTAGTTTTTTCTTTAGATTTGTTGGCAGGATTTGGTGGCTTTTGTGTGATCTGTTCCATCAACGGCAATGAGACAGCTCTTTCACTCTTTCTTGGGATTTTGAGATCAACCCTGCTGAGACACAGCAGGGTGATGTGAAAATATTCCGGATGCAGATCACCATTCATTTGGTCTTTACAGGTGGTGGTCTTTAGTGTTCACCTGTGATAAACGATGGGTATGCCACCATCCGTCTGAGCACGTGGGCAAACAGCAAGCTATCCGCGGACATGTGGAAGTTGCAGATGGATAATATCCACCTACTTAGCCCAGCTCATTTTTCGGGTACTTTCCTCGAAACTGCCAGCCCTCATCGAGGAAGATAAGTCATGAATCATCGAACCACGTTTGGGCTTTATACGGGGGTGGATTTGATGAGGAGACACCCAACCAAAGGGTTTTGGATAGTTTTGGTCGCTTTTCCTTCTTGCGGGGTAAAACTGGGAGGTCTCCCTGTTTTACTACACACCCATCTAGCACCCATCTAAGTGGTTTTATGTTCTACCACTCTTTTCTGGCACAAAAAGAGACCTCGTTCTTCGGTGTTGTTCGGCTCGAGGCCAAAAGACGTGCTGCCAAGTCTTGAAATTGCCACCGGACTTCCGGACGGAGCAGGACCTCACGCTACTGCTGGCCACTGGGCGCCCCTTTTGTGGGGGCAGCGAGGGGAGATTTTTATCGCGTCGGCTGGGGCGAACCCAAGCGGTGGAAGCCCACAAGGGCTACAAGGTATTTCCAAAAGGACGCTGTTAGGTGGAGGCCCTCGCTAGAAGACCTCAAAGATGCAGGTGGAGCCCGAGTTGCTGGAGCAAAGAGGTCGGCGCGATTCGGGGTCGGTGGAAGATGAGGTTCCAAAGGTCCCCATCGGCCAGTGCTGGGTGTGGCCTCAAGCGTCACCCTCAAAACCAAGCAAATCCTGTTTTGGACCATCGGCGGACCTGTTTTGTGTGTTTCTTGCCACATTTGATGTGCCAATGTGCCTCACAAATCCCATCGGGTCCTTGTGTCGTGCAGATTGAAGCGGAGGTAGATGCCCCCCCCCCAAAAAACGTCTTTCTAATATCACCTTTGCCTTTGCACCATCATTCTCCGGGGGTCGCTTCGTTTCAAAAACCGGGGTGGGGGTTTCACCCGTCGGGTTTCACCAGAACATCACCCTCTCCTTTGTTAGAAAGGACACACCCTGGGACCGACCCTTCGCGACCCGCACCCGTCAGTTCTGACGTCGCACCGGACGGAGCCCTCGACTCATCTGCTTCGTAAACACGCACGTCTAAGAGCCACCCAGCCGACTGGCACTGAGGCCGTCATGCGGGAGGTACCACACTTCTCACAGCTCGAAGCTGAGAAGCGCCCGCTGAGCAGATGAACCTGGAAATTGGGAAGCACTTTTTCGACCGAAGATGAATCAGATGTCCCACTCCCGGTGCATTGTCCCACTCCGACACTGGTGTTTGGCTCCAAGAACCGAAGACGTTTGTTTGAGCGCCTTTTTCGCCGAAGGGTTTTTCGCCCGGGTTCGATACGGATCGCTGATGCCATGGATGATGGTAAGACCGGGAGCGCAATCGATTCTATGGTCATCGCGCGTATTGCAGGTGGACTGTATCGGCATACGTTTGCGTCAAGTGACCGTTTGCTCATGTTCGATGTATCGTTCGATGTGCCGCTCAACAGAGGGATGTATCGCGGCCCGGGATGGTGAATGAACACTTTTGTTGCGAGTGGTGGCGCAGACCTGCAACTACAAGAATCTCCTCGGAAAGACACCAAAATGAGCTATATTATAGATTCTATTGGGATGGCCATGGCCAAGACGGCTTTCAACAAGCTGGCTCTAATGCATGCCACATATCGATCCCAAATCACATGCCGTAAAAATCTCCACAAACTGGAAAGTTGTGCCACAATACAAGAATCACCTCTCAAGAATGCCCACAAACTCCCGCAAAACACCCGCTGTTGCAGCCGCAAATCAGAATGTCTGGTAATTTCACGCAGTTTGAAATCATGCAAGGCCCAGAGGACAGGAGGAAAAGTCTATATTTCCTCGAAACTATGAACTCTGGCCAGACCAAAGATGATGCAAAAAGAAACAGCACTCCATTGTGGAATAGAGACGGGCACTCCACTGTACTGGTGCTATATATATATATATGCTATCCCCCCAAGAACTACATTTGTGATTTTTTTTGTGTTTTGCGACCAACATAATGTAGAAAGACAGATGATGAAAGGAGTGTATTTTCCTTGGTTGTGTTTCGTATGTGTTTTGTGTTTGGTGGTTGTCGCATGGATACAGAGACATGTATGGAGCAGAGGTTAGAATGAAGACAAGGAGACATACTATGTACATAATGACCCTACAGGCCTGACAGAAGAGCAGTTAAACATCTGGTATGTTGTTAAATTATTTGTATAACTATAACTCGAAAGACGCATGGAACCAACAAAATGCAAAAACAAAAAATTTCAAGAATGTTATTCGATATACATGGTCACATGGTTATTTGATGAAGATTCTGTGGAGGTTGTATTTTTTGATCTTACACCGAGATACACGTTTTTCGTTTACACAGTTACATACAAAATCATCATCCTAACAACGCTACTATTAGAACATGTTGATTTTTGTTTTATTAGAACAATGTTGCAGTATTATCAGCATTTATTGAACTTTTAGTTCTTGTATATATAAACTACAGTATGAATACTACTGTACTTATATATACCTCTCTCACTTGCTTTACGTTACCAGAGCAAGAAGACATTGTTAAAAAATTCTTACATGACATAAAGACCCATAAAGCAACAATATACTAAACATGAAACTGCAACACTGCAACGCATAGTTATTCACCAGTTGAGCTCCTTCATTTACATTTCTATCACATGACACAAGGTAGAAGCATATGAGAAACAAGAAAAAGGTGCACACTCACAGCCCCCTGCACTCTAAAATTAGTAGAAACATAGTACACAAAGTATCATTTGTAAAATATATTGGCATATAGGTACTTTGATAGACTATTTAATACCAATGAAAGAAGATATGATAGATAAAATTTGTATCATTGCAAAAATGAGAAACATATGAGAAGCAATAACAAATCGACACTCACAGCGCCCTGCGCTCTAAATTTGGTAGGAATATAGTACATCAACATATTATGTGTAAACTATATTGTCATATTGGGTTGGACTTGGAGACTGTGTCAAAAACCACAATCCAACAGATCCAAAACTTCACATCCTATGGAGGAGGTCTCAATAGTCCTGATAGTTTTTTTTTTTTTTTTTTTTTTTTTGATTTTTATATATATATATATACATATGGTACTCCCTATGTGGATGGAAAGTGTTTAAAACAGCTATTTGCACACAGGTCCCCAAGTGTGAATAATATAACACTGTAAATTACAATGACACATATAAAGAGGTGGTTCTTGGGGGGAGGACCATATATATATACACCACGAATTGGCATGCATGTTACAAACGTTTGCATTTGGCACAATAGAAACATGTTTCTTTCTGATCACTGGACCACTCGATGCAAGTTCATGATATGACGCGCCAGGAGTTCTAGAGACATACCAGGACGTTCTTGATTGCTCTTGGATTTCGAAAAGAAACCTTTGGAACATTGTGTTGTCTCTCGAATTTGTAGAACTTGGACATGCTGCAAGAAATACGGACTCCAGCGCTCAAACGCCTGGACAAAGACTGTATGCAAAGACTTGCCAACTAAATCTGGGCACACTCTTGTTGCAACCAATTCATCTGAGGTATAGGTCCTAGGTAATTATATACAGTCATGACAGCAAGTAAGTTATATAGAATGACTCAATATAATAGAACATATGATAAGCTTACAACATGTTGATCTATTCAAAATTCCAACCCAAACACAGTAACTTTAAAACATAGTCCTCTCTCTCTCTCTCTGTTCGTTTTTCTATTTTTTTTGCCTTAACACAGATCCTTCAATGGGGCCGTTCGTGGGGTCCGCGTGCTGCTTCGCAGTGTATCCTTCAATGGGGCCGTTCGTGGGGTCCGCGTGCTGCTTCGCAGTGTTGCAGGCTGGATCCGGTGACCCTGAAAAGTTTGTGTCGGGGCCCCTGGGAAGACGATTGCAGGTGCGGAAGACCTTCCCGGTGGACACGATTCAGATTTGTTTCGGAAATAGTATACATGAGATGTCTAGAGTAGATATTTATGATTTCTTCTTTTCATTCGACAGAAAATGCTCACTATTTCTTTTCGTGCTGTGAACGGTTGTTGCTTGGAGTCTCTTTGAGGCGCTGTTCAAGGGACGTTCTGTGGTGTATCAACACAAACTGATTTGCATTGATTGTCAGGTGCACACTTTTCACCTGCATGAGTTCATAAGCCATTGTTTGAGTGCGGTTTTTGAGGTGCTTCTTGGCCTTAGACGGAGGATGACGATCCTGTTTCTTGACACACAGGGGTGCGTTGGTCTTTCTTCACTGACGACTTCCTCAGGTCTTTTTCACTCACCTCCCTGGCAGCTGTGTCTCCGTCTCCGTGTCCGATCGCCGAGCTACGATGTGTGACGACTGTCGCGGCGACGTGTCACGGCTGTGGATGACTCCTGGTGGCTGAGCGGATTCCTGGGAAGTCCCGTGATCCCGTGGATGAGAGGGAGAGAGCCAAAGAAGGAGATGAAAGATGATGAAAGAATTTCATTGCCAGACTCGCAGAACTGTTACATGGTGGAGATTGGCTGGGCAATCAAGAGCAGGTGGCAGAGGGCAGGCTTGCCGCTTGCTGCAGACGCTGTTGTGACTGTGGTCAAAGCAGAGTGAGATGCTTCAACAAGGACGAACTTGCCGATTTCAAGAGGGACTTGGGCGAGCTGATCTGGTCCTTGCTGTGTGCATGTTGAGATCCCAACCGGTGGCGTGGGACATTTTTGAGAGGGCCTTCGAAGATCGCATGGCCGCTGTGGAATTGACCATCGCGGACTAAGCACTGCCCGCCCGCTCAGTGTTGTCGAGGATGTGGTTCCAAACGTCTCTACTCAAGATGTGTAAAGACTGGGATGATCGTTGCATATAGGTCAAACAACATCCAACACTCCAACACATTTCAGAGGGGCTTTTCTCCATTTCTACGGTTCGTTTCAATCTATTCAGGGGTTGACTATATCCATCAGGAATCTGAAGCACTGGTGAACAATTTCTTCCCTTAACAGAAATCTGCACCTCATGCTGCTTATGCTTGTTGCGAACCTTTTTTCGTTCTGATCCACGCTCGCGTCTCTCATCGAAACACGCACATGACGCTGCAGGTCGCCAGATGACGCTGCAGCGCTTCGCCAAAGGCCGCATCCGATCAACGTCGCATTCGTCCTGACCCCTCAAACGGGGCACCCAAAACCGATGAACGCTGGCTTTTTCCGTCCAAAACCGATGAACCTTAAACGCCGTCTCGGAAAGGCGCACAGGAACGCTTTTCCGCAAACTCGGAGCGCTGCCCTGGAAGGTGCGTGTCGGAGGGCGCGTCTTCCGCGCCGCGGTTTGCGCGTGTACGGCGCCTCAGGCGATGTGATGGTGCACGAAGGCGACGTTGGATCCGAGTTGGGGCGCTGAGGGCCCGTCGAAGGGCGGAGCAGTGGAGGTAAACCGGTGGTGGGGAAAAGAGATCCACCGGTGGTGGTGCAAAGGGAGGATCTTTTTGGGCAACTCTTGTTTCGGGTTGGTTTTGGACTCCAAAATGGTTGAGAAAGGAAGAATCAGGCGGGTGGATGTGGGTGGTATTTGGCGGTACATCCTTTTGAATACTTGACGCAGCTGTATTTTGAGATTTCAGTCGAATTGATCTGATGAACAAAAACGACCCAGCTGGTCTGAAGGGGATGGTCATCCAGCTTTGAATTCGGCGAGACTATTCCCTCAGAATGAGTTGTGACCGCGCATGGCATCACATTGTTGGAAGAAGATGAACCCTTCGTCGCTGCACTTGCTTCGGTTTGAGGGACGGGCTTTTGACCGCCCGCGTGATGACACGCCCGCGCGACCCCGTGGTCGGTGGTTGCCACCCTCCCAGGTTTTACGTGCTGATTGCTGGGTCTGCAGGCGTGCACCGGAATGTCGACGAGGCGGGGCGGGGCCGTTTCGGGTTGCGCGGAAGGGTTCGTTTCGGGTGTTGCACCGTGAAGCTGATGTCGGCCCTAGCAGCCCTAGCAGCCCAATCTAATCTAACTGTCCACTTTTGGGAAGAATCCAATCTATCCACTGCTCAAGAATCGGTCATCTGGCATACCTATCCAGACTTAGCCATCTACTGGATTCGCCATGCCAATCCATGCCATCGCGAGTGACAGGAGCCAAAGCAGCGCTTTGTCGACCACTCTGCAGCTCAGGCGGGACTGGCTGCAAGCGACACCCAAAGCCGTCTACACTGATTTAATGTATATGTAATATATATATATACTTTTCTTTTTCCTATGTAGTTCAGTGCCTAAGTATTCGGTTTTCATGGCAGTGTCAAATCCTTTGTTTTTGTTGGAACATCACGAACAGCTGTTGCAAGGTCCTGGCCACTGCCTGAAAAGAAACCAGGGCCGAAACGTCGCAGGGAGCTAGTCGTCAGCTCGTCCTCCTCGTCTGTCGTTGTTCATTGGTTCAACAGCATGTTGGATCCTGGGTTTTCGCCTCCACGTCCGAACCCCGTGCCCGTGCGATGATGGGATGCCAGTAGGTCGTGACCCACGTCCGAAGTTCCCGGGTCTCGGTGGCAGTCGTCGGGTCGACTCCAAGGCGCCCGAGGCCAAAGCGGCGCCCGGAGGCCCGAGGAAGGCAGAAGGACTGCCGAAGGGCACCGCGGTCCTTCCTTGTTCGTCGATGTCGAAGAGTGGAAGAGTGTAGGATTTGTCTCATTTTCTGTTTGGCACGAGCAAAGGAGCAATCTCAGGTGTTTGGTCGATCGCAAATCCGATCTTCTTCTTCTTCTTCTCCTTCTTCGCTTTGTTCTTTCTCTGCCCTTCTCGTTGCTGCTGCGGCTGTTTTCTTGTCCTTCTAAATGGTGAAAAACCTTTGGGTCTTCGAGCGGGTGTCCTTCCTAGTTCCGACGCTTCTTCGGCTCCTCACTGAGGAAGGCGAAGAGCCGTCTGGGTGGACGCGCACTCAATCGGCGCATCTCGCAGACCATGGACGAGAGCGCCATGGTGTCTCGGTTGGCGCCATGGGTATGTGTGGAAGCAGAACTGTGTTGAGGATCGTTCGGGTGTGGTAGGGGTGGCCAGTCTGGGCCTCTAAGTGGAAGGGACTATTCCGTCAGGTAGAGGCCGGGGGGTAAGACACGCCCCTTTCACATGGCGCTCCCCACCGCTGGTGAGAACGGCTTTCAGAACGGCTTGAAAATGGCAAGACCTGGAAGCATCGGAGAGCCCGCGGCTCCGCATTGGAAAATGGCATTACTACTACTAACAAGAAGCTACTAGGGGCTCCTGGCATCGCTACTAGGAGCAAGGACGCTACTAGGGGCTCCTGCCCACGAGGAGACGCGATGCCGTCTGTGGATGTTGGCTGATCAGACAAAGTCTCGTCCATTGGTTCTCACGCCCCCATTGGTTTGCACAAAGTGATACCGGGCTCGGTATGTGTTGAGTTCACAACCCATGTGAAGTCTCTCGAACTACCTCTTGAACTACCCCATGCACGAGGCAATCATATGTAAGTTTTGTTGTTTTATTTTCAGTTGAATCCAAGACTGCTGTGTGAAGTCCGCAAATCCATTTATTGAGTATAATGTCCCCTCCCATGATCCGCACCTGATCATCTGGAAAGCTTTAAACAGGGGCCTGTTGTGCGTGATGGAAGACGCCTAGGGATGTATGGATTCTTCCTCCAAGATGCTCCAATATCATAAGCTGAGAATTGATAAGTGAACTGATGAATTTGCGATTAATTGATGACTACTCAACAGAGATGCTTCACCTATATCTTCCCGACTTTGGAACACCAAATTCTGCCACGGCCGTGGGCACAGCACACGGACGAGCATTGCTTAGGAGAAAGCCGCGGGCGTCGCTATGGAAGCAGCGGAGGCGACGTTGCCGGACCGCTAAGAACGTAGATAGGACCACCCAAGCATCCCTGGACATGCCAAAACATGCGAAGTTACAGGAACTCGTAACACATTTTCGAGGTGCACTTTTTTTGATGGGTCCCAGAGTTTTGACCCAGGTGGCTCATTTCGTTGTACCCAAGGCGCCCATTGGCAACAGGAACATGGAGAAGGTTCGTTGCTTTCAAGCCAAACCCAGAAGTATGCCCCTTTGGCTCTGTCCTATTTCAAGCAAAAAGATACATTCTCGAAACCGAGGGCTGAGCCAATAGGTATCCCCTAAAGGTTATGACACTTTCGCAGAGGACGATGGTCCATCTTCCAACTTCGACTGTCAATAAACAGTGACCTTCGTCCTATGAGATGCCCTCAGAGTTGAGTCGTGTGTACACAGATTGAGGGGCCTCTCATGACAACATTCTTTTGCAGAAAGTGGACCAAAGCCATGTGCTTTCCATTTCAACGTCATTTAGATGGGAAGTGGGGGTATGTTCTCCCGAATACGGTAGATGAACTTTTGCTGCTTGGGTAATTTCATTTTTTGGAAACAACCGTGGCTTGGGTGGCCCTGTCACAAGACCAACTGCCTCGACTGCACTGACTTTAAATGCCTCGACCGCACTGACTTTAAAGGCCTCGACTCTACTCAGGATCTACCCGGAATCCCAAGTGAAACCAATGTTCAAGGCTATCTTGGAACAAAGCTGTGACCTAGCATCAAGCCAACCGCTTGACCATTTTCGAGGCTTGGCCACTTTGAGGCCATCAAGCAAGCTACCCACACCTGATTTGGTCAAGCCATGTCAAGCCTGTCACATCCACAGGATCGACGAGGGCACCGACAGTCCACCGGCTTCCAGGCTTTTCCGGAAGAAAGTCACAACTAGAATCACCTTTGGGGAGTGGGAGGTAGATTTTGCTCATGTGCATGTTTTCATGTCGTGTTTGAAGGGTTGTGTGATGCTATAAGAGGAGCTGTTTCATTATCGTTTTTGACATGGTGGGGGGTTGTTTAGGCGCTGTATGTGCATGCTGTGCTCTCATGTCCCAACACAAGTGGTACAAACATTGTTCTCTCATCTCTTTTCGGCTGATATCCTCATAGACATGATATGTCAGTGCTTGTGGCTTCTATTTGTGGATTTCTGATGTCCTGACGGGTAGGGGGAATGTCCTTCTGAAAGAGGCAGGTAGAGTGACATTTGGATTTTGACGTGCTGGTAAAGGTCGTATTTGAGCTTGGCTGGGTCTTTCTTTCTGCCTTTCGAAGTCGATCCGGATTGAAGTTGGAGAGGAACGCTGAAGTCCGAAGCTTCGCACTTTGGCAGGCTGAGACACGGTACTATGGCAGCGCCTTGAGTGACAGCAGGTTGCCCCAGGAATTGTGGAACTCACCTGGTTACAAACTGGCAGGTTCGAAAAAGAGTGGTACCAGGAGCAGAAAAGACCCTTTGGCCACTCTTGCCCTTTGCTTTCCCTTGGTCCGTTTTCCATCCGTTTTCCTTTTCTATTTTTTCGGACCCAATCAACCTCAGACGCCGGTTTGTCACACTCTGCGTCACTCAGGTGACTCCGATGAGCTCGAGGAGGTGGATCTGATAAGAAGGGCTTCACCTGACGGGGATTGGATGTGATCTCACTTTGAGGTTTTGTCAGGTTACCAAGTTCGACGAAAAAAACATAGGATCCCCACATATACAGTGTATGTGGGGATCCTATTTTTTCCGTCGAACTTGATGAGACCTGGCACGATGGCATCCGAAGATGCCAGACATTTGACTCCTGTAGAGAATGCAACACAGGGTTCCAAGAATTTCAGGATTGTGCAGGTATTTTCATCGTCAACCGAAGAACTTCGTGTGACATCTACCTACAAGTTGTTATTTTGTTCCAGTTGCCCCTTGGAGCAGATTCAGTTTCTGCCAAGATACCAAGGCATCGACATCGCAGTGCATGTCAACTGGTCCGTACCTCGCACCCGTGACGCCCTCGTGCAGGTCCCTGTCCGCTTTGCCCGGCCTTCGCTACGCAATGCGGAGTCCGACGTGACGGTGCGCTCAGAGCCGCTCAGAGCGCTCAGAGTCCGGTGCGAAATGAGCCTGGGGCTCCACCCAAAAAACAACAGTGGCTCCGGGGTAGCAGCTTGACATGTCTTTCCGCCTAGCTCGGACTGCATGCGAGTCAGCTCAGGAAGTCTCCCCGGAAGCAACAGCAGCTCGGTGGACTCGCAACCCTGCGCGAGGGACCGATGCGGGCGCCACCGCGTGGGTGTCCGAAGGCTCACAGGTGCGTCACAAGAGCATTTCAGCAGAAACAGGGGACTCATCACCACATGGTCTGCAAAGAAGATCTGTTCATCTTCCGGCTTTTGAAGCCCCTTCCAATCAACCTCTTTCCGATCAACCTCCACATCATCTCTCCCAAGACCGTATGAAACCACATTAAACCCACCATGGGTCCCATGCACCGTCCTACACCACTTCCGAGGCTCCGGATGGCACAGCTTCTGCCCGGCTCGTCCTTCGGCGAGTTGGCTCTGGATACCAAGCTCCCCCGTGGGTGGCCCCAGACGTCATGGCTTGAGCCCCTTTCGGTCGGTGGCGGCTCGGGCCGCGGCGGTCCGAGCGGACTCGGTGCTCAGGCTGGGGGTACTTGTTGAAGCTCAACTTGTGAACCTTCTGCAATGAAGGATGAAAAGATATGAAAAGGATGAATCTGATTAGATATCTAAGAGATTTTGACAGTGGCTGGCAGGTTCTGAGCATGGGTCCATCCTGCCGATGCCCATGCCACTCGCGGTCTTTCCTTCTTTGGAACCAAGGTCAGTCCACAGTGAGATGCGAGGAGAAATGTGCCGTCGCGGTCTTGAGGCGTGAAGCTACAGATCTCGAGTCGGGGATTTTTCATGAAGGACTTAAAAAAGAATCAAACATATATAAAACCTCGTGAAGAGGCAGGTAACCGCCTTGAAGCAAGGTTGAACTTCAACATCGCCAGGGTCCAAGACCCTGCCGCATCCCGCGCCAGCTAGCGCTCTTGATGCTTTCTCGGGTGGTCGCCACAGCCAGGGCAGAGGTCTATCACAAGATCTTGATGAACTCCGAAACAAGTCCGGGAGCCCTGACTGCGGCCGAACAGCTCGCCGACCCGCCCAGAGTAGTGCTGGTATGTCAGCTGTGGATTTGATGGTTTTCTTTTTGGGTCCCAGCCAGCTAGCACTGAGAATCTGAACACTGGCCAAATGCCGGAATGAGTCTTATGGTCGAAGTTCGCAGCTTGCAAGTCTGTCGAGCTGTAGCCAAGTACCTGGTGGGAAGTCTGGATTCGACAGGGGCGTTTAGGGGTCTGCGGGTTCCTTTGCTAGCCCGAGCACAGGTTCATCATCGTTCATTGGTCTTCCAACCACCCTGCCACTTGAAGATGAAAGAGGTGCTTTTGCACTACCAGCCATCCATTACACCTACACCCCCCTGAATCAATCCTAGCCCCCCTTTTCACTGAGGCATTATCTCTTAGGCTCGCAGCCTCACCCAGTTGGAGATGATATGAGGCTTTAGGTCTCCAACAGCACTCCCTGAACTCATCATGGAAGTGGAGTTCACCACCTGCTTGGTTTTCGGATTGAACATAGTCATCCGAGATCGTCGAGATCGGGGCCGCTTGCCAGCCACGTAGGTGTACAGTATTGTACAGTGTACCTACTTCTGCACCTCATCGCCACCCACGACCCAGGCCGGCGCTCGGCCTGGATGGCTTATGCCCGTAAGGCACCGGTGCTCCGGTCGCTGGACATGCCCGGGCACTGAGCACGGAGCTTTTGACCTCCCGGTTCTTTTGGAGCTTAAGCTGGGACCGATTTACTTAGTCCAGCCTCCAAAAGTGGACACCCGGACACCCGGTCGTTCGTTGCGAGGTCCTCGCGTTTGCATTTGGAGCCTCACGTGAGGATCCAACAGGCGACTGGGAGCGCCGGGTGCAACGAACTCGATGGCTCGGGGCGCCCCCAAAGAAGTCAGCAAACTGGTCAAACGGGGAGCATGTGGACTTCTACCTGGGGCCAACGTGGAACAACATGGGAACCCCATTTTGAAGAGGTACAAGTTGCCCAGACACGCCAGACACACCAGACGCAGAGACCGGTTGATGTCGGCAGAAACGCCATCAGCTTGCCCTTTGCCGCCTTCGTCATGAGGGTTTCACCACACTTTTTGGACCATCCCTTTCTGCCAGGGGAGGGTGGAGGCCGACCCCGCAGGCCACACCTGCCCTCTGCCAGGTGGCCCGAGGCCAGAAGGCCGAAGATCCGGACGGGGGGTCCGTTGTGGTGGTCGTGGGGTCCAAATGGACCGGGTTGGTCCGGTGCAAGTGGGAAGGGCCCTCGGAGGGTCTGTGCCAAGGGTTTGAAGAGAAGGGGGGTGTCTACAGCATTCTTCGGTGTTTGTTCTTGCCAAAACCTCGAGAGGTTGCCGGAACGTCTCAGTTGTCAGAGACTCACTGACTCGCTTTGCCCTTAAGTTTTCAGGGGAATAATGAAGAGAAATAACATGCAACACTTTGCTCCGCTTTCATACCAGAGCAAGACATGTCCTTTCCAAAATTCACTTGCTTCCCAAGCTGACATAGCAATTCCACTAAGAATGCTTTGGAGAGGGTCCATTTTCTTCTACCAAATGCCGACATGTCACTTGAGGGGACTATTTGGAGGGCTGGAGGGCGCCACCGCCCCGGTACCCTCCATGAGACGGCGGAGACATCGACGATGTCGGGCTCGGTCCGACGATGCGCCTGGCAGGTCTGCCAAATGGGAGATCCCATCCAGGCCAAAGATGCGGATTTTTTGGGGTTCGTGGGGTCGAAGAAACAGGTTTGTGCTGCTTCTGCCACATGTCCAAGTGGATTCCCAAGACATGTTCGTCCGGAGGACCATTTTGAGATGGAGAAGTAGACAGAATATGAACTTATCAAATTAAGGAAGACGAAAGACATTCCTGGAGGTTCTTGGCGGAGTGAGAGGAGCTCATCATATTCCCACGCATTTCTGGCATGTTTGTCCCTCTCCCATTCCCTTGCACAAGTGAGGATTGCTGCCCGTCAAACAAAGATGCCCTAGGGATACATAAGTACTACAGGATGTGTACACAAAGACCCCTTCCCCATGTAAGTTCCATGAACTTCCTTCATTCTGCTGGCCGACACCATCATTTTCCTGGTTCCATCCCAAAGATTCCATGGATGACCTATTTACACTTCCTGCAATCATCATGGATGTGGAGTTCACCATGGAAAACCACCTGTTTGGTCTTCGGATTGAACATGGTCATCCTTTCGTCTTCGGGGCCATTTTCCCAGCGTTGGCCCCATGATTCTTCCGAGGGTCTCTACATTTTGGGTCATACATGGAGTGTTTGGGCATGGATGTCGGATGTCAGGGATGGTCCCTCTTGAAAGAGGGGCTCCAAGTGGGCTCCAGCTGTGCTTCAACTCCAGTTCGGATCATCAACCAACGAGCACTCGTCCGTCGACTCCGAAAGACCTGCACCGTTTTGCAGGAGGTCTTCTTCGTGGCGGAGGGCATTTTCTCCGTCTCGCTCCGCGAGGGTGCGGCGGGGATGTGTGCGGCAGATGCGTCGCGGAGATGCCTCGGTTGCTTCTAAGATTGAGAGGTTAGGCAAGGATTGGAGCAGGTGGTGCAGGTGTTTGTCCTGAAGTTGTACCAAGTGCTGGGACATCCAGACGACTGCGCACCCCATACCATCACTAGTTTGTGTGAATTTCTCTTCACAAGAGTGGAAGGTTTCAGATGGGTTCAGAGCTTTCGGCGTTTTTGCGTATTTTTTCATTTTTTCATGTTCGACCTACGCCAGGTTCACCATGACCCCCAAGTAACAAAAATCATCAAACATCAAGTTACCTTCAGGACACCGTTCTACCGAGGGCTCTTCTCCATGAACCATAAAAGCGATGGCCTCGGGTTAGGCTGCCTTGGTAACCCATGGCCCGACCAGCAGAGCAAGCTGTTGTGTTTGCGGAGCACAAACATATATTTGGTTTAGAACCAATCATTGATATAAATATACATGTAGAATGATCAACTCAAATGATAATTTTTGTTTTCCCTTTGATCAAGTCCAGCTTTTGACATGAAACCCTTTGACGCAGTTCTCTTGATGCCCTTCTATAGCACTCACAGAGACCGAGTCAAACCGGCGACGGTCGTTCCACGACCTCCGTCAAACGGTGAGCGCCCACCCAGGGCCGGCCTCCAAGACGGCACAACGGTCGGAGGCCGGGGGACGAGTGACCTGGACACGCGAGATCTGACCTGGACATCGCACCGGAGGTGACCTGGGGTCGGCTCTTTCTAGTCGCGCTACGATGTTGCCAGAGAGCTTCTTCTTCTTCTTCTCGTGTGATTCTTGGTACAGCATTTCTAAAAGGATCCCTACTAGCTTCAGAGCACGTCGACCTGGCAGCGTCACAACTGGCTCGGTTTCGCAACGCTCAGTGCTCCCCGTGGTTTCTTCGGCAGTGACGGTGAAGATCCGACAGAGTTGAGACCGTCACAGCAAGGCCAAATCGGATCTCAGGCCGTTGCTACACCAAACAAATCTCTTTTTTTAACTCTCTCCCCGCAAGAAATTCTCCACATGTCTTGTCCTCGGATTCTGGGATAGGGGCCCCTCGAATTGAATGAGGAAGGTGTAGTGCATTGTAAAGCGACCGGACTCGACCGTTGCCTTTTGAATAGCCCGTCCGGTCATCGAAGACTCCGTCAAGTCTCGGAAGAGTTGGTGCGTCCCGACCTTTTTCGACCTTTTTCATTCTTCTTCTTCTTCTTATTGTTTCTTTTTTCTTTAAGATTAATCATTTCGGTGATCCTTTAAGAGCGCAATTTCGAGCAACTTCGTTCTTTTTCGAGACCATAACATGGTGGAACAAGTTTCTGGAGCGGGGATGGCTTCGAGAGTGAGACTGAAGAAGTCTTCAGCCTGACATAAAGCTATTTTTAAGGGAGTTTCCTTTGCAGTCTGCCAGAGAGTCGACCTCTATGTGGAGTCCAACAATACAAACAGCATCCAAACAACTACTGGGATGAATCATGACACAGCTTAACCTAGGTTCCGGAAGGCGCAAACTAATTCTCTCTACACCGTGAATGCCTAGACGGTTCTCCATCAATGCCGCTCCGAAACCTTGTTTCTCCAACCCCAAGCGGCCCAAGCGTGTGTCACATTCGTTAATGACTTGCTGTGTCCTTTGCAGATTGTCACCTCCCTGCTGCGGGCGCCCGCCTGCTTCGGCTGGGCGGCGCAACTGCACAACGAGCCGGGGTGTCCTGGTTTGGGTTCGACGTCGGGAGTGGATGAGTTTCGGCCCTGGCCGTTTCGGATCGGGTAGGCCAAGAGGATGGGGAGGGCTTCATTGTGGCAGCTACTTTGTGGTGTTGTGCGTGCAAGAGGGCTCTGGATCTCAGCTTTAGTTAATCCTTTCAACCGTGACAGGTCACAAACCTAAAACCTAAATAGACCACTCAGCAAAGACATTGGGGGAGTGTCAGGGAGGAAACCAAGGTCATGGCATTCGGCAGATCGGCCATGATGCCTGGCTTCTGGATGTAGCTGCAATGCAGCGAGTACATGCTAGTCAAGTTGCCGAACATGAGCATCTATCGAAGTCGGAGATGGTGGCCCTTGACTGGAGCACCTGGAACCACGCCGATCTAGCCGTTTCTGCTCGGGTGCGGGTGACCGAGCGGACCCCGGAACAACGAAGAGGCGGCCCGGGGACGAGAGAGAGAAGCCAATGGACGGGTTTGTGACCAGGGAGAGTCCTTTTCGGATGGACATTGGGTGGCCTGTTTTTCTCCATCGAATGTATTGGTGCGAGTGAGGCTGGCATGGAGAAAATGAGAAAAGATGAAAGTGAGAAAACTTGAAGGACGATTTCAACAACGATTGAGGAAGAATTCAGAACTTCAGGATCACAGCTGAGTAGGTGATCGATATCTGCACAGCACGAGTGGGTGGTGCACCACTGTGCAGGAAAAACCCAACAACTGTTCCAACTGTTGGCCCCTCTTAGAACAGCTTGGTGGGACGGACTGGACGGCTTTTCCCTTTTATATGAGAGCCATCCAATTTTTATTCAAGGCCCTACATGCTGTCAAGATGTGATATCAATGCATGGCGTTCATACCCACACCTGGAAATCAGTTGACTGGAAAATCCCAGACTGGTGGCTGGCTGTGGGCGGGTGCAGAAGACCTGGCGAGGCCATGAAGCCCAAAGAAGACCTGGTGCAGAAGGAATTGGAAAACTTGAAGCCCTTGACGCAGCAGCTGGGCGATCGGCACTAGAACCGTGGAACCACTCTCGGTTTGGTTCCATGTGCCCTGAGAACTCATCAGTTTGAATTTGGTTTCGAAAGGGACCTCACAAAGACAGTGTGGGAAGGGACACATAGGAAGACACTCTAATTCCTTGGAACCATGTTTGGCGGCTGTGCCGCGGCTGAGGGTCTGTTGTGGCTGCTCTCTGTCCTTCGGCGTGGCGCTCATACTGCTAGCCTATTTGGCTCCTTGGTCGAAGAAAACTCCTCGGCCGACGGTTTCGTCGCTTTCGATGCGAAAAAGAGGAGCTTTGTTTCTACCTTGGATAGGTCGAGCACTTTGTTAGTGTCGGGCTCTTTTAGTGCCCCTGGTCTCGATACAGTACACACGTCTCGTGTTCGGAAGAAGACCCGTGTTCGGAGATAGGTTCCATTGGTTCCAGACATATGAGTGTGTATTAAAATAGGGAGGCCTCCCAAAACCCCTGAAGAAGGAAAATAGACCAACATCCCCTTGGTTGGGGATCTCCCTATTCCCATACACACCCACAGGAGCATGGCTAATGACTCTAGCCCGTACATAGTTTGAACATGACACCAAGCTTGAAGTCTAGTTGCGAAGCATGTCGCTTCGCGACATGTTCTGAGGCAGCTCAGAACAAAAATCCTGGGCAATGTTTGCAGGTGGTTACAGCAACATGCTTCTCGTACTACGTGAGGCACGCACGAATTCTGATCTTCTAGCTAAGAGAGCCTCACCTCTGATCTGGAAAATGCTTTCGCTCCAAGAGTCGTTGTTGGGAGAATTCCCAGACGAAGCTCCAGAAAAACGAAACAAACAAACAAGTCGACTCGACTCGACTCGACTCATTCTTTTCGCCTGAAATGTACACCGGGGTGGTGACTCGAATTCGTCGAAGCTCAAAACTCCATTTCGTCGAAGCGACCCGGTCGTGATTCTGGCCTCTTCGCCACACAGACGAGGCCCGGAGCATTTACGTCTTGGTGGTCACCACCGGCGAGGCGGGAAAATAAGAAACAATCCGAACTGGCCGTTCATCACCACTCAAGGTCCGGTGGAATGCCTGAGTGATTGGATATATTGGGTGCCTGGTGAAAGCTGACGATTCACGGAACTTCAATCGAGAAAGTACAGGGTTCACTTGGGCTGGCAACAGTCTGTACGGTCGAGTCACTCCAAGTCTTTTGACGCACACCAGGAAGGACTTTCTCATTTCTTGAAGAAACAGGGACATGGAAGACTCTGGAAGACCCAAAGTGGTCTTTGAACATGACGGATGAGGGGCAACCTCCTCCACCTGGCACGCCGGCTTGCCTCGGGGAATGCTTCACCGCCCAAGCTTCGACCTTCTCCCATGACCGACTCCGGACCACTCGGGACTCAGGCGTCGGAACGCCAAAACGGCCCTGCCGCCCCCAAAACGACCCGTCCTGTCTTGCAAAAGGGGGGCCAACTGAGGAAAAAGACATGGCACATCAGGTTGCTTCCCTTCGGATTGAGGGGATTTGGGCCAAGAAATTGTGGGAGGTTGCAGATGCTTGGAGTCTGCAAGGTGGTGTTCCAAGAGGAGCGATTTGAGTCCAGTAGCAGTTTGGAGCTACAGACCTTCCATGCGCGCCCTGGCTGAGATCTTTAGAAGAAAGTGCTGTGGGTTTGCAGTGGGATGTTGAAGTGGGTTGAAGCCAGGCTTGGCCGCAGGGTGTGACTCTTTGTCTCTTTGTCTTCTTCTCTCACTGTCGTCGGTTTCGATCCAATACCCTGTCGACCAAGGTGGAAGGAAAACACAAAACCGTCTTGAAACATGTTGAAACACTCCGTCTTTTTGCTGTCGGTTCAATACCTGCCTTTCTCTAGATGCCTTCCACGATTGCCAGCGAAAAAAGAAGAGCCCTCGCACATTCGGAAGCAGAGTTGACCTTCTTCGGTCCATGGGAGACTTGAGCTCCAGCTGTTTACTCCAACCCATGGGTTTATGGAGCGACCAGGTGCCATCGACTGTCGATTTCAGTTTTGCAGTGATGGGTCGTGGATAGTCGTGGACTTCAGTCCATGATACGCTTGTATGTTGTTTTTGTTTTTTTCTTTCTTCTTCAAATGCTTTGGAACCGAGGGTTTCACCGATCGAGTCACCACTTGAAGTGAGTCACCAAAGGATAATATGATGTTTCTACATCTGAAGACCGATCCGAGGTTCACGGCATTGCTGGGACTGCCCTTCATCGTCTCAGGCCGGTCAAGGTCTGTGTCTCACAGACCCATCCGGGCCCAAACACGCCGATGGACTCACACGGTGCCACCAACCTCGGACCTCGTTGGTTTCGGCGTTCTCGAACTTTAGTTGCCAGGCAGTAGACAGCAAAGCTCACTTCCTGAATCTGACCAATGTACTGCTTTGCCAATTTGCAAACTTGTTCAAATTTCTGCTGACTGAGTCACCAAAACGGCGACCAGAGGATCGCTGTTCCCGAGGCTTCTATGCCCTCTATGCTCACTGTGATTCCTACCTGCGGCCCTTCATGTACTTCATGATCGCCACCCGTTTTCAGCATCGCCCGCGGCCGGAGGTTGGAGGCGGTGGAAGGTCGGGAGTCGCATCGGAACGGGGCGTATGGGCGTGTTCCAAGAAGTCTCGGTCATAAGACTTGGAGGATGGGGAGTGACTCAGCCCACCCAGATCCCCCAAGCTGCGCCTCATGACCAAGGTGAGCTTCGTGGTAGCTTCTCGCTTGCAGATACACTCTGACTCTGGTTCCATGGAAGTGCAAAATAACTACTGTAGATGAACACAGGCCTCTTAGGAACAGGGGCTTTTCCACGTGCATGTGATGTGTTCGTCGGAGAGTACGGACACGTTCACCAGCGAGCGGTGGGATGGGGCCATTCCAGCCGATGTGCAGGGTAAATTGGAAGCCTTCCATGAACTCCCACATCTCGGCAAGGGCTGACCAGCGGAGAAGTATACTCGATAGACTTGACCCTTTTGCACATGTTTGCGCCTGCACACGGATTCGAACAGAGAAGTGGGGCCCGAATATCTGGCGACCCTTGAGGTTCTTGGTCTAATTCAAGGGGCCCGAAGAGAAGGGCGCCAGAGAACAAGCCCTTTCATCTAAGGGCGCGCTTGAGATGGTGCTGCCTTTGTGGATGAATGGCGCTTGTGCATTTGTGCCCGAAGGCGAGTTTTGTCTGTATCATCCGTGCAAAGGCGCTTGTGCATCTCTCCACCGCGTGTCTTGGGCCGGAGGCCTCAAGCAGACCGGGGCCGCAGGAGCTTGCGGCTTTCTGCGAGTGCTCTTCGTGGTCTTCTTCGGTGCGGAAACCCGTCGGTCCGGGGCAGTTTCGAGGTGTCCTGCAACGATGCAGAAATCAACGATGCAGAGTGCTGCTTTGATACTCCATCTGAGATATTGGACGTTTTTGGATGGTGCCCTGAACCAACTAGCTAAGGTAAACCTTGGAAGTTGTTCTCAATTCTCCAGGTACCATCTCATGGTGTGCAGGAGGTTCTGTGCAGCGCAGCCGCGTAGTGGCACACCGAGAGACGGCCAGGTCAGCTGGCTGCAATCGAGGCGTACTTCATCTTCGCTGTGTGGTCGCTGTGCGAGGACATGAAGGCACGTGAAGGTCTCGGGCGCAGCGAAGCTGTTGGGCGGATATTGAGGGGAAAACATGTGTTTATTTATTTTTCCCCACATCTCTGTGTGGGGTTCTAGTTTTGTTGGCTGCCATCCCGCCCGCATCCGTCCTTCCTTCCCTCCGTCCTCCTCGCCCCCTCCTCCACTCACTCACTCGCTCACTCACTCGCTCGCTCACTCACTCACTCACTCACTCGCTCCACTCACTCACTCCACTCACTCACTCCACTCACTCACTCACTCACTCACTCCACTCACTCACTCACTCACTCCACTCACTCACTCACTCACTCCACTCACTCACTCCGGCTCTCTCCGGAAGAAGGGGCTGCGGCGCGCGTGGTCGCCGCTGGGGGCCCGGCTCTCT
>CAXAMN010011814.1:81830-94021 GCA_963970005.1 Durusdinium trenchii
TCACCTCACTCACCTCACTCACCTCACTCACCTCACTCACCTCACTCACCTCACTCACCTCACTCACCTCACTCACCTCACTCACCTCACTCACCTCGCTCACCTCGCTCCACTCACTCACCTCACTCACCTCACTCACCTCACTCCACTCACTCCACTCACTCCACTCACTCCACTCACTCCACTCACTCACTCACTCACTCACTCCACTCACTCACTCACTCACCCACTCACTCACTCACTCCACTCACTCACTCACCCACGCACTCACTCACTCACTCACTCACTCACTCACTCGCTCACTCACTCACTCACTCACTCCACTCACTCACTCCACTCACTCACTCCACTCACTCCACTCACTCACTCACTCACTCACTCACTCACTCACTCACTCACTCCACTCACTCCACTCACTCCACTCACTCACTCCACTCACTCACTCACTCCACTCACTCACTCCACTTTGCATCCTGCTAGCACTGCCCGCCGTGGTGGGGATAAGACCACTTGATAGCTTTGATGGTGGTTTCGAGTGTGTTACGTTTTGAAGGTCTCATGCGGATCTGATCGCAAAATCCAGAGCCTCCAAACTTCTCTCTCCGCCTCCTTCTCTCTCTCTCTCTCGTTCCTCTCATCCTTGTTCATCACACCATCAGACACTTTATCACACACCCACACACACACACACACGCACGCCATCTTACCACACACACACACACCTCCTCCCTCCCCTCCTTCTCATCCTCGTCCATCACATCATCATACTACACGTCTTAGCACAACCGCCTCATATACCTTCTCTCCTCACACTTCGTTCTTGACTTTTCATCTCACTACTCCGTCTCCCATGTGATGTTCATATACATTTGAAATTTGTAAAACTTATCATGTGGGGTTATCCGGTCCTTTTATTGTTTATTTTTTGGAATCGACTAGTAGTTGACCCCTCTCTCACCAACCTCCCACGAGATACCCGTGGATGACTCCAAGCTAAAAGCGGGCAACCCGACAATTCGCCATCCCCTTCAGACCAACTATCTAGATCTTTTCGCCACACCTCATCACCTCTCCCTTCCCCTCGGCTGCTCGTCTTTTGCGGTGGGATGGCGCCCAGGTGAACATGAGATCCTCACTTCCAGAGATGCACAAAGCCCGAGGCACACGCAGGCGAGCCCGGGTGTGCTCGTCTTGGGGTCTGGCTCGAGCCAGCGGCGAAAGCCCTTTTTGCGCGGTGGCAGGTACATCGATGGACCCTTTATTAAAGGGAAGGTCGATTCCTGACGACTGAACACACGGATTCACTTCATTCTTTCTTTGTAATCCTTCTTGGTACTCGTAGGAAGCTGATCCTGAAAACTTCGTTCTCGTGAATGAGAATTAATGTCTTCTTGACGCCAAAGATTGGACGTTGCTTGCGCAAGACTTCCATCAAGCACGATCGTGCTCTTTATCTCAAGTGGTTCAAGGGTCCAGTGGTTTCTCGGGAAACCACTGCTCGTCCACTGGAGGAAGTCGGCCCACAACTTTCGTCCCTGGTCCCTACAAGTTCGCCTGAGCCGAACCCAAGCCACGCAGCCAGGCGCGCTGCGCTTGGGCCTGCAGAGGCTCTCTTTGGTGGGCAGAATCACGGCTATGGAGCCTTCTGAGAGCGGGTTCTGCGCGATCGCACGCGTTTTCGCACGCCGCCTCACGTCCGAAAAGAGCCGGTGATGGTCAGCCTGGGTGTGCTTTCCAAAGGGCAGCTTGCAGTTTTCAGGGCTACAAATGTAGTTGTCCATGTCAGTGGCACAAACGGCTTGGCTTCAGTTATGGGTCGACAGCCTGCAGTACACCGCAAATCTTAGCACTGTGGTTGCAAAAAGCAGTCTAACCCAACTTCTTAGGCATCAAAAGCCGAATCCAAAGCCTCCAGAGTTCCGTCGTTTTTCGCATGGGTTGCCGAACCGGGGGAACCTTCCATCGTGTCTCGCACCTCTCTTCATCGTGTCGGCCTTGAGGCACTTCGAGGAGTCTCTGACCTGCTCGGCCGCAGGCGGAGAAGTCCGGAAGTCTTCGGGACCAGAAAACCCAGCGAAGCACAGGGTGGGTGCCGAGGCCCGGGAGAAATTCAGTCTTCTATGAGCACTGCAGATGTTTGAGACAAGCTGGAGTGGTTGATCTTGGTCATCAAGTTCTTGAACCTCCTGGTACGTGTGGGTTGGCTTTTCAGACCAGCCCACTGGCAGGAGGTGTGGGCAGCCCCTCAAACAGGGGCCCTGGTCCTCCCCAGCTCGGACGAAAGCGCGGAGAGTTGATCGCTCCGCGGACCGCAGGGTGTGGCGAGAAGGCCCACATGTTCATCCGAAGTCTGTGAGAAGGCCCCCCCAAAACACGCTCCATGTTGGAATGAGATGCACCCCTGCAATGATACGACCCCTGCCAAGGGGTATTTCAGAAAAGGAAAGGCAGGTGGAGGGAAAGCTCAAAAAGACATGGTGAATTCTCAGATTGCCGAAAGGTCTTTCGTTGCGAGTGACACTTCCTGAGAAGCGAGCGTCGCTTGTTTTGCAGGAAAGCTCTACGTTCTGCAGCTGAAGCACTTGCTAATGATGCTCTCAGCAGCCCAGCATCTTGGAACGCATCCTGCATGTGCAGGTGGCCCATGTGTGGAAAACACATCCTGCCTTTGTTTCTACTAGCGTTCTTGTTCCTAGTAGTAAGGCCCTTGCTCCTAGTAGCGATGCCCTTTGCTCCTAGTAGCGAAAAAGCTCTTAATATTTTGTAGACAAACATGTTGGATTAATTCTTTTTCACAGGCCATCCACTTCATCCTCCGTCGGTTTGGGTTGGATTCGGCGCGCTTGTTGACTCAGAAAAACGACGCTAACAGGCTACAGATCCTGTAGATCTCTGCACAGGCGACCGGTCGCCTGGACCCATTTCATCCTCCGCCGAGGCAGGAAGCCCTGACCCGCGCGGCACAGCAAGAACGCAGGCACCGACCCGCGCAGCCGGCACCGGCGTTGGGTGGGGCCGGGTCGGTGCGTGTCGGATAAAGGGCGGGTGAAGAAGAAGCTCGGATTGGTTGGTGAAAATATGGCGTGAAGTCCCCTGTTCTTTGATTGTTAACATGGGTTCACAACATTGCTCTTTGGTTATGAACTCCAGTCCTTCCCTCATTTTTTGTATTATTTTGGAGTTCCTTTTCTTTATTGGGACTGCACAAACTGGACAGGTGAATCTTGGGGTAACTACAACAAACCCCTCCAGAGAAATCCTTTCCTTCATTCTGGCGTCGCGTATGTATTGGGCGCCCTCCGGGCTGGGCGGGTTGCACTATGCAGGTTTCACTGGGCACGTGCAAGCTTGATGAGGGCCATGAACAGACGCCCAGCAAGGCCACGGGGGGTGGTTTTGTTAAGCACGGGAGGTGGGAGGAGGTTTCGGTTTGAACGCACGGGAGTTTGTTGTTTTCTTTTTTTTCTCACCTCCAATCCTTTTCATACTCGGCGCAGGTTTCTTCGCTTGGGGGGATGGGCAAAGGATCAAAATGGGCAAAAGGTGCAGGATTGATCAATGAGCAGACCTGCCTACAGGTTCGGGGTAGTTGAATTAAGTTGTACAACGGGGTCGAAGCAGCCAACTGCCCAGAACCCTGGGGTTTAGAGAACGGATGCACGGAAGTGTCCGAGCGCAAAGGGCGGCGGAGTTTCAAGAGCTCCCCATTTTTCCCTATGCCATTTTCAGCCCTCACAGTCGCAGATGGTCTTGTGGATCTCCCATGAAAACAGCCATTGAAAACAACACTATGCCCCTCTCTTCCAAGAGACTCAGTGATATCTCAAGGCCCATCGCAGGGCCCCAAATTCTCCTTGTGCCGGTACTGAGGCAACTCTATGCCGTTGGGGGCCGCCTGGCGGCTTTGGGCGAGGAGCTGCGGGCGCTGGCCCAGGCAGCGCAGCTGATTCTTTCCGCACAAAAAGCTCGAGCGACCAAGAAGTCCCGACAAAGCCCCAGCGGGTTCCAAATCGGCACACGAGGATCTCCACATCGGCTTGTTCTGGAAGACATCTTGGGTCAACAGCTTTTGTGGGTCTCTCACTGGGGTTTTCCACTTCATCTTGACCCATGAGAAGTAACGTTGGATACAGCAGATGATTATTGAATGTATCGAAATGGCGAGACCCTCCAACGCCCGAGTAAAGATCGATCAAGGCCTGTTGGTCTCGAAATGGTCTACATGAAAGCTCTTCTGGCACTTCGAAGATCTCACTGTTCTCACGTCGACTCGCACAGGGCGGGGATCCAGAGGCAGGGCGGGTCAGGGGGCACTGAGGGCCATGAAAGCATGCAGCAAGTAGAAAGAGAGCCGAGCCGAGCATGGTCGACCCGATAAAAGGTTGCTTTTTGGTGAAGAACCGAATTGGATGGAGGAGATGGAGAACAGAAATGACAAGAATATGGTTGTTGTCGCAATCGCTTTGCATGCGTTTTGTATTCGTTGTGTTTGCTGATGGCATTTGGTTTGAGTAGCCGCCATCCTAAACACCTGCTTGGTGTTGCATCTCTTTGCCCTGGCACTTTGAAATGTGGCCTTTTGCCTCAACCTTATTGCTGGAGTGGCATAAGCACCACAACACCTGGACCGTCGGTCGGACCCAAGACACCTACCCAGTCAAAGAGTCCTTTGAGAAGGGAGTCTCCAGGTCAGGTGGGTGATGATTTTCACACTTTCATGCTGGTTTTCAGTGAAGATAGGATGCGATGCTTTCCGCACCAAAGTACCCTTTGGGATGGGATGTCTTTGGACACCTGGGCCACACGACTCAGAGAAGTTCAGAGTTGATTCGTAGATGCACCTGGTTGGTCTAAGTTTGGTTGGTGGTATACAGTTGATTGTATTTTTTGTCACTGCTTGTCTCCATCGACCTGGTTGACCGTGGCTTGTCTTGAAAGACCTTGATGTGTTGATGCCCGTTGGTGAGAAGAGTATCTGAACATCTGTCATGCACTGAATCCTATGAGAGGATTGCATGATCCCTGCCCCTCCTCTCTACAGGTCACACGTCTCCTCTCAGCTTGCTGGTCCGCAGCTAAGAGCCCGAAGAGCAGACCGATGAGAGCATAGGTGACACCTCGACAGCCGACTTGCAAGCTTGAATGCGAACACATGTGGGTGCGAGGACATGATATACCTCGTGCACATCTTTAGATCATACATCGCCAGACTTCTTTTCCACAAAACCCTGCCTACATCTCAACAAACATTCCTTTGGTGGTCGCCACCGCGCAAGCGCGACTGCTTGGATATCAGACATCGGCTCACTCCTTCGAGGTCCGCTGAATCCTTGGAGCGGAATCCGCGGAATCGACCGCTTCACACGACCGCCGCACGGGAGAAGGCGGCAAAGTGTTCGGGCACGTTTTGGGGCTGCGAAGTGTTTGGGCGCAGCTTTCAAAGATGGTTGCTTGAAGGAATTGATTGTGTGCTCAAAAGGACATGCGATGCGTCAGGTGCAAGAGTTCTTTCGGGCAGTGATTTGTCAACATATATATATATATATACATAATTAGACACATAGATCGACACATATGACATCATCTGCAACATCTGAGAAAAAAACCACTCCTAGACCGAAGACATTTTTTCACTCTTGGGATTTGCATCAAGAGGCAGGCAAACAACCCGCAAGCTGCTGCCTTCAGCAGCTCACTCTTTTTCTCCTCTGATGCTTCTGCCGGTTAGGGGTATCTCGTCGAAGAAAAAAAGGAATTGTACAGTGGAGACTGGACAAGTGTTTGGTGAATCTGAGCTCAGATGGTCCGAACATGTGCTCATTTGGGCTGGGTGCTCTATTTTTGGACATGCTGAGAATTCCTTGGAGCTTTTGCCCCTCCACTGTACTTGTACATACTTTCAGGCTTCTCGCCCCCAAGATTATCCTGCATTCTAGCATGTTGCATCCTTAGTGCCAACTAACTTCCCTGAACCTCCAGAAAAGATTCATTTCTACGAAGTTAGTTCACACGTTCATGTTCAACCTGGTGCAACTTGCCGAACCTTTTGTTTTTCACGGGCACTTCGCTGGGGGCTCGGGCGGCGCAGATTCCACCACTGGAGCCGGACCTTAGCCGAGTCCCACAAGAAGAGGTGCCAAAGACGTCGCTTGGAGTGGAAATTTGGGGATCGGACTTGGGTCGACTGACAGGTTGGGAAGAAGCAACTCATTTGTGGCCCACATCAGTCACCTAATAATCACCCAATTCTTCCAAATAATCCCGCAAGTTATTTACATAATAATTTTCAACATCGATGATCTCGATGGGCCTACACTGGGATGGGAGCATGGAATGGTCGAGCACTTTGAGCAAGGCTGCAACTTTTGTTGCGCTGCCTAAGGCTGCAACATGATCTTGCCCAAAAGCAGTGGTCGTGGATGGTCGTGGCAATTGACAGCAAGCACGGTGTGTCTATAGTGTCTCAATTTCTATACTGGACTGCCGTATCGATATGGCAGTCCCTTCGCGTTGGTTCCCTTTGAGGAATGCAGGCACGGCACGGTGCCCCCCATGGCCGAACCACCGGCATGGGCCGTGGTGGCTTGGCCGGTGCCTGACTCGACGTTGTTCGACATGGAGACCGAACCCCTTTGACAGGCATGGCTCCTCAAGCACGCGCTGCTGGATTTTGGATACATGATACACCGCCATGGCAGTTTCAAGGTGATGCGCAATAAGGGCATTGGATCAAGGGTTGGAGGTGGATGGCCCATGGCTCTTCCATGCTCTTCCTGCAGGCAAGTCTTGTTGTACTACTACAGTGTACTTACATGCCTAGAATAACCTGAATGACCTATCTTGGACCACCAACCACCCCAAGTATGGCCCTTTCCCATGAAAAGAGGTCATGTGTGGGTTATTCTAGGGTCGTTTGTGTGCATCTTCGGCGCCGGCGTACTTGTGCCGACCATGATCCTTCCACGGGATCAGGTCTTACGAACATGCTTTCCGACAGACCGACGAGTCCAACATCGTAGGTGCAAGAAGATCGCTGAACAAGGCTCTTGAAACCTCCTGCCGGAATGCTGCTGGCCAGATGCGTCTGGCCTGTTCCTTGGAAATCATCTTTATCCATTTCCTTGCGTTGGCAGGGGAACATCATCGCCCCAGGACCCTTTTTGATATTCATTTTTTGGACAGGCCTACACACATATAATACAATCTACAAACAAATTATATAGCTTGCCAAGCGTTCCATGCCCAGGTCAGTTCAGTCCCGGAAGCCGAACGACCCACTTGCCCATCAGGGTTCTCCGGCGGCCTCAAACTGCAGAGGTCACCCGCCTCTCTCGCGCCTCCCTCGGGCGTCCGAGCGATGGCCGTCTGAGGCGCCTGCATTCCTCGCTGCTGGAGCTGTGGTCCTCAGACGTTTTGGCCGACCGCCAAAGCCAGCGGTCGGGGCAGCAGATCGGAGCAGCTCGGCGATGATGAGCGTATACTGCATGCGCTCCCATGATAGAGCCCCTGGAACACACCGGGTGTTAGATCTTCGCGCATTTTGCATATTTTGATTGCGCAGGCTCGGGCAAATGGTTGTCCCGAGCAGGTGCTTTCCTCAACTGAGCTCTCGTTGTGGTGGCGAGTGCATTTTTGGACTGGTGATCACTTTTCGTGGCAGGTGCAAGGGAACGCTTGTTGTGTTTCGGTGGTAAGAAGTCGAATCAGATCGGCAGTTGTACTTCGATGTGTAGATCTCCTAGCAGGCGCAGCACTTTGGACTTGGTGGTGGTTTTTGGCGTGCTCTGATTTTGTGCGGTGAATCGCGCACTTGGCTAGTTTTTGAAATTTGGGAGAAGGACTACGCGGAAACTTTCTGTGGAAGACCCTTTGCTGTGAAGGTCAGATTGCGTGGCAGGCGCATCACTTTGTGAACATCGCTGTGCAGCTTTGTGAACATTGAACTGCCAATTTCACCTGCAGCTTTCGCGGTGGTTGCAGCGCTTTGTTAACCTCAAGGTGCACATTTTGTGGCAGTAGATTTCGAGGCAGGCGCAGCACTTTGTGGACTGCAGATTTTGTGACAGGCTCTCACATGAGCACTCTCATATGTATGCTCTGTCAAATCAGTGCCCTCACATGTGTGCTGTCATGGGTATGTTTTCATGCGTGTGTTCTCATATGTATGCGCTGATATGTTTGCTTTCATACCGGCTTGCGTGCTCTCATGTGTGTGCTGTCAGATGTCTGGTGCCATGTGTGTGTGTGTGCTCGTACCTTGTGATCTCACATGTGTGGTTTCATATGTGTGCTCTCTCTCTCTCTCATATGTGTGCCCTCATGTGTTTTCTGCCATATGGCCATATGCGTGCTCTGACATGTGTGCATTCACTACACTGGGGTGCCAAAAGTTGCGCTTCTTGACTTCTAAAACATCACAAACCCTTTCCCCTTAGAATCCTACGTGCAACATGTCGACACCTCAGTTGCGGTCAGATTTCCACACCTGAAAGCCTCACAAATATTGTAAATTTAAACGGGTGTGGAAATCTGACCGTGCTGTACCTGCCACGCAAAATGGACGTGTTAATCCGATCCGCTGTAGACCGCAAGTGTCATGTTGGAACAGAGTAAGAAGCGTAAACTTTAGGGTTCTTGAAGTAGTGTGCTATGACACCTGCAGCCCCAATGTGCACGGGGAAGGATCGCTCCAGTAAATTGAGCACACTGCTGTTGTTCTACTGAGCACTCTTTAGGGTGTGTTGCCGGGATACTTTAGTTTGTAAGTTCACCCAACAACTTGTGCTGAGGTCCTTCATGGCTTTGGCCCGGCTGTTCAGGCTCGGCTGTGGCATCGGTGGTGGGCAGTCAGAGTGTAGATGGGGCGTCTGTCATTGTTTGGAACCATCATGACCAACCATTTACACTGAGATTGTGGCAGAAAACAATTGTGGAAAGGCGGGGTTGTTCTAAGATTGTGGCAGTTCAGTTTTTTTACACCAACACTTCCGGAAAACATCACTATACTGTTATTCTTTCCTATATTGGAGGGGTGTCAACATCACCCATTGGTGGATTAAATGCTTTAATAGACATGGGTTCCTTCATGTCACGACTTGTTCCTTGGACGAAGGAGTTGGGCGCTCACTTGCCCCCTGCCTTCCGCGCCGTGAGGCCAACCGTTTCAGGACGCAATTCTTTAAGGCTCGAAGGGTCGGAACGAGATCGGATGAGGCGTTGGGCCTCCCTGCAAAGGGACGCCCAGATGAAGTCAATTCCGTGGCGCATTCTCCAGAATCTCATGTTGTCTTCTGATGTTTAGTCTTTGTTTTTGTAAGTTGTGCCTTGGTATCAGATTGTTGCAAGGAGGAACAACCTGTTTTTTCTAGAGTTTTTTGGGGGCCGGTCTTGCCAACCCAGGGAGGCGTGGCACTTTCAGGCGATCTGCGAAGGAAGAAGGTCTCAGATTGACACCCGAGTGCTGCAGTGCCAACATGTGCCATCAGGAGGGATGAACCGGGATGGAGTTCTCTCATGGTTCCACAAAAACATTAGCTTCATTCATGGAGTTCTCAGATCTGCGTCAAATGACAGATTTTGGACCGACAGTTTAGAAGAACAGTCCCTATGTGAGAGAATGGCGCAGGGGTTTTGGTCTGCCAGGTTCCGACCGGGTTGGGGGCGCCCAAGTTGGCGCTGGCGCATGGCGCCCGCTACGGAATCGACTAGGAGACCTGGGGGTGTGGATGTGTATGGTGTCTTGTGAAAAGGGAGACCCCACAGAGATTTAACTTGTTGGTGTATGATCCGCACCCATGGATTGAGCTGAGTATTCTGCAAAGATCCCAGGTGCTACTTGTACAGGAATTTGTTGCAGCCAGCTTACAGTCACTGGACCTCACATCCCCAACTTGTCTACCTTCACGATTACAGGTGCATCACGTGTATCCGCACATGTTCTACCCACCATCATCTGGGAACTGAAGGGATTTTACTCATATTACTACTATTATCATCTTCAATATTTTCGTTACTTATTTGTTTCCTTTCGAGAGATTGCCCAAGCAGTGGTCTATTCTCCCGACGCTTCCTCAATGGTCGGTCCTTTCCGGTGGTCGGTCTCCCACGGAGAGGGGACGGCCCAGCGCTTCGTCTTCGCTCGGTCGGTTTCAAACCTCCAAACACCCGGGTGGTTGGGTGGGTGGTTGACTAGATGGATTGCGCGGCATCTTGATCTGGTCAAGCGCGTGACCCGGTGGTTTTAGGCCCTGATCGGGTGGTTTTAGGTGGTAAAAAAGGAGCTGACCCGGTGTGAGTGTGGCCCCTTTCATCCAAGCGACTTCCCACCCAGGCCCTGGTCGCACGCGAGGCTGAAGGCCTCGGCCACGGAGCCAGCGCCTCTCGGCAGTGTCACCTATGTGCAGGGGATTGGAATTGCAGTGGATCACCCTGCAGTGTACATCATACAACCAACTACACAGCCCGTTTTCAGTGGGTGAAGGGGGAGGTTTCCTCACTCCAAAGGAACAGATGGTTTCCGTTCTTTTTGCAACTTTTTATGTTTCCAGGGATCGGTCCGGGTGTTGGTGGAGAAGCACATGGCGCACTTGTGTGCACCACAGGGCCTTGGTCCAACCTGCAGGAAAAAGCACTAGAAGGGCAAACTAAAATCTTTGTACGCCGCAAAGTGGTGGTCTTCGGTCAACTTTGTTTGGATAGAGGCCACCCTGTCCCAAGTGGAGTGTTTAGATGTGCTAGGGCCCACACTTTGAATAGTAGGGATGGTCATGAAAAGGACCTTTGCACAAACCAATAGCCAAGGAAAGGAGGATCATTCTGCACAGAAGTTTTGAATAGTTTTGACCCGTAGAGCATATGGAGTCGGAGCATCGTGTTGATGGAATTTATGTTCCAGATTTGGCGCCAAAGCCCATAGAAATCCGGTGGTTTGTCATGTTTTCTTGTACAATCCTAGGGCCCAGCTCTATTTCCTCTTGGTGCAGGATGCCTCTATGCTATAGAACTTTAATATGGAGGAGCATGTTCAGCCAAGGCTCCGGAAGCAAAAGTCGATGAAGGCCTTATCGGGAGGCAGGGATGTCGGAATCCACACGAGCAGCGACTGCGTTGCACAGTGCCAATGGTTGAAGAGAGCGGAGGGCGGAGCAGGTCATTCCATCGTTTGGTACAAAGGTAGACCATTTTGAACGTTTTTTTGGTTCATCGAATGTACTATTTTTACAACACGATTGGATCGAACTAAGGGTATCGGTATGGAGTTTGGGGTGAAAGCACATCGATGCTCTTCATTTCATAGTCATATCGTTTTGTTGTCTCGTCCTCCCGCCGCCGTCCATCTCGATCGAGAGGGACTTTTGAGAGAATGAGTTTGGGGAGGGGACTCCAGATGGCTTAAGAGGAGTTATGATTGATGGATTGGTTATATAAAGGGAAATCCCTGGAAACCCATGGTCTTTGCTCCAAAACTATGGGGTTTCCCGTCGATTTTCCCGTAAACCAATTCTGGCATATGAAGCATCAGCCAGGTCAACCATTGATTCAGTCCAGCCTTCTGAAAGCCTGCGAAACAGTCGCCTTTTCTCAGGAGACGAAGAGCCAGAAGTGGGGCATCCTCAGTTCATCCTTGGTGCGAATTTCAGAACAGCAACAGGGACAAAAAGCATCCATCCACCTGACAGGGTACTGGCCAAGATACTACTTTGCGTGATGTTTTTGCTCCCGTTTCCTGGATTCTACACCATGAATTGAATCCTTTGAGGTCGTGAATCAAGATGGCACCTCGCCCGGAAAATAACCAGGTTTTTTGAGTTCAGCACGGGGAATTGGGTCAAGAACTGTAAATGGTGCAAGCTTTTTCATTACGTTTCCCCATGTGGTTGGGTCCGATCGCGCCCTCGGATCTAGAGGGCTATTACTGGAGAGCGGCAAGCAAACTGACCCACATCCATGCTCGTATTATATTGAGTACAGGCTCTTTGAGAAATACTGTAAGAAAAGCTGACTATCTCCAGGGGCATTAACTGGACCAAAGGTCCTCGACCAAAGAAACAGCTTCACAGTCCTTCAAGTGTCCCCACGCCATGCCTAGCCTAATTGAGCACTCCATGGGATCTGACTAAGCTACCAAGCTCTTTTTCATACTTCCTCCTAGTAGCGATGCCCTTTGTTCCTAGTAGCGTCCTTGCTGCTAG